>JAWWLV010000100.1:59004403-59032668 GCA_035041135.1 Platyrinchus mystaceus | reverse complement strand
CCCAGGAAGTGGTCACAACACCAAGCCTGAACAGAGTTCAAGAAGCATTTGGTGTGACTCTTGGGGCTGGTCCTGTGCAGGGCCAGGAGTTGGACTCAATGATCCTTGTGGGTCCCTTCCAACTTGGCATATTCTGTGATTCTGTGAAATGTTCCAGACCACTGTAGTAACCTCAAAACCTTTTACAGCATTAGGTAGTACCAGTATCTGCTTTCTGTATCTGTCACTTTAAGTAACAATCTTATTTAGCAACAAGGAAACATGATTGCCTCTTCATTCCTGTCATTTTCCACTGATTGAATGACTGAAGTATGAAGACCTGGAAGTGTTGCAACATCCTGGCGTTGCTGCCTGCCTACATCTAGCCTGTTTGCCAGCAGTGAAGAAGGCTAAAGGCGAGTTTGGTGACTCAGTATTGGGGGTGGATTGGACAGTGGAACTGGTGAGGAGTGAGAAAGATGGTTGTGGCTCAAGCCTCATTCTTTGGATGGAGCTGACTTTTTATTTTGCTGCAATTAGCACTAGGGGGGTGGGATTGGGCAACATTGCCCATTCTAGCACCACTACGATTCTAGCACCGCTCCTCCAGAACCCTGTGGAATTTCAGTATTGATTTCTGTGGCATGTTCACATATGTCAATAAGTGCTTCCAAAACTAACAAAAGAGGAGTCAGGGCAGGGAAGCGGAGGAGGAAAACACAAGTAAGAGAGCCAGCTGAATATTCTTGCCAAGTTTTGCTAGAGCTGTGTGACTGGCTCTGTTATTCAGGTCCCCTGGCATTTACTGGTGGGCTGTAAGAATACAGGGGTTTAATTATTAGCACCAAGGGCATATGGTTGCTGGATGACCAGCTGGGAAATGCAAATGAAATACTAAAAATATATCAGTATTTTTTTTTCATCAAGGGTCTCTCTGACAGATAGGGCTTGTACTGTGGGCTGGAGTCAGAGCAGGCTGTGATGTTCTCAGTAAGAGAAAGACAAAACAGGAGAAAAGAATGGGAAAGTGGTAGCCTTTTCATTA
Source organism: Platyrinchus mystaceus (assembly GCA_035041135.1). NCBI lineage: Eukaryota > Metazoa > Chordata > Aves > Passeriformes > Tyrannidae > Platyrinchus > Platyrinchus mystaceus. The sequence continues at coordinate 59,031,644 of JAWWLV010000100.1, read as the reverse complement.
GGTGCTCAGTATTTGAGTTCAGCAAAAACAACCATGTTGTAAGAGAGGGAGGTGATGAATATCAGAAAATCTGTCTGACCTGTCTATTTTCACTGCCATCATCCAAGGTGAGGTGCTGGTAGGCCTATGGGAGTGGTGTCTGGAAGGATTAAGTCAGACAACTGGTGGTTGTTGGGCAGTAGGACAGTTTGCAGGGGCTGGAAGGACCCCAGAAGACATAGGAGCCTGGAAGGAACATGGGCTGCACGGGGAAAAGGAGCTGTTAGGGAACTTAAGCTCTGAAAGCAGTCTTACACTCCTATCCTCTCTCACCACATTCCTTGCATAAGCAGCCTGCTCCTCTCTGTCCTGGTTCCTGTGTGCAAAGCTTTTCTTGGCTGAATATGTTCCTGCATGGTTAGTGCTCTCAGGTTACCTGGGTTCTGGGGATGGGTTGCTAGTGCAAAGGCTTTTCTCAGGCTCTATTATATTTGACCCTGGTGCCTTGGCACACATCTTGCCTTGGTCTGCAAAGTTCTGATAGGCATGTATTTAACACCTGAAATAGAACATGTTCATATTTGTTTAGGTAGATCTGAGCAAATTTTTTTAGTAAGTGTAGTACTTTTCCTATGCCTGGGAAAATACTTTCCTCCATGTTCTAGTTTCCCTTTATTATTTTAGTATACTTTATAATTTAGAAGCAAAAGCACTAGGATGCAGGCATAGGGATGTCATAGGCAAGGGAAGGGGCTTCAGGATTTGACAATCTCTGCAATAATATTGATCCCTTCTACACCATTTTTCTCATCTGAACGCACCACATACCTCTTGTCCCTCCATACCAAAGCTCCTTTGCTACCTGGAAGTGTCTTGCTGCTACAGCAAAATTAAGCACTTTCACCACTGGTATAAAGACAAATTGTGAGTATTTCAGACTTGCCCAAATTTAGGTACTGTGACTGACCATTACCCTTAAGTAGGGCAAAGAAGTATGATGCTGCACTTGAAATTGTCTTGAGACCAGTGTCTGCATCCTGTAAAAATCAGAGCCTCCCAGATGAAATTTACATGACTACATGTGGGTAAACCTTTCTAACCTGACTCCTCTCAAGTGAGATTCCAGCCTGGTGCACAGAGGAGCATGGCTCTCCTTGCTGTTTCCCTCTGAAGGTCTGGGTTTCCAGGCAGATGTACAACAAACCATCAGCCTCCTCTCATGGGTCCACCAGCTTGTCCTGCTATCTCAGTCCCTTCAGCCACAGATCCCCATGCCCTGAGGCCCTCCAGCAAGGCTTGGTTAGTGTGGTCCTCATCTCTTTCCTGCTCCCAGCACTTTAAAATGATTTCCCACTTGGAGTCATCACGTGGCAATATAATTTACTGGTAGTTGAATGAAGTGCGTGTAACTCCATGTGCTTTTGTTTGCAATATCACATCAGTGCTAAATAGGCTCAAGAAATAAGCAGATCCTATCATTGATAGGTACTTGCTGCTCTGCAGTATCACAGATAGTTTTACTTTGCAGCCTGATCATTTAATCTTTCTCTTACCCTTTTCCATATTAGTGCTGATCAAGCAAAACAACTCAGACAGTCAGCAAGAGGAAGCCACCATTATTTACATTAAATTTTGACCAAGTGAATGCCCTGATAAACCAGGTCACAGAGGACACAGATCCTGCTTGGCTTTTCCTTGCACATTCTCTTCTTTGCTGCAAAGGATATTTACAAATATACCGTTCTTTCTACATGTAAATGACATTTTTAACACCCTAAAAATTTCAAATTAATGTCTGAAATTCTTTTAAGAGGAGATGTTTAGTATCAGGCAGAGGAGATTGTAGAGATTTACGTGTTACTTCTCTATAGAATATTGGCTGTTAATAAGAGTTATGGCTTATTCCAAACAACTGCAATAGATGATGTGGGCTTTCTGAACCAGCAACAGCATTGCTGAAGGAGTAATGGGCTTTCTTGTGGCAAAATTAAGTCCTGTAGATTTTGCAACTAAATACATTTTTAAATTGTTTTCTTTACACAGATAATTGCTCAGTAAATGGCCTGTGCTAATACTCAAATGTATCTTAACTACATTTTGCACTATAAGTAGATTTAGTTTTTTAGAAAGGAATTTTAATCTCACACTCTTTCATGCATTGCTACTAAACTTGCACCATATTTTCATCTCTGTTGAGCAAAAATGAGAGCATGGACCATAGAAGGGCCAGTGCCAACCACATAACCATGAGCATGCTTGAAGTGCAAGTCTCAGTAGCAAGTTAGAGCACAGCTGAGCTACGTGTGGGTTTTAGCTGAGCATTCACTGACAGAACCCTGATGGACAGCAATATGTATTTATTTAGCATCCATGCTCTCTCTCCTACCTCTTAGGAGGAACTGTTGCAGAGGATTAACTTGAGGACCAGGCTGAAAAAATCAGAACTGGATTTAAGTATATTCCATGTCGAAGGTTTTGTCACAGGGTATAGGACCATGTAGCATATTGTGACAAACTGTTCCATAAATTATGTGACATTTGTTGGAGAACTCTCCTCTTTTCTTCCTGCACTGAGTTGGTACTGGGAAAGACTTTTGTCTTTGGCTATGGCTTTAGATGAGGCCATGGGGAAAATCCCAAACTCCACTAAGACCTGGGACAGTGTGATATCCACGGGTTTTTCATCTTGAGGCAGTCTGTGAATCCCAGGGCTGTCACAAGCCATAATCTGTGACTCTTCGTGACTTCTCAGTGATTAAGGACTGGTTACTACCTTTCTTATCAACTAAAATACAATGAAAAAAAAAATGCCATGCAGGACTTTAAATAAACAAACAAGTATTTTAATCTGAGAGGCCAACTAAATCCATCGCCCTGAGATTAGGTCAGTTGGTTAAAACTTGGTGCTAATAACACCAAGGTCATGGGTTCAATCCTCTGTATGGGCCATTCACTTAAGAGTTGGACTTGATTCTTGTGGGTGCCCCTCAACCCTGAATATTCTATGATTCTGTAGTATTCAGAATCTGAAATAGAGAGCTTTGTGTATGCAGTCTGTAGGCATGAAAGCATCATTCTAAGTCTCTTCTGTAATTACATAAGAATCATAAGAATAATTTTGTTTTGATGTTCTCTCCACAGAAAACTGCCTTTTAAGGGATGATCTAAAAAAACGCTCATTGCTGTACATGGGTGAGTAGATGGCTGAACTAAAAAACCATGTGATTAAGCTTCTTTCCACTGTGCCTAACACTAGAACACCATAAATCCAAACAATTTGGGATCACATCACTATTTGGATAAGTAAAAATTTTCTTGTAGCAATGCTTGCTTTTGAAAGGTGTATTCTTCTAATGTACTATTGAGATTTTCTTCTAATGCACTATTGAGATTTTCTTCTGGAAGCAACTATTCTGACAAAATACAGAACAGATACAATAATTTCAAAATTATGCCTTAAAATTTTCTTTGAAGAGTAGTCCCGAAATGGTGAGGGCAGCAGGAGCAGCAGAACAAACTGCAAATCAGTATTATGCTATTCATTTGGCTTAATGAGGTCAGAGCAATCTTGTACCATTGTTCCGTCCCCAAATTTAATTCTGGAATAATCCCTACATTTATTTTTTTTGGCCTTGCAAAACTTGTTTTACATTGCATCCCTAGGGGATCAGTGATTCAGAAGAGATATCCTTTCTAAATCCTAGGTTTCTGCTGCAACAGTTGTGCCTTCTCAAGACTTTCTAGAGAGCAACACATTACAGTAAATGGGCTGTTTAATATACATAGAACCACCTATATTTTGATTTACTAATTCCCAGAGAGTTCTTGGAGGAGAAATACTAAGCATTTTCTTAGGAGAAAAAATTAAAATACACATAAAAAGCCGGTTATGACTTCAGAAGATGAAGTCTTTGGCAATTATACTAGTTTAATTATACCAGTTAATGCATCACCCCTTCAGATGTTCCAACACAACTGTTGATGAATCAGACTGAGGAAATCATCAGCTTCAGAAAGCACATTTTTTGGGAGTGTTTCTAAAAATGAGATCTGTTTATTAGCTGGTTCATAGTCCCTTATGGCATTGCAGCACAAACACCTATGCCAGCACAACTGAGGAAAGTGGGGAAGTGTGGGAATGAGTAATGTAAAGAAAAGATGTATGTTACATTGGCAATGATGACAAAGATTTTGTCTTTTAACAGATGAAAGTTTGACTTTACCCTTTATAACCACATAGTAAATTGTATAATGCACTGCAGGGGTAGTATGCAGGATGTAGAGATTATCTTACAAAGAAAAGCTGATCGACTAAATTAACTGGTTTTGCTAAGTTTAACTCTTTTCAGTTTGTTGCTGTTGCATGTATTTAAATATATCTTTTCAGCATCATTAATACCTTACATCCCACACTGATCTTTGTCCAGAGCTGATGTCTTATTTTTGACGGTGTGTCCCAGACAAGTTCTATTTGTCATTATAGACTTCTACGAGCTTGCAAAGGTCTCATTTTTTTCCACTCCTTCTGCACCTTGATGACAGGCACAGCCATCAGCGTGGGTATGACAGGTCAGCATAGCTGCTGGTGACAACAGAAATCTGAAGCGGAGCAGGTATTATGTTCAGCCCATAAAATATTCCCAGATTTTGTGTAAGCCATTCAGTTTACAAGGTATTATTTCTTCCCTAAAACACATCTTGTGAGACCAAACATCACATTAATGAAAACTGTCAATAAGTAAGCCTAGACGGTGACACTAATATAGTAGTGCAACAGTTGCACAGATTTGTAAATCCAGTTTATTATTGTAGGTACATGTATTCCTGTATTAAACAGCTGCTTTTGCCTACACACACACACACGCATGCAAACACATGCATACACTGCATTCTTAATGTATTTGCAGTCTAAGTGGCTTGAGTGAAAGAAATTATGCCATATATGGCCTGTGGTAGCTACATTTGTGATTTCAAAATACCAGCTACTGAGCACACCTAATAACTGCCACTACCCAGGTCTAGATCTTGATGAACCCTCCTGGGTCTTGAACCCTGCCTTTCCTTTCATGGCGTGTGCAGAGACAGAATATCCTAGCACCCACATATCCTCCTCACTGCTTTCTATCTTTGGGTTAATGTTAGATATTGAATTTTGTGTGGGTTTTATACACAGAATAAGTGTGTTAGGTCAGGAAGTTTCCCCCTTCTAAATAAACAAATGCATTGTAATTCCTTTCCTTATTTCCTTCTGTCTGAACAAAAAGTAAGCATCTTTTGATTTCACCATGGGGGATAAGAGACTGAAGCGCTAAAGTGATCATTTGTTTCTTGGTTTGCTTTGTCTTCAACATATAAAGAAAGTAGCAGAACCACGCCTGCTTTCCAGAATGTTTTGACCTGACAGTAGTATACAAAGAGAGAAATAACAAATTTCCACCAGAAAAAGGAGATGGAAAAAATCAAAACTGGGGTTGAAGTATTTTAAAAAATATTGGGACATTTCCTTAACCAAAATAAATACGCAAGCAATTTTTTCCAATCCTGGATACTCTCATAGTTTAATTACAGGCAATATATGTTTGATGCATTCTCTTAAATATTCTTCTATGTTCTGAATTAAGTGTCAAGGTCTCTAATGAATTGTCTTTTTCTCTAAATAGTGTTGGACATGCCTGTGTTTGCCTGGACTCAGTGTGTGAGGGAAGATCAACCACTCAGGTGGTGTTTAACTTCTTGCAAGACAGGGGCCACAGCTTCTGCTTTAGATGACATGTGTGAGCTACTTTTAAAATATATTTTTAGTTTTATGCAAACCATTCTTTCTGTGAGTCCAGTTATGTGTCAGCCTAATTCCCACACACCTCAAACACAAATTACCAGGGTAGCAAATACACATTCAAATTCCAAATATGCTTCAGTGCAGCAGAATGGTTAAGAATGTCTTATTTTCTTTCTTTTTTTTCCGTTTCTTTTTTCTCTCTCTCTTTTTTGTTTAGTTTTTTTTTTTTTTTTTTTTTTTTTTTTTTTTTTTTTTTTTAAGCTAGTTAGTGCAGTATTAGGTAGGTCACTCTGGCCACATTCCCAGAATTTAACAGTGGGGGCCTTGTGGAATGCTAAACGATGTGTATAACAGCATTCAGGCTCTCTGTGAGCCAATCCGTCAAAACATTTGCTGCTTTGAAAATGTGTTCTTCAAAAAAATAGGCATATGGAACTTATTAGGTTATTTGGTGGAGTTCAGGCAGCAGAGCCTAAGAGAAGCATAAAAACATTTGAGGACACAACTCTACCTTAAGGTAATAGGATCTCTAAACTGTTCTTTTGCAATCAAATAAATACAAAATACAGAGGAAAAACATTCTGAATTGAGAACGTTTTACATTCCAAATGGTCACAAGACCTTAAGTAAAGAACTTGTAACAATAGTAAAAAAGCAGTGGTTTGATTGCAGCAAACCTGTTTCCTCAATAGAGTGTATTGATCCTTGGCTCTTTAACAGTTCGAGTTGTATCAAGTTCTGACTCATGATTTCGCTGCATTGGATTTCTGTGTCTCTGGTGCATTGGCAGTGAGGGTCAATCAGTCTCCTTGGAGATGAAAAAAAACGGTGCTGCTGCTGAGAAACACAAATGAGCTGCCATTTTCCAGCACCTGCTTGTACCTTCTTGCAAGTGATTCCTTGTCCCTGTCACAAAGTGAGCACAGAATGACCCCCAGAGTGAGCAGATCTTCCTTCACAGTGTTGAATGAGAGGGCAGATTACACAAATGACTCAGATTAGATTTTGACTTTGGCAGCCGTGGCAAGAGACAGCACTGGGTTTTGCTGTCCCACGAGTAGCTCTAGAGCAGACTATTAGAGAGAGTCCTCTGGGGACAGAATTATAGGAGGATGGAGGACTCTGTGCAACCCCTAAACTCTCTCCCATCCTCTCATCTGCTTTGACGCTCCTCTGAGTATGAAACTGTGGCCTGTGCATGCTCTTTACACCACCTGCTAGCTTTGATCACTACTGCAAATAATTAAAAGGACATCCTGTTCTTCTAAAGCCTCTTTCACACAATTGTGTGTTACAGGCCAAAGTGGCATTTACGGACCTCTGATCATCTTTTTCTGTTCCATAAAAAGACTGGAAGTCTGGGACGTTGTTTTGTTGATGTATCTGTACTCACGCATATTTTTCTTTCCGTGTGGCTATAGTGTAAGGAGACAAAAGTGTTAAAAATTATTACCATTAAAAGTAAGGCTGGTGACATTTGCTGCTGTGGTATAGAGTGGTCTTTGTTACCGTAGTGTTTGAATGTTGAACTGAGTTACATAACAGGCTGTGACAGCTGTGGTGCTTTATACAGAATCTCACAATTATGTTCTTAGCAGGTTAGCAAGTTTGGGACCATTGTAGGACACTCGATGGACAATCACCCTGCTGTAGAAGTACTGTGCTAGCAAGTCATGTAGGATCTGTGGGGAAGGATTCTGATGTTGCTGTTTTTTTAACAACCTCTGCAGTAGAATAATGCATCCTAGAAAATAGGTCTCAGCCCTGAGACATTGTAATGGATGGGGAGCAGGGAGCAAGGAGGGGGAATTAAACATCTCTGCCTTCAATCACAGCTCCCTGAAAACTTCAGTGACCCTTGTCCAACAAGCTTAATATGATACTTGGCAATATCATAAGACTGTATTTGTTATTGCTACCAGGAATTCAAATGGCAGTGCCCCTACCTACTCTGAAGATATGGTGTACTGTTTTGTTATGCAAAGGTCCTTGAACAAGCTGTGGCATCCAGAAGAACTTTATTTTTTACTTTATTCCCTGTATTTGAAAGAGACTTCTGGGACAGAAAAGCTTCTTGAGAACTGGACACTGCTGTATGAGTAGAAAATATTTGAAAAAGGAAATTGCCTGTAATGGTTTTGTGGTTGCCTCCCTTATTGGGTTGCAGTGAATGAGTAAATCAAATTAAACTGCAGATATATTCACAGACACTCACCTGAGAAAAATCAGTCTGCTACATTCAAGAACTGAATTTTCACATGACAGCAATGTGACACTGAAGGCACAGATCTGGAACCAGGACAATCCTTTCGCCTGTAGTGCAGACATGAAAGAAAGTAGCCTGAAAGCTGCCTGAATAAAAACTTTAGAAGTGTTGTGCTTTGGCCTACTGCCACTCCTTTTGAAGTCAGGACCTTCTCCCATTTTGTCAGGTTTTAACAGAGTCAGAACAATTCCAGACTCCTTTAAAAAAATCTTACCCACTATTTTCAGTGCATGGTTTTATCAAGCCAGGAGATTATGGTGCTGGAAAGCATTGTGGAATTTTATAATGCCAGGAGGTGTTATTTCTTCATGTTAGCCCTGTACCTTCGGGGTGCCCTGGATTTTCTCCCTGAAACTGTAAGATGCTGCAGCTGACCCACTGGTATTGCCTGCTTCTCACTCCCACTGTGCCAAAACGTGAGAAAGAACATGTGAAAGAAAGGCAGAAGCAGAATTGCCTCCAACAGCTGCACTACCTGTGGGTCTCCTGAGGTGGGTTAGCAGTATGTCCTGTTGGATGGTCGCTTCCTTTGTGCTGTCTGCTCTCTCCTGTCTGATGTGTACCACTGTCCATCCCATCTGCTCACTGTCCTATGCATGAGCATTCCTGGGATGGTTAGTCATGGAGTACTGGATTTTGTCCTTATGGCTGGGTTCCTAAGAACCAAGTTGCTCTATGTGCTCCTCCTCACTGTGTGTGCTGAGTACAGCATCTTTAGGTTATTGCCTTATGGAGAGATTTTCTTTTGTTACAGTAAATATGGGTTCATGTTCAAGGGAGTTGGCTGTAACACCTCCACTGAAAGTTCCTTACCAAGCTTTATGAAGACTTTGAACCAAACTGGATTTTCTTAAGTCTCACTGGTTTACTACTCAAGATTCAGTCCTGGAGTAACTAAACAAATAAAACATTTGGTATTGAGATCTGTCTGTATTCTGTTCTCTGTTGCGGCTGAATCTATTAAGACATTAAGCTTTGTTCTACTCCAGTTATTTTATTTAGATATTTTTAATTATTTTTTTTTTTTACATTGGCATTCTGCAACTATTTCCTAAGGGATTAGTGTCTGGAAAAATTAGAAGAATGAGCCATGTAAGTCCATGAGAGAGGTTATAAAATAAACATTATACCATGTGTGGAGTAACATTTTTTACTGCAAGTGGTTGCTCTCACTTTCTGGCACTTATACACACAGCCATCTGTTTGAAGGCTGTTTAAAGTGGCTGTATTCCAGGATTTATGTAACTTGTCTGTAGAAAGGAAATGACATCACTTAGTTTCCTGAGGAATATTACCAATGTCAGAACTGAGGAAATAAAATCTACAATAAATAGAATATGTATTTTTAAACCTTTTTTTTTTTTTTTCTCAGTAGGACACCATACTGCTCTGCCTATCTCTTCAAATCCCAGGAAACCCCATTCATTTCACATAGACTTTCACACAAACTGCTAGCAGCAGTTAACTGCAAGCCATGGTAACTTACATGTTACAATTATGAAATGAGATCTGGCAAGACAGGACTAAACTGAAACAATGGCAAAGTCTGCAATGTGCCTCCTTTTAAAGATATAGGCATAAAGTAACAACAGCAACCTCATAATTCCAATGGGGTAAGCTTCAGCACTTTCAAGTGACCATGAAAGCACAGCAGCTGTTTGTCATGCCTGGAAAAAACATGCAATGCCATGAATAACAGCTAAGCAGTTTTATACAGACCCATGTTAGGGTTTAAATTGAAAGGTTACGTTATTAGAGTCTTTGTAAAGGCTCTATGTGTTCTGAGACATTTGTTTTAAATCCTTGTCCGGCTGTAAAGTTTCTTGACTGGTGATTTCAACTGAGCCATGTTGAGTTACATCACAGGAGGGCTTCCTCCTTGTCTCTCTTGCCAGGAACTTTTCAAACTTTTGTCTTTGCTGATAATTCCTATTTTACTGTCTGCTTTGTCTGTAGAAGTAAGTTGTCACATGAATTAAGAAGTACTGGATCACACAGTCACCAGCCCAATTAAGTAGGAAGGCCAGTTAATTCTTATAGAGAGTTTTGGTTGGAGTTTGCTTTTTAGTTTCCTTGTGTGAAAGATAGTGCAAAATAGACAAGCCATACTCTTAAAAGGCCAATATTTACTGGAAGAAGTTTGGTCATACTGATGTATGCATCATTTTATATTGCTTTTACATTTTTGAGGTACTTCATATTTAACACAAATCTGTACTAATGACAAACAAGTTGAAATTTCCAGAAATTTTGTTTTTAAAAATGCTTATCTGATACTATTCAGTCTGTCCCATAAACTACAGTGTAGCTGGAGCTTAATCTCTGTTTATTAAACAGATTTGGGCTGCCTATTATTCACATTCCTATACTTTTGAAAGTTTTTCATAACAAAGTCATTTTTCCTGACAAAAGAAAATGGAAATGAGGAGAAAGGTTGGCCACTGATGACCCTTAATAATTTATGGAATTCATATAATCTGCTAGTTTATGACTGGCTTTGGATATTCTCCAGAATATGTTGAAATCTGAGAAGCCACCCCCATCCATTTGAAAACAATACGAAACAGTACAAAAATACTACTAACTTCAGTGCCTCCACAAAGAAATTAAATCTACTTAATATCAAGGTAGGGATAACTGTTACCTGGGAGATATTGGCTAACAAACTATGACATGGTACTATATTAATAATAGGAATGTCTAATGTAGTCAGAGCAGTGAGGAACAAATGAATGTATTTCCATCTGAAATAAATCTTTGTACAGACTTTCCAGACTGAATCAACAAAATCTGAGATTAAATGACAAATTTAATTTTTTTTTTTTGGATGGATTAGTTCACAGCAGGAGCTGAGGCCTCTGTCTAGGTGAGTGCTTCTAAATAAAGTCAATTATGTCAACAATTTCCTGAATGCAGATATTTGCCTAAATTAGAGTAAAACTGAACATTACTGTGAGACTATACTGAAATTCACTGTTGACAGCACTTAAAGTAGGGTATTAGAAAGGAACAGTTTTAAATCCATTAGTTAGAACTAAAGCAAAAAATACAGTGAATATTGCAGTGAATTAGGTCTTACAAATTCTTAGCATGGAAGTATTCAGTAAAATTAGCATTCCTTGCAGATGCTAATTGTATTCCTATAAACTAGCAGTAAGCCTCTTGAATCACCAAATCTCCTAAATCCTCTGGTTTTGAAGGGTGATCATATTATAGTCTTAAGGGAACGTCTGAAAGTATGAACTCTGGTTTGACCAAATCCCCAGAAATGAATGGCTGGCTAAATATAAATCTCTTCACTTACTCCCAGTTATACATATTGTACATTAGCCTATTGAGCCTGAAAATGCCAAAAATGAAAAATGAAATAAAATATAAAAAGTCTTTCAAAGATGTTTATGCAAATGATTATAATCTGTATCAGACAGGTAGACTTTAATGTGTTAAAAATAATAAGAATTAGAGGGAAAAGATACCACCTTGCTTTTCAACCTAATGTACACACTTTTCTAGTTAATTGTCTGTTCTTAAAAATCCATATCCTTCTCTAAAGCAAATAGTTTGTGCTTAGCCCAAAGATATCTCCTATGAGCTCTCCAGTCATTAATTTTAACTGTGTATCTGACTGTCAAGTGGTCTATGCACCTAATATTTTTTGTGGAACAACATGAGTGATTCCAGCCTAAAATGATATAACCCACCAGTTCTCAGCCTGTCCATATTGGTACCTATGAGTATCAGTGCATTTGCTTTTGTAGATTTGGCTAATTTAAGATTTTTACTCAATAGCAAAACAAATAAACAAACAAAGAAAAAAATCAAACCAAAACCAAAGCGAATGAACAACTCCTCCCCCCAAAAAACCCACAAACAAAAAAACCCCAAATAAAATCCCCCAGAACCTGAAGACTTCCTTGAAGTCTAAAGCAGATAAGCCATTAAGAAACCAATTAGCATTTCTTGTCCTTAGGATATTATTGTAATGAGAAATGTATATGTATAATTTTCTTGAAATTGTTATATTCTCTTCAGGAAGGAAGTTTCTGATTTTAATAATTATGGAAGAACGTAAAACTTTTTTGTATGTTTAATTTTTTTCCAAAAGAAACCAGAAGGATCTGGTGTCCTTCAGCTCTCCCACTGCTTTATAGTCCTGGCTGACTAAGGGCCCTTGAAACTGAAGGGCCAGAGATGAAGAGTCCTGCAATGTGAAGAAGAAGTTTTTAACATGATAAGGGTTCAAATTTAATTTATGAATCATATGGTTTTCTAAGTTGCCAGCTAAGGTGTGGAAAGTGTCAAAACCCTAGGATCCCTAGTTTCAGCTGTGTCAGAGGGTTGATGCTGAGTGTGGGCCCTGAGAGCCCTCAGTAAAACTGGCTCTGGCTCCTTGATGAGGAATATCAAAACCATGGCGGTCCTAACATTGATGTGACCTTGGTTATAAGTTTGTCTCAGAACAGAGAGCCTCAAGAGCCAGCAGGTGAGCTGGCAGGAAACAAAGCAGACTTGAAAAAAAACCTTTCCAATATTTTTGGCAGGAGTACTGTTTCATGAAAAATTATGCTAAAAAAAAGAAAGGAAAAGAAAAAAGAAAAAGAGCCATTAGTATATCTCCAAGACTTTAATTCAATATTGAGGATTTTGCTGATAGGTTCACCTCTACTCTTATTATTATGGTTGTGGTCACAAGCTGAGCAAGCATATAATAAGGCTTTACTCACCCTGAATTCTCAGCACTGATATACTTAGGACATGAAAATCTATCCTACAGGGAGAAGCCTTAGTCTTAAGACTATCAGAGGAGTACTGGTGGAGTGAATTAACTGTCTATCTGAAAAATGTGGAATAAAACATGATTGTAGGGTAAAATATATGAAATGAAAATGTGAATGCCTAACATGGTGTGTGGTTCCCTTTCCAAGCAGTGCCAGCTGCATTTCTACAATGTTATATAATTTAGAGTTTTCTGTACTGATATTTGATTTCTGTACTGATATTTGTGGTGTGGAGGATTTAGTATTTTGAAATTGGTTTTTTTTCAAACATGGGGTAAAACGCCAAAATGAAGAAATCAGTGAAGAATAAAGCACCCTGGACTTCTGTGCCAGTCCTACCTGACTGACCCAGTTAAACCCGGGAAGACTCAATTTTTGTCTTGGTCTTCTGCAAAACAGGCCAGATGGAGAAAACAGGGTTGTGGGAAAATGTTGTCTGAAGGCCTCGGTTTCCTAAATACACAGGTGCCTTCCCTGCTTGTCTTGCTTGGTTGCTGTGGGATGGGACTGTTGTTGCAAGATCGTGGTACTGCTTCGGTTCTCAACTCACCCTCCCACATCGAGCAGCATGTCCAAGCTGCTCCTGGAGACTCGGGAAACTTTTTTTAGAATTTGGCAGCTGTGAGGCCTTGGCAAGTGCTTTTCTGGGTGTTTGTGGAGCAGGCAGGTGACCTGGAAGGAGAAATGGGGTGCTTCAGTGTTTGCCCTAAGGGAAGGAATCTCTTATGTTCCTATTTGGATTCCCTTGGAACAGGAATCAGACTGGGTTTGTAGCACATTTTATACAGTCACAAAATCATAAAACATTTAGATTGGTAAAGATCACCAAATCTAATCATTAACCCGGTACTGCCAGGTTCATCACTAAAGCATGTTCCTAAGCACCATATCCATGTCTTTTAAATACCCCCATAAATAACTATTTAGATAAAAACAGCAAGAAAAAGTGGTAAATACAAATACAGAAAACAGCAAGAAATTACAAATTCTGATGAATTTCTGAGTTCACTAGAGTACTTCAGGACCAACACCCAGAAAGCATTTTTAAATACTTCTGAAGAACTTCAAGCAATTTTCTTGAAGTAGTGTTTCTCTGAAAAGAGTTTAGGCAGTGAATGACACATGCTTACTTCACAGAACAGTTTCTGACTTTATGCAACATCTGCTCACTTTGGCAACACATTTTCCATTGTCAGCCTTTCACAACCAGCAGCTCTGGCTTCCTTTTTATGCCTGATCTGCTGTTCTCAGGCCATGGGTTGAAATTAAACATGTATATGTATTGCTTTGTGAATTAAGTATATTTCAATCTGACAAATCATGATCAGCTAGACATGAAAGTGCACCTTGCCATGTTTCTTAGAGGTGTGAAGAAGTATTTTTACAGAGCTTTCTTCTGTGTTCTTCAAAAGAACAGAACTTGGTCTACAAACACATCGAGTTGGGAAAGCATTCATGTGATGCCAAAACTTACTGTAAATTATTATTCAGCAGCTTGAATACTGCTTACAGAGTTGAAATATCCTTTACACTAACACCACAGTTCTATAAGTAGCTTTCTATTAAGCTAGTACTGACTTAACCCGTTCCTGCCCCTTCCACAGCCTATGTTCAAGGCTACTTTAGGCTATCATTGTGATAAACTTGACCAAAGACTTCATACAGCAGGAAAAAATTTGCCCCAAACATTAGGGGGAACACTCTGTGGTAGGGTATTTTTCAACAGGGTCTATGAAAACAGGTATACAGATGATTTTAAGGGAGGAAGGGTCAGGGACTGACATGGCCCAAGACTTCTGACGTATTAAACTCCACACAAATTGGCAGTGAGAATTGGCCTCTAATACATGTAAAATTACTTCCATGTCAATGCCCTGTTTTCTAAGGCAAAAGTAGCAGCCTTAGTGGGAAAAAAATCCCATTTACACAGGTCAAATAACATTTATGTGTCCCTAGAGGAAGATTGATTGTCACCCCTGGAAGTGCCGGAGTGTTTGGCTGAGCAGCACGTCCCTGTGTTCCTGCTGTCTTCAGCCCCAGCAGTGCCAGGAGCACACACGCCAGGGCCCCTTAGCTTTACAGCCCAGCCCAGAAGGGTATTTATTCTTCTGTAGGCTGCAAAAACAGGAAGTGACATTTCAAGTAATTGCAGATTTACTGTGAGCCCATGGCTGGTGCCTCTGCATTGTCCCTGCTTTCCTGTTTGAGCTTGGAGGAAGTGGCCAGAGGGATAGGGGGAAGGGAAACCTCACTGTGATGATTCTCCAACAACAACCTACATTACTTATGGGAAGACTGACGAAAACATATTCAAACCCTTGCCAAAGGCTCTCAAGAAATATTTGACATCTAACCTATAACAACAAGTGGGAGTTAAAGGTTAAATCACACACAACCCAAGTGTTTGGGAAAAGGATATGTTTATGTCATCAACTTCTGTTGGGTTGTAAAGGAACAGTGCACGACAGTGGAAAGGGCTCCGGCTATCAGGAAAATACATGGTGGCTTAGAGCAGCTATCTGTGAACATGAAAAGTGCCAATTGGTTCTAAATATTCATGTTTTCATATTCAAATGCCTTTTTCAATTCAGATGGTTAAATGGAGAGAGCACAACGTGGACACTATTGGCTGCTTTCTTTGCCTGTGTTCATGTAGACATGAATTATTCCTCAAATACTCTAGTTTCCCCTGCAATATCACTTCTTGTGGGGAACTGCCACTAAAGAATCAGACAGTCAGCATTGCCCATTGCTCTCATGTAATTTATGGACCTAAGGAATCCAAACTAGCAATGTGTTTTCTAAGATGATATATTGTTATTCTGCAAACTCAACGATGGAAATACTGTCTTTGTTGATAGGTGCCAAAACACTGTAGAGGTTATTTCATTCCATATATGCTAATGCTTTGATGGTTGTATTTCAGGAAAAATCATTCTACTGATCATTGCTTCTTTGGTCATCTGAAAAAGGAGATGAATTTGGGAGGATCTGTTGCATGAACTCAGATAAGGTTTTTTCTCATTTAATTTCTAGCACTCTGTAGGAATTTACTAGATGAAGACTGATGAACTTCAAGAAAGAAAATCAGTCTTATCCTGAGGTAATGAATATAATTTGTATGTTGTTACAGCTTTCTCTTGTTATATATTATGCCCTAATATATTACATATATTGCTATATATTACCCCTTTACCGTTTGCCACCATTTCTGAGAAAAATCATTCTAACCTGCTAAAAATAGGTGAGATAGATCCCATTTGCTAGCTGGGATTTGTCTCACGTAGTTTTAGCAGTTTAGAACAGGTACTCAGAACCAGTTGTTTCCTCTACCAACACTGTTGGTGGGAACTGTTGGAAGAAAATTCACCTCACATGCCTTTTTAGATGGATAGATCACTGATAATAAAGGGAAGCTATATACATGGTTTATACTAAACTTTTAATTTGAGATGGTTAATGCTAATTAAGCAGAATCCTACTGAAAAAGAATAGATTTACTATATTTTGCACAAATTAAATTAAAAATAACTTAGGGACACAAATTAAAGGCTAGTATTAATCCTCTGTGAATGTGCCCCATTCATTAAGAAAAAATTTAATAATGCATAATCATTCTTAGTACTCAGTATTATATGCCAACAAGTTGTAGCATGAATATAAACATTGTGCTGGCAGGGCAAGGATGACTTTTGGAAATTTTCCTTTCAGAATAGGCAAAGCTGCCAATAGCACTTGCAGGGAAAAATAATGGTGGAACAATATATCAAATTAGTGTTGCAACAGAGGCTTTCCTATTCATGTTCTGTTAGGCTAGAGGTTATCAATGTTTATTTAGTTGTGTGTATTAGACAATATGCCTTGAGATACAGACATTGTGCCAGTAGCCCTCATTTATAAAATGAAACAGTCTGAAAGTTATTCTAGGATGCTTGATGATTTTATTTTTAGTTAAGTCCTCCTACATTAGTGGTGTGTGTTCCTCAGATCACTGTTAAAAATATTTTCCATTAATGATTTTCTCTTTCCTCCAGTTAAGCAGTAATTTGAGTCTCAAAGTTTAGAGGCAAAGCCAGAGATACAACTGAGCTTAAAGACCAGATCCAGATGTTGAAAAGAAGGAATTAAGATGGTCTTCATTGACCATCTTCTATACACCATTCTTTTCCTGCATTAATATCTCTTTCCCCTTATGCTCACTGGGTCACTCATCAGTTATGTGTTTAAGTGCACAGGTGTCAGTGTCACTGTGGTGTCAATTCTCACCATGCACTGGTGACAATGGAGTCTTCCACAAGAACAGAGAAGTGAGAGGATATCCACCTTTTCATTGTATCACAAACTGACTCTTCAACATCCTTCATTCTAGGCAATAGTGTTGTGGTTGTGTTTTTTACCCTTTTCTCTTTTCATTAACTCCTTGTGCCTGGGAGATGGAAGCTGGGTGAGAGTCCATGGCAAAGGAAACTGCTCTCAGCAGAGCTAAATCTGTGGAGACAGGCACTTAGTGGCTGAGGGATTTTGGCCGATCTCAAACTATTGCTGCATGGACCATCTCACTTCACTGGTTACTCTGATTTTCCTTCTTTGCCCTTAGAGTCCTTGATAAATATTTTACTGCGGCAAGAAAGGAACTGCAACAAAATAAATCAGTTTTCCTTCTGGATTAGGAGGAATTTATATCAGGTTAAGAGAATAAGCATGAATTGAATTTCAGCTTTCAGAGACAGCAATGTTCTGAGATAATCAGTGCTGTGAGAGTAGAAAAGAGGCATCTTAGGGAACAGAGGTCGCCCCAGGCCTTTGCCTTTTCTTTGCAGAGTTCCAGAAATAATGGTCATGGGTCTGTGGTCCAGGAAAATGTGTGCCAGAGACCTCCGTAGAATTGTGCTCCTGCCCACCAACAACAGATCTGCTGAACATGATCAGTGGGTGTATTTTCAGTGGAAATATTAATTCTTGTTTAATAAGGTTCATAAGTAAGTGCCATAATTTTACTTTGTTGTTCAAGTGGAATTCAATACTATTAAACAATTGCTGATTGTCCTCACACACATTGTCCTCAATATTAATTTCATAATACATGGTTAAATGAAGCTTCAGTACCATCTAAAATACATATGGAGGGAATTACATGACATAACCTCCATATTTTTTCCCAATTAATTTCTTTTACAGACTGCTGCTATTTAAAAAGAAGACTTCCTCAAGGTTTTGTAGCACTGCCACTTGAAATTATTTTCTTAAATAGGAGAAAAAGTGGAGGTGCATGTCTCTGAGACTAATGTCACAGCCGGTTGCACAAATGTTACCCCTTAGGGTAACGTATTTCAGCTAAAATTTGAAAAAAAATTGCTATATTATTAATAATTTGCTTTGCCCAGAAGCAATCTGATATACAAAATGCTTGGGTTTTTATCTCAACCTTGTGGTCCAACCATGCAGTCACACCTTATCATTGTGGTATATGTTTAAAATGTCTTATAAACGCAATTCAAGCTCTGAGCTTTGATGAGATACAGACATAACTGCTCTGTCCCTTGAACTGTGACCTAAAACAACCAGGCTTTTTCCTTCCCCGTGGGAATCATGTGATTGCACTCTCAGCGGATAATTTTTCATGGATTCTTTTATGCTATTTCCTACAGAGGAAAACCATCCTGTTATCTCACTTTAAAAGATTACTAATGATCATTTTCATGTTTGGTTTTTTTTTTTTGTTTTTTTTTTTTTTTTTTTTTTTTTTTTTGGTTTTTTTTTTTTAAATATATGTCTCCTTCCCTTCCATTGCTTATCTAAACCCATATGCTTTAGAACAAGTAAGAAAGGATCACAGATGTATTTTTTTCCCACAGGACAGAAAGTAAGCAGTGATAAATATGGTAATAAGAAAATTCACTATCATATAGAATGAAAAATAGTTAAACAGCAGAATTGTCATTTCCCATCAAAACAGAAATAAATCAGAGTTTAAAGTTATCACAGAAAATGTTCTGTATTCTCAAACTCCGAATTTCAACAAGATAAAAATTTCAGAAAGAATTTATGTTTTTTTGTTTGTGCAGTCCCTCACAAGGACACAGCTAGCATGCCTTCCTAGGCTCATATCTTACATTTCTGCAGTGACATTTTCTTAAGAAAACAATTCAAGGAGGTTTTCAAGGGCTCGTGAGATACAGAAAGTTCTCAGAAACAAAAGTATGATAAACTGAACACTGCATTCAGTTACTTTGGTTTGTAACTGAAGTAATCCAGAATTTATGCTGCTATACCCAAAAGGACTCACCGTCACTCACAGTTGCTGTGCCATATGAAGCAGGCTGCCTTATTTTTGCATAAAAATCAGTGGCAGTGTCAATTCCTAGTCTGTCTGAAAAAACGTGGATATTTTGTATGCAGTGACAGGGTCCATTCATCACACCTAACATATACTTTTAAATGACATTGCATATTTTCTGTAAAGAAATGGATCTTCCTTGTGTGGAAAAAACCCCAACTATATGAGTCAAATATTTCTGTAGTGAACAGCAAAGGCCTCCAACAAATAAAATTCCGGTTTAAGCTAATTTGATATTCTGAGAATACATATTCACTGCTCTTTCATTGCTTGTGAAAGTGATTATTAAATGAGTAGCAGCTGACATACATAAGCAAATTCAAACCATTAATTCCTGTCTTAGCTTTCAGATCCTGAGAGTGGAAAAATCATGAAAGGAAGTGTTTCTTACAAGATTTTCCTTTGTGATATCCACAAAAGGCTTCTTTCTCCTGTATTTCCCCTGTGGATTATGATTACTTATGTTTCCAGGCATCTGACTGCAAATCCAGGATCCTAGGGCTCTTTTACAAGTCCTAAACTGAGTGACTTCATATTCTTCCTGCGTGCTTTTGCAATTCTTTTGCTATAGGCATTCTAATTCCGCTCCAGGGAAAAATAAGACATTTTTAAAAACGGGAGTAAATTTAACTCACCAAAACTCAGTGGTGTAATGATACAGGTGGAATGGGACAGTTTTGTCATTACAGGAAAGGAAACAGGACTCACTTGATAAACAAATGTGCTTTTTTCACCTACTAATGGCCTGTCTTGAATGATCAGAAGAAGAACACTAGTAACTGCTTCTCCTTTAACTCAGGTAATATAGAGCTTTGTTTTTACAAGGGAAAGTTCGGAATATGATATAAAGCTGATATACTATAAAGGTATAAATTGAACCAACTCTTCATTAAAATTCTCTTCCATTTCTCAAGATGTGTGACAAGGAACTTTTCAAAACATAGAGGATGGGGGAAATTTCCTCTGTTTTGAAAACTAGGTCAAAGGAAAAATTATTTTTTTTTTAATCAAAGTAGAGCTTTTTTATTTTTCCTGAACTACAGAATCACTGTCTGTCAGAAGGATCTTTCTTTGATACTTCTAAGGAATATGAAGAATTTGTTTCCTGACTAGTTCCAGCCAAAAATTCTTAAGTGTGTTGATTTTCCAACAGAAATTTAGAAAGCAATAAATGCTTTAAAAATCCTGTTTTCACAAGTCTGGAGTTGAAGTAATTTTTCCATGTGCCACAGGCCTGGGCAGATTATATCTTTCGTGACATACCATGCTCTCACACACTCTGATGTTACTGGAAAGTTTTCCATCCTGCCAATTTTACAACATCTTTTAAGCAAGCAAAATAAATTGAGCTTCCTCAGACTTTCATTGTAACTCCTTGAATCACTATTGCAGATCTCTGTAAATTTTTAAAGTTGTCAGCTTCCTTATTGAAAGAAAGTGTTGATACCAGCCCTGGTAAGATTATTACAGTGACAGGCTCTGTAATTTCTGTATGAAATTACTTCCCTACTCCCAGTTTCAGGTTTCCTGCTGATGCACCTGTGGATTGCATTTAGCTTTTTGCACTGACAGCTATTACTGCTTTCCAGGACACAACCTTCTACGCTAACAGTGTGCCTTGCAGCTTTGTTTCTAGGTATCTGGCATAGTATTTAGCTATGTTAAAGTGATGCTGCTGAAACAAGTTTATCTTAAGAAGTCACCCAGGCCAGCCTATATAACTGATCAGTTCACATCTCATTTACCTCTCCAGTGAATTATATGATAAATGCAGATATTGCTAGCAATTTATATATTTTCATCAACTAATTGCATTAAGAAATACCCATTTACCTTTCTCTAATACTTTTTCTGGTGTATCAGCCAGCCCGGTCTTTCATAAGCCAAGATTTTTTTTTGCATTCATTGTGTTACAACATTGCAATACTTTTCTTTCCATGATCTTGCCTGTGGTTGCTGTTAGCTTCCCAATTTCAAAGTTTATAAAAATGCAATTTACAGAATGTTTAAGATCCTTTCAATACATTTTTTTTTTTTTGGAATGAAAATGATGTAATTTTTGCTGGAAGATGAACTTATTCCAAATTCAGCTTCACTCCAAGATCAATACAAAACACTGATGTTGCTGACTATCACCAGTTAATTTGCTCAGTAGTTTTACCATATTAATAACTATTGGTAAAATATTTTTTTTGTAGTAAGTTAAAGTAATTCTCTCTTTTTCTCTTTAATTCTAATGGCTATGGAGTTTCAGTGATTTCTTTCACTTTGTCTTTCCTTTATCTGTGGTTTTATCCAATATTATACTTTCTGGTGGCACTGTATTTTCCATACTCAAATACATACTCAGCTGTTAAAAATAACTTCATTTCTTGTGATGTTATTTTGTATAATTATAGCCACCTTTAGTATCGATTATCAGTTTTGAGCACTTTGGAAAGCCTCATTTTACTAATTTCCAATTGGCTTTAATTTTTTTTTTGTATCACAAAGAAGGTTTGAAAGATTCCTGTTCAGTATTTGTTCTGGTTGTTAAACCTAATTATATCAGTCTCAGGATTTCTGCAGGATTTCTACTGATCATTCTGTGGTGCAGGAGATATTTTTTTCTTTCTTTCTTCATTGTTTATGAGCTGCAGAAAAAGGTAAAGAGTGCCTTCCTATAAAGACTTGGCAAGTGACTACAAATACAGGAGGTATATTTGACAAGATGCAGTTAGTACTACAGACCTTATAGATGCTTAATATTTTCTCAAGTACTCAAAATCAATTTATCCTCCAGGTGATAAGAAAGAATTTCCAAACATGTCAGATTTGCAGAAACCACTGTATTTTTTTGAGGCCTGAAACACATGGAGTAGGTAAAGCATGCTCATCTAATTCAAGTCCTTGGTTGCTGTGATGCTGGAAAGATCATGCAGCAGCAGAGGTAATTGCTTACAGTTCTTTCCACTTACGTACATCTTTCTGTTCAGTTTTTGTCTCTGGCTTTGAGATACTGGATCCTTTAAAGCACCCATAATTGTTTTCTCTTTCCACATGGAGAAATTAGCAGTATAATTGCATCTACTTGATCTACTTGTACTTACACAGCCCTAAAACTCCTAAACTGACAGTCTGTAGATGGACACATTTTTCCTGAATCTTTTAGCAAAGAGGGGGATTGCTATTTCTGTTTCCTCAGCCTATTCAATAGCCTACTACATCATCTTAGCATTATCACATTTTGTGATTTATAATTTAAGACGTGAATTAATATAAAATCAAGGTTCTGTCTTTCTGAATCATTTGCAACTCTAAACCATGTATTATCCCCACTGTCTTTCTTAAATAGTCTGTAACCAATGAGTTTAATACCCAGTCATGTGAGTCATACCACTGCAGTTGAGTAATACCAGCTAGCTTAAATTTCTTTTCTAAATTTGTATTTTCAATTCCCCTGATTCTCAGAGTGATTATAGGAACAGATTGTTTTTCTCATTCTGGTTCGTCAGTCCTTTTACATTTGCTTAGATGTACTTGCAAGTTCTTCTGCATAAACTAAATGTTCTTTCTTTTGTATAAAAGTGGAAATAGCCCAAAAGCCACCCGTTCCACCTTCCTAGAAAAACCACCCCTGGTATAGATGCTTTTCTGGAGTTGTTTCCCTGAAGTAAGTATAGTTCTCCTAATTTATGTTACAGGTAGAAATTATCCTGTTGCATGGATAACTCCAACAGAGTATTAAACACAGGTAGAGAAGCTACATTTGCCTATGTAGCATACTTGCCTCTGAGCAAATATGTTTTCAGTTATGGTAGGTAGTATTCATTTGGTACAAAGATGAACCTGCCCTCCTGGATATCTGGTAAATAAAACTTCCAATTTGTGCCTGGGGTAGATGATTCAGAGAACCCTTGCTAAACCAAAATTTTGTTACAGTAACAAGGAGGCAAAAATGTCTTAAAATAGCCAGACTTGGGATCAATAATAGTCTTTTCCCACCTGAATTTCAGAGAAGTTAGGTTCAAATGTGTCTGTCTGGCCTGCTCAGCCATGTTTCAGGTCTCTTGGCTGTTAAACGGATATTTAAAAATTTTTCTCCAAATAAGAACTCAGAAATTACTATTTTTGAATAAACCAGAGTGTGAGAAGCTGACTTCGTCATAGGGAGCTAGTGGAGAGCATCAGTTACTGCATTTGCTTTGAGAGCCCAGTGAGCAAGTTTCTTAGAAGTAATAACTTTTGTACTTTTGCTTCATCAGAAAATCTAGCTATGCTCTACACTCCTCACTGACAAATAAAAAGGCTGTGCTTTTACAGAGTCACATCATTCCTTTACTGAGCAAAAACCACCACATATGGGATACTGTATGTACTGAGGAGGTTTAACACTTTGCGGAAGAGGACTTCCTCTCTTCCTGCTTGTAGGTGCAGTCACTCAAAGCTCTTGGGCTCATGGGTGTCCTCCAAAGGTTCATTGCATAGGGGCTGGTGTTGAATTCAGAACTCTTCCTAAATGTGTTATGAATGTAGGTACAAGCAGTGTTACAACAGAACTTAAATTCTTCACTCAAACTTACTCATAAAGGGAATAATTTTTGAATTGATGCACAAAAATCACTTTTACATTAAAAATTAAGAAACTTGCAGAGACAAAACTCATAGTACCCTGCAGCAGGGATTCTGAGGTTAGTGATGAACAGCCGGAAGAGATGTTCCTGTGGTAGTATTGTGTAGACTCTCTGCAGGCCCAGGGGGCAGAATATGTGTGTATGTGTGGTGGGGATGACAATGACATGTGATTTGTCTTTTCTGGAACACCATGCAAAAATTCAGAAGCACTGTAACTGAAGCAGCCAGTAGCAGCAAAACAAAAATGTCTTTCTGGTCAGCGGCACAAACCACATGTGTGGCGTCTTGTTCACTGCTCCTGCATAAATGGAAAGGGGAAGGAACTGGATGTGAAACACCTTGTGCATATAACAGCACTTAAGGAAGATATTTATACAATACAGAAGTACAACACACTTCTCTGTTGCTGAACGGAAAGATATTTTCAGGAGGAAGCTCTTTGGGGCATGTATTAGCTTTGAGGGAGAGAAATGGAGCTCTAATGGATCACATAGACAGGATGTTAGAGTAAACCATGATTGGAACTAGTGCTGAGGCTAAACATCATCTCATTATGTGCCAGGGTGTATGCCAGACATCTGTATAGTTATCAAGAGAGCCAAAGCTTTGTAGATGTCCTTTCTGTTTCCTTGTCAATGGAGAAAGAGTTCATAGGAGCCCCTAGTAAGACAGTTCAGCAGTGTTTTCTTGGTCTTGGAGGTTATTTTTGAACAGAGACATATTAAAGGTCATCACTTCTTTGTTCTGTGTGCATAAGTGATGTGGCTTTACAAGCAGACTTTTCTGCTTTGTTTCACAAAGTAATAGCATCCTTGTGATACAGATGTAATTGCTATACATGAGCCCATTATTGTTTAACAAGGCCTCTTTCTCGTAGATGGAATGCATAATTTTTAGGAAAAATTATTTTAGATTTACTCCTTAATTTAGTTGAATAATAGTTACATTTGACCAGAGCTTAATTAAAATGTGATAACTTCATAAATCCAACTGAACTGAGTTGTCCTTTCTATGTGAATGTTATCATGAGCTTGCATGAAACTTCTCTTCCTTTATTTCTTGCTTTATAAAAATTTAAGCTAACTGCAGTTACAAGAAATAGCATTCTTAAATCAAAGATCAGGTTCTGGTTGCCTTACTTTTGCTGAGTGGCATCCTCATAATACATTGTTGCTAATATTGAAGAAATATAATTAGAAAACTTGCTCCCAGTGAGAGCAAAAATGTTAGTACCTTATATGTAATATAAATACAGAATGCACATTTACTTTTGTCCTTTGCTTCTTATTCTACCCCTGAAAACAGTTAAGCCCCACCTTCTCTATGCCTTCCCATTGGGGACCTGTAGCCAGCATGAAGAGCTAGACTGAGCTTTCTCAAGGCTGGACAAACACACTCTCTTCAGCTTCCCGCTGTAGGTCGTGTTCTAGGCTTTAAGCTGTTTGCTAGACCTGCTTCAAGATGTCAGTGCTGCCTCCAGTGTTGGGCATGTCAACACTGCTGGTGAGGCCTGAATGAGGAGAATAATCTCTTCCTTAGGCTAATGACTGCATGCTTGCTCAGACAGCCCAGTCTGCAGCTGGCCTTCTTTGCTGCCAGGGCACACCACTGGCTAATGTTCTGCCCTTTGTCCACCTACAGTCTGAGAAACTCTTTTCAGTCCAGTCAGTTCCTAGCCTGTACCACTGTGTGGGCTGTTGCACCCTTCCTGGAGGACTTTGCATTTCATTTTGTTGAACTTCATGAGGTTTCCATCAGCTGCTCTCTTCTACCGGTCAAGATCCCTCTGAATAGTAATCCCTTCCTCCAGTATCTAAATGCTCCCCCAAAACACTGTAAACCTTGCTGAAACTGCTTTCTATCGCACTGTCCAGCTCATTAAGAAAAATGCTGAACAGTGTCAGCCTCTGAGGAACTTGGCTCCTAACTGGTAAGCAGTTTGTCTTGCTGATGACACCCCTAACCCTTTGGCCTCAGCAGTGCAGCCACTTGCTAAATCCCCTTACTCTCCACCTATCCAAACTGTACACAATAACATGCAGCACCAGCATATTTCAGAAGTCCCTACCACTCTGTTTCTGTACGTATTTTAGATGTGTGAGTCTCATGACCATTTTCCTAACTTGGCCATTTGTGTTATGCATAACTCTGGCAGAGAAGAAGACTATGTCCACTCTTTGCTTTATCCAGTTTGTAGGAAGAGCTTGAGTTAAGTGCTTATTCCCAAATTTTTAGTCAATGCCTGTGATCACTGACTCAGCTGCTGTCTGCTCACCTAAGACATGGTTAGGGCTAAAGTAAAACTTTTTATTGCACCTGTGAGCTGGCCCAAATATGAAGACCTGAATTTGATCCTAACAGAGGCTGGTTCTGTCCTGAAAAGAAACATCACTGAGGACCTGCTCTGTCCAAGCTCTGAGTCCACAGTCTTTGCTTAGGCTTGCAGAAACATCCTCAATGTTGTCTTTGTGGCTGACTTGCAGGAACCTTCAACTTCTTGCAATAACAGTGGATTTGCTTTAATTTTAAAGAAGTCTAGGCTTGAAAATAATTTCTTTATTAGCTGACCCTCATCCTATTAACTCAGGTGCTTAAGCAGCAAAGAAGCTGCAAAACATGTGGAAGTCCAAGTCAGGCCTACTATGTCCTGTGTGGATACAAGAGTTACTTCGGACCACTTCATAACGCATTTACCCAGACACAGCAAGCTGCAAGATGTGGGATTTCCTGACAGCTTCAAAAATCAAGTAATCCAGTTATAAATTTAAAGTGTTTGACTATAGTACTAGAAATTAGGGTGATGAGGAAACCGGTGGAAGGGCTCGCCAAGCCATTCTCCATCGTTTACCAACAGTTCTGGCTCACCAGGGAGGTCCCAGATGATTGGAAGCTGTCGAACATCACACCCATCCACAAAAAGGGCCAGAAGGAGGCCCCGGGAAACTACAGGCCTGTCAGCCTGACCTCAGTGCCTGGCAAGGTTATGGAGCAGATCATCCTAGGTGCAATCACATGGCACCTACAGGATGGACAAGGGATCAGAGCCAGCCAGCACAGGTTTAGGAAGGGCAGGTCCTGTTTGACCAACTTGATCTTCTCTTATGATCAGGTGACCCGCCTGGTGGATGAGGGAAAGGCTGTGGATGTGTCTATCTGGCCTTCAGCAAAGCCTTTGACACTGTCTCTCATAATATACTCCTGGAAAATCTGCAGCCCATGGCTTGGACAGGGTTATTCTGTGCTGGGTTAGGAACTGGCTGGATGGCCGGGCCCAGAGAGTGCTGGTGAATGGGGCTGCATCCAATTGGTGGCCGATCACTAGTGGTGTTCCCCAGGGATCAGTGTTGGGCCCAGTGGATTGAGTCCACCATTAGTAAATGTGCAGATGACACCAAGCTAGGGGGGAGTGTAGATCAGCTGGAAGGCAGGAGGGCTCTGCAGAGGGACCTGGATAGGCTGGAGAGTTGGGCTGATTCCAACGGGATGAG
>JAWWLV010000100.1:58985121-58999045 GCA_035041135.1 Platyrinchus mystaceus | reverse complement strand
CCCCCCCCATTCTGGCCATGCTGTGTCTCAGCTTCGAGGCGCTAGCATCCGGTGCATCGTTAATAAAGTTCTTTGTTTCATTTTATTGGACCGCCTTATAAATTTTACTCAGAGTTATTTCTAACAGTAGTAGAAACTGTTCCATATTAAAATAGTGTTTCCTTAGACAGTGCTCAGAATTGTATGTGGTTCTCCACTCTCTGTTAAAAAAAAATACCATTTTCTTGTTGAGGCTGCACCCAAAAGTGTGGTTTAATCATCTTTTGATTTAATATATTTCAGTGTATTTTCTTTACTTTTGTTCTTGGTCAACCCTAGTTGATGATTCTGGTTTTATGCAGATTTTTTTTTTCCCCTGGAAGTCCAGTTACTAGATCAATTTGTATAATCCTATTCCAAGCACTCCACATGGAATTCTACTCCAGTTTTCAGTTATCTACAAGCTTTCCTTTCAATGAGTGATATACAGCTCTTAAAACTTCTGATACTGAGCAAGCAGAGCAGTTTATAATTTCGTAATACATTGCCTGGCATGCATCAGCTACTTGATGTTTTCAGCAGCATTTTTAAACAAATAGTTTTTTCGGGGAGTGGCAATGATTGAAGGGCAACCTCTCCCTTCCTTGAAACTGCATTAGTACTTAACACCGTTTTGGCATGGAAACCATCCTTCTCTCAGGTGCCACCAATTTACTGTTGCAACATGGCTGCTGTTAGAGATGTCATGGAGTTTCCAGAGTATTCGTGTGCTATGTAGTTTCCTTTGCTGGATGGATACATGCACACAGTTACAGATTCAAACTCTCCTACCTTTTGACCTATAGTGTGCAGTTACTGCTTGTACAACCACTGTTATTCCACTAGATGGTACCACAATCATTGCAGACACTGGGATCTGCATTTTGGTTCTATAATTTCGGAATAGGTCATTCATCTCGTAATTTTAGTATTTTTCTTTTAGTCATACAGAGTAAGAGTTATTGGGAAAAACCTAAGGAGGGTGTAGACCTAAATCCTTTGGAGACTGTCAGACCCGTATATAACAGTTTGGGGATATTGATATACTTGGAAATGTCAGAGAAAAATTAAGGGAGGAGTTCCCATTTCAGGCTTGCTCAAACTTGCACACAGCAGGCAACAACGAAGTTTAGCTTCACCCATATGTCCTCTGTTACTTTGAACTTGGGTCACTAGCTGATATTAAACCTCATACTTTAATATCTTCCCTGCAGAGGAAATGTCACCCACAATCACCAAGCCAAAAAAGAAAAAACTATAAAAACTTTCTTCTTTGCAGTACAAATGCACTTTGAGTTCCTGGGGCTATGCATGTTTGCAGTGATTTGCAGTGATAGCTTTATTCAGAAAACACATAAGAGCAGCCCTTTCCTTGTAAAAAAAAAAAAAAAAAAAAATTAGACATGCCTTAATATATAATTTGCATAAAAGACATGGTATTAGAATAGATATATGTGAAAATAGATTATATTATGTATTTGGATGACTTTTGGAAAAGTATCATTCTTACCCAGAGAGAAAGTAGAACTTAAATTATTAACAATAATTTATGTCAACATTTCCCTCAAAAATAGTCTGTGCCCCCTACCTTGACTACCTGAGATTATGTAAATGTGTCAAAACAGTTGTAGTTCTGTGACTCCTGTACCCTTCTCTCTGTCACAGGAATCCTGAGAAATTGATAATGAATCATAACTTGCCTGAATAGATCCTCTATTCATGCATAATTCGTGCTAGTTTAAAAAAAAAAAAAATTAAAAAATCACTTTTGGAAGCAAAAAACACTAAAAAATTTTATGTAAAATATGTCCTCTCAGTCCACTGCATTGACATAGCACATGTAGTAGATATGTACCAAATTGCAGAAATTTTTATTGAGATTCTTGTTAAGCTTTTTCTCACAGTCTTTTGACTTAAACATTCCCTGCCTCATACCTACCATGACAAGGGATATCTTGCTCACCTTTGCCAGTCTGGCTGTTTTCTCCAGCAGGACATGGCAGGTTTGGTTGGGAGGATGCTTGTTCTGGTACAGCTCAACACAAAGCTACATCGGGTGGCATTCCATGGCTCCATGGTTGCCTTTAGGAAGGTCTGTATGCTTCTGAGTGTGCTCTGTGTTGCCTTTACTCATTCTATCTACCCTTGTTTCCCTGCCTCACTATTCCTTTTGTGGCAAGAACAAATAGAAGTCTTGTATTGCAGTCTATCTACACTGCTACAAAGCTTTCAGCTGACTTACATTTTTAAGTCAGTAGATCAAAGGATACACAGCAGAGAGGGTAGTAAGGTTCAGAATAGTCTTACTCAAATTAATTTATTATCAAGAATTTTTTATTATGTCTTACCTTTTCTGAATGTAATTTGTAATCCTTAGGGGTTTTTTAAAACCCTGCGATTGATATCCTATTTCTTCAGACTTGTGTACTCTTCTGCAGGGCACAGACAAGCAGCAAGCCTTAGAGATGTAAATCCTCTGCAGTGATTTACTGCACTGGCAGAGGAAATATGACTATCTACTTGGTAGTAATACCTACAGTAAGTACTGCCCTGCAACAAGCAATACTAAACAGGAGGGAAATAGCGCTGGTGTGAGTAAAAACACAGAATCACAGAGTCATCAAGGTTGGAAGAGACCTTCAAGAACATCGAGTCCAACCATCAACCCAGCACCTCCATAATAACCCCTTAAACATATCCCCAAGTGCCACATCCAGATGCCTCTTGAACACTTCCAAAGACGGTGACTCCACCACTAACCTGACCACCTTACTTGAATGCCTGACCACCCTTTCAGTGAAATTTTCTTTTTCTGATGTCTAATCTGAACCTCCTCTGGTGCAATTTAAGGCCATTTCCTCTCATCCTTTTACTTGAGACATGTCAGAAGGGGCCAACCCCCATTTTGCTGCAACCTCCTTTCAGGTAGGGAGGAATGAGGTAACCCTTGAGCCTCCTCTTTTCCATGCCTAATAAACCCAATTCCCTCAGCCACTCCTCTAAAGACTTATTTTCTGGACTCTCCATCAGCTTTGTTGCCTGTCTTTGGACACAAACATTCGGATTCAACCCATCACTGGCAGTGGTTTTCAGCAAAGGGTCATCTACCCTTTGCAGTGACCTCGCTTTGTTCTTTGAATAGGTCCCTGTCCTAGTATATGTCTGTGCTTTTCAGTAAAGGGTTTAAAATAAGCTGGAATATCTGTCACAGCACTAAAACTTTTTAATAAAGTAATCTGTCTAGGCCAGTTTAGAAACGTCATCCTGCACTGTAAGTTCTACATCATCTCTGTGTAAGAATGATACTTTTTCAAAAGTCAACCAAATCCAAAGTTCCTTCTTGAGCTTGTTAATACAGCTATAGTGATTTTTTTCCTTTAGTATGGGCATGCTTTCTGCACCCTATGAAATGGTTGGATTCATTCTCCTTTACCTTCTAGTCCCCTTTTCCATGCTGTAAATCAGTTCCTTCTGACAATTAACTTGCTTAGCTGTCTATCTTTTGAACATGAGTTTTGAGAACAGGCTTATCTGAAGAAGTGTTCATGTTTGTCCATCTGAGTGATCTTTAATGCCTGGGGATTCTTGTGATTGTAGAGTACCAATTTGACTAAACACTGTTATTCAGCTGTGTAGAAAAGGAGATAAAGAATAAAATTATCATCTCAAGGTTGTGCAGGAATTATAGATGAGCATAATTTATTAGGCTCTTTGTGGCTTGACCATAAAGCTGGGGTAAAGTCTCTTATTACACACAAATGACACATTATTTCTTTTTTTATTTAGGGTATCTATTTTGTAGATAAGAAAGGATTTTACATTCACACTTAGGCATGGATGAAGAAATTAAAAATGTTTGTGAATACCTGATATGCAGCTTCTTTTTAATCTAAAGAAGTTTTACAGTGATTGCTAGTCTTACGAAATCAGAAACACCAGAATGTCATTGTATGTAATGGCTAATCAGGGGAATTTTTTCACAGTGATTTTTCTTACAGCAATTGGTTCCTCCTTATATGCTTCTCAGAGAGGCTAACTACATCCTCGTGCAATTAAAGATAAGCTGCTCAAAACTGAAAACTGAAATCACTCAAATTTAATAAGAGATGAAGTATTATGACTGAGAGGGTTGGATTGTTCTAACATTAACTAATTTGTCCAATATGACACTAACTGTCTTGTGCTCAGTTCTTTGATTGAGTTTAGTAATGGTTGTGTAGTTTGCCATGTTATCTTATGTCTAATCAGCGTAACTTGTCTGAATGTCCTTGACATTTATGGATGTCTTTGCTCAGGCATATTATTTCCCCTTGAGTTTTTCCAAAAGATATGGCTTGAGAGACATTCTAATGAGTCCTAGTGATTTATTTTTTGGTAAAACTTCAAGTGGACTCTGAGAATTAAATACTTCTCTTATCACTTCATGTTTTTTTCCATTGTGAATAAGGAAAAATATTTAAATTTAGTCCATTTTCCTCTTCAAGGTCAAGTATCTTTAGTCTCATCATTTCCCATCCAAAACTGACTCTTCTATGATCATGGCAAAGGGGACATTATTAGTTATATGTGCATAATCATAAGATATTGCTGTCAGATTGTTTGTAGTGGATGTTTATATGTAATAATTCCTAACAAAAGTAGGAAGCCTTTATTTTAGCTGCTTTTATATTGCCAAAATTTAACTATGTTGACAGAAACTTTTTCCATTTCTGATCTCTATTCTAGCCTGGCTTTATTTTGACAGCCAATGGAAAGCTCTCCGCTTTTTCATTCCCTGAACCCTTATTTTGCTTGAGTGAAATAAGGACAACATCTTGCTTTTGTATCTCCCAGTCCCATATCAGTTTCTGTTTGCAGTTTTTGAAAAAAGTGTCCTATCATCCGATATTGGATTGTGTGGATTAGCTAGAAGTAATGTGAAGGAAGATTTTGTATAACTGGCAGATGGTTACACTAGTTTATTATTTGTACAATAGTCTATTATTTCTTTCTAGAATTCTGTCTAGTTGTTCACACATCAGATAATACTCAATGAAGTAATAGTCTGTCTTAGGGGACAATGGTTTGTCTTGAACCATTCATTCAACTTCACTTAAGGTGCAAGTGGGAAAATATTATTATTGCACATGTAAAAATCCATAATTTACTTAACAACAAAATGCACAGAGATATGCACATACAAAAGGTATGCAAAGCCAAATGAGAGTTTAGAAATACTGCTGGTGGGAAGCTCGGGCTCCTGATCTTCTTTCTCCCGGCTTTTTAAATAGCAGAATACAAGAATTATCTCTTGCCTGGTATGTGAGATGGGAATTAATCAAGATGTATGTCGAAACTGGGGCTTTGGATTCCTGTCCCTCTACTGTGAGAACTGAAGCTAAACAGTGAGGAAAGCAGATGACAGCAGTTGGACAGTCACGCTGAAGCCTCAGGCTGTGAGTGTGGACCACATGTGGCTTTTCAGAAGTTCTCTTTGTATTGTTGATCACCAACCTGTTGTGCTTTAATCAAACTAAGAAAAGTCTGTTATACATGGTCTGTTCTTTCTGCCATCCTCCAGGGACAAGACTTATTGTGGCAGTTTTGTTTGGGAACATTGTGTTGTGCGCAGTGCTTTGTCTTAGGGAATGCTGGTTAAAGATGTTTGCCCTTTGCTCTGGCTTCAAGTTGGGCTTTACAGTAATTCTTTACTTGATGGGAAAAACTCTGTTCTCTGTGTCTGAGTTTCTAAATGTCAGTCTAAGCTTTGGGTTTGATGTAATTTGCTTTTAAGACGATAAGAAACAGGTGAAGATGCAACGTGAAGAGTGCAGGATATTATAAACAGTGGAAAAATTCTATGATGAGCATTCCCAATAGCCCAGAGCACTCCTCTCAGTAGAATTACATTTTAGCCTTTTAAAACAGTTTTAAATAAACCAGTTAATTTTATCTTTCTATGAAATCTGATAAAGAAATTAATTTCAAGTAAATTGTGCTTCAGTGAGTCTCAGCAGGGAGCAAATTATGTTTAGACAGAATCTTAAAGGAGCAAAGATTTATAGAGGAGCAAATTCTGTAAATTACATCCTGTGATGCTGCTGGCTGTCGGAGGAAAGTCCAGCGTCGTGTCATGGTCAACAAGAGAAAGAAACAGTCAGAGTCTTTTAATGGAGTAATATTAAAATCTGAATTTGTAAAGTAGTAATAACATATTGAGGCATATGCTTCAGTTTGGACTTTGTCTGTGGTGGCATTCAAAGCATGGAACTAATATGCTTTGGGATTTATGTGTATTTAAATTCATGGTTTATATATCATATAGGGATTGTAATATTTGCCTTCATCTAATAATCTGCTTCTGCAAATGATTCTTTGCTATTTGTCATTGCATTGCAGGGATTAAAGTATCCCAGAGGACTGCTGGGTCCCTCAGGGTGGCAAGCTGGGGCCTGGCAGCTGGAACCTGTCTCATCCAGTCAGGGAGCTGGAGATCAGGGAATCAGCCCCAGCTCTTGGCATCAGCAGTGTCCTTGTCTGTGTCCAGTTCTGTTGTGAACATCTCTAGGGATGGAGATTCAGCCTCTCTGGACCATGAAGCAGTGCTCGACAAACCCCATGGCTTAAACAAAAAATAAATCCCTACATCTGGTTAGAATTTCCCATACTCCAGCCTGAGTTTGTGGTCTTTTATCCTACCACTGTGCTACTCTGAGAAGAATGTGGCTCTTTCTTCATGTCTTCTGATCAGGCATTTATAGACAGTGATGATGTCTCCCCTTTGCCTTCCCCTCTGAAGGTTGAATAAACAGAGTTCTCTCCACTTCTTGTATTTTCTGTGCTTCATCCCTTGTCCATCCACTGGGCTCATTTCTTTATGTCCATGTTTTGGAAACGATAGTCCAAGATAAAATCTCTTTGCTTCATGCTGACTTCCAGATCTTCCAGTTAACAGCAGATGTATGCCCTAAACAGTAGATGTATGCCGTAATCAAGACTCTATGGAGTCTTATTTCTTCTGTAGATACCTTATGAGCTTTATCTGAAATGGAACAACATGACAGGGAGAGACCAAACCCCACCTGAACACTAGCTATCATAAAAGCTAGCTCACTTTTCCTGTTTGTGGGGAAAATTAAGGTCAAATGCCTATTCTACTTAGGAATGGATAATTTGAATGTGTGTCTTTCCTACAGAAATGATCACAGGAACTACTCTGATGTTGAGTAAAAGGTGGATTATATCCATTATTTCTTCTACTAACAAGTCAATATTTGCAAGAAACATAGGTGGGTGTATTATTGCACACTGAGTAGCTTGTTGACCTCAGGATTTGGTACATTATCTGAACCCTTACATTTAAATAAGGGTGTTTTTGTGGCAAGAGAATAAATGTTCAGGTAATTTAGGTTCTTTCCAGAGTGAATGTCAGCTACTTGGTAAATCTGTGGATTGAAACTTTAGACATGGGTTCTAAAACTGAGGTTGAACCTGCCTTTATGTACGTGCCCGAATTTGATCCTCATTTCACAGCACAAGCACTTGCTGTTTACAAGAAGGGAGCCTGGAGGCCACAGATGAACAGATTGCTGGATTATGTTCCATTATGGCAAACCTCAATGCCTCAGTAATGTTGTATGTGTTTCTGTCTGCACAGCTATTTATTTTGAAGGTGGCCATGACACCAAATTATAATCACCTATAGGTAGTGGTGTATGTTTTTAATGTCTCATCCATGAAAAAGTGGACAAGAAATGACTAGTAGAGTGCAGGTGTTAGTTGCATAGTTAAATGTTCTTGTGCCAAAAACCCACTTGGAGCCTTAACATTCTTTTGTATCAAGTAAGCTTGAGAAGAAGTTCATTTCCAGAAACAAGCACAAAAATTATTAGCTACATGTTTGGAATTCTTACCTGAATTGCATCAAGACCCTATTTTGCATTGAAGAAAATGCAAATTTAAAATTGTTATGGTTTTCTTGTTAGAACAAACAAGCCTAGCATAAGCAAATGCTACTGCCTGCATCTGTAGACAGTTCTGAAGAAGCTCAGTGCTGTCTCATCTGGGAAGATTATTAATATCCATATTCACATTCACAATATCAAATGAGTTTTGCAAGTGTTGTTCTGCAGATAAGACATGCTTGGTGGGAGTGCAGGAGACTATGAATACAAGTATTGGAGCTGTTTCTTTTGCCATCCTTTTATCTTTAGAACAGATTCTTAGTGACAATCTTCCTTGGGACCCACGCTATTGCTGCTTCTTCTGAAGTCTGGATGATTCTCCTTTACAAATGAGGGAGTGAGATCGTGGAATGGCTGTGGCCAGTATTGTTTGTATCAAGACAGGATCAACTGGCATGGTCTCCTTTTTCAAGCCTGGAGCTGGCTCAGCAGGCAAAGTCAATCAAAACTGAGTGTTGATCTCCTGGAGAGCAGGAAGGCTCTTACAGAGGGATCTGTACAGGCTGGACTGATGGGCTGAGGACAGTGGTATGAGTTTCAACAAGGCCAAGTGCTGCATCCCACACTTTGGTCACAACAACCCTGGGCAGGCTGGGGACAGAGAGGATGGAAAGTGGCTCACTGGAAAAGGACTTGGAGGTGCTGGTTGACGGCAGCTGAACATGAGCCAGCAGTGTGCCTAGGTGGCCAGGAAGGCCAATGGCATCCTGGCCTGTGTCAGCAACAGTGTGCCCAGCAGGACCAGGGCAGTGACTGTTCCCCTGCACTGGGCACTGGTGTGGCCACATCTTGAACACTGTTTTCAGTTCTGGGCCCTTCACTCCAAGAAAGACATTGAGGTGCTGGAGCGTGTCCAGAGCTGGTGAAGGGTCTGGAGAACAGGTCTAATCAGGAGCAGCTGAGGGAGGTGGGACTATTTAGCCAGGAGACAAGGAGCTTTGGGGGAGATCTTATTGCTCTCTTCAACTACCTGAAAGGACATTGTCGAGAGGTGGGGCTCAGGTTTTCCTCCCAGGTAAATAAGTAACAGGATGAGAGGAAATGGTCTCAAGTTGTGCCAGTGAAGGTTTAGGTTGGATACTAGGAAAAATTTCTTCATAGAAAAGTTTGCCAAGCTTTGGAACAGGCTGCCCAGGGATGTGGTAGAGTCAGCATCCCTGGAAGTGTTAAAATAATGTATGGATATGGCACCTGAAGACATGGTTTAATGGCAAACATGGTGGTGGTCTGACAGTTGGGCTTGATGAACTTAGAGGTCTTCTCTAACATAAAGAATTCTATGATTCTGTGCTTGTGACATGGTGGGTTTTGTTGAAGGAACTGATGAGCCTAGGTAAAAAGACTATTAAGGCAGTCACTGTAGATCTGGAATATACTGGGTGATTTGGAATATCCCTAAGAGGGAGGATAGGGGTGTGTATTTTCTTTCCTGGGAATCTATTTCTTCTGCTGCTTTACTGCCCACCTTCTCATTCACCTTTTATCTGCCATTTTCAAGCAGCTCACAACTGCTTACATTCCCCTGTTCTTCCTCCAGCAGGTCTTCCTACAGTTTTTGGGGCATAGGGGAGAGGACTGGTATGGGACACAGCTGGAGGGAAGACCCAGAGAACCAAATTTACTTTTTCTACCCTTGCCTTGCAAAAGACAGCTACTGTCTCTTCTGGGAGCTGAAAAATGCTGCAAGTTCTGCTGGCTAGCAAGAAGAGTAAGAACAGGGGCTGTGCAGGTTGGCAGCTGGTCAGGCTGGACACCTGGACATGTGCATATGGAGTGTAGTATGTCTCAATCTGCTGTGCAAGGCAGTCTCCAGCTCTGCGTGCCCTGATAATGAAATTGTAGTGGGATACTGGGAGAAATCTGGATGCAAGAATAAATATGATCAGATTAAAATCATTATTGTCTTTGTGATGATTGTTTAATGGAATATTTTAGCCCAAAGAGTTGGCTTTCAAATAAGTTTAATTTTAAAAACTGCTAACACTGTGTAAGAGTGTTAAGTAAGCTTGACCACTCCATGATATTGTTTAAATAGAAGAATTACAGAGGACTTGGGAAGGTTCTCTTTAAATAAGAAGAGGGATTTGAAGAGAATAATAAATCATGTAAGAGGAAGAAATGCTGTGTGAAACTAGAAGAAACTGGATTAAACAGGAAATAAACCATTGCCAAAATGCAAAGACTTTGCTTTTTTATTGCTAGCACAGAATAACCTAATTTCTATAATATTAACTTTATTTGGAAAGGGAAGACTTTCTTTTCTAAATAGTTTCATGCAATGATTTTTGTACCATCTCCATTCTGTACAAGAACCTGGTAACTCAGGTAAAAAAGATACTGAAATGCAGAATGGTGTTTATCTGGACGGTGCAGAGACAGAGATGTTTGTCAGGATCAGCAGGATTTTTCTGAGAACTCTTCACAAAAAAATGCAGTTTTACTTCACTAAAATTATTTATGCACTTCAATTGGTATTGAGTAGTAAGTTTGCCCAAACAACCACCCTGAAGTTTCAGCATTCCAGAAACAGTTTTCTTCTGTTTAGATTCTTGATACTCAAGCTACTAAAGAAGGTTCATTACTGCTGACAAAACTGGCAAAGAGAACATGGTTCTTGTACACAACCTTGTGCTCTAGAATGCTTGTGGTTAGCAGTGTCCTGAGTTTGGTCTCTAAGAGATCTTATTCAAAGCCTCTGAATCAGAGAGGGCTTGAAAATTATATATCCCATTGCTCAGAAAGTGCTGTAACCCCTGGGCTATTTAGCATGTGCTCAGTAAAGCCAATAAATCCTCCACAGGCCCACTGGGAAACTGAAATTTCAGTCAGAAAAACCCTGAAGTGGGACTACTCATTTCAAATACTGGATTCTATCCAAAACCTCTCTTTCTTTTTTTTTTTTCTTTCCCCTCTCAAAATCAAAAGCAATAAATTGTTTTCAAGGCTCACAACACTTAAAGGTGAAAGTGACAGATATAATCAAATTTGTACCAGCTTTAGTCCCAGCTAGCTTTGGTTTGGTTTATCAGTGAATATTTCCTCACAGGAACTTGATATAACAAAGACAGAGAGGATAAATAGTATTTTTTGTCTTAAAAATATGTGCAGCAATAAATTGATCGAGCATATTGAAAATTAAACATTTAATGAGAAATCATTGCCTGGTTCTAACTACCCTTCAGAGAACACTAAGAGGCATTAGTTTAGACTTAGTGAAGAAAGTTAATGAAATGAATAGGCTATGGATATTATTCAGCGTCCTTAGTAGAATTTATGACCTAACAATGAACACGTGTCATTCCCCTGGGTAGCTTCAAGGCCAAAGAAATAGACTTTTATCACATCATTAAATCTCATGGGGTAATCACTTAAAAGAACAGAAAGGATATATATATATATATACATATATTAGGCCAAATGTAACTGAAAAGCTCAGTAAATATGTGTGAAAACTACTGGAAAAGTTAAATAGAGATAAGTAGATAAGTCCCTAAATGGGGGAAAAAAGATAAGGGAAACTATTAAACAGTCATGCTTAAAAAAAACAAACAGAAAAATCCTGATTGGCAATAATTACTAGTTTACAGACTAGTAAGGATAGACAGATCTTTTCAAATAGCTGTTACCTTTTGAGTCTTATAAGAGGTCAAATTTTACCTACTGTTATAGTATTTGTTTATTTTAACTAGCATAAGAAATAAGAGATTTTGGCCGTATGTTTTATACTATAAATAAAGATAATTGTTCAGGCTTTGAAAGTCAGTTTTTAATCTAAAGTACTAAAAGGTATTTGATTGATTTGGTGTTCTCACACTGTTGCATTCCACTGGAAAAATAGTACATTAAAAGCACTTATTTGCTCTGAATGAAAAGGAAATGAAAAGTTGAACTTCCCAGCGAGATTTTCAGAGATCCAAGTGATTAACTTTGCCTTGTCTACTTTGAATTTTAGTGGGCCAAACATCCACTAATGTTACCTTAAGCTCTACAGTTAATTCAGTGTAAGTAGCTGTATAGTATAGAAAGGTGTGTCTAATTTTGCTCTGATACCTTTGGAGTGGTTAGTGTACAGGTGATTTGATTTGGATGTTGATGCTTGGAATTTGTTTCTGCCTTTACTTCTGACTTTGTTTCTTCCTCCAGCTTTTTTACTTGATGTTAACGAGGTGTGAATGATATTTCTTGTCTAAACAGTTAACTGGACACTTCTAGTGATATTTGAGATTTATGACTTGGTAAATGAATTAAATGTTCATTTAAGGTGCAGGTTACAACTTATATTGCCTCACTTTCTTAGCTTCAGGGGTTTAGGCTTGCAAATCTGTGATTGAGCTATAGTATAGCTTGTATTACTTGTAAAACTAATCTCTTGGTTTACTAATGTCACTCACAGAAGCAAAACCAACTAAAGCTTCATAATCTTTTAGTCATTCTTGCAAAGCAGTGAACTATAGCACAATTTCAGGTTAATGGTTATTGAAGTCACTATTGAACTTAATCTAGAAACTAACATCAAAGAATCAGAGATCAGATCTCTGATCAAAAAGCATAATCTTTTTTCCAGGTAAGGAAATTCACTAGCTACACTTAATTTTAAAACCACTGAAGCTGGAAAGCATTTTTGGGATAATTTAGTAGTGCCTTTGGACAACCTTACAACCCTTAACTTCATCAGAACTGCCACTTTAAAGCACCTACTATGTCCAGAGGTCCTCGTCGTGCTTTTGCAGAAAATAGTAAACTGGCATATTTTATTACAAAGCCATAACGTGGTTCTCAATAACATTAAACTAGTTTATTGCTGGGTCCAATGCCACATATGATTAATTCAACAGAGTAGCAAATGGTGACTTTCCTATCCATCAGAAACACCAAGAAGATGCTTCGTTGAGGAAGTTCATACTGATGTTTCACTCTGCTCTTTGAGTTACAGTAAAGGAAGTGGTCACATCTGGGTGGGCTTTATTTGGACCATGATGGGAACTCTGCCAGGTCACAAGATCTGTTTCTGTTAAAGATGCTGTGTTCATCTAATTCATTTCAGAGAAATCTTTCATAATTAGCTGACTCATACAACAACACGATCCAATCCAGATGAAGGGAGGGGAAATGGTGAAATAGTTTGCAGAACTACAGCTTCCCTCTCTGGTTTCTTTATTAACTCTTGAAAGCCCTTTATTCATTATGTCTCTAGGAATAAATGAAGAAGCTAAACTTAACATTTTCTTTAATTTTCTAGCATTTTAATTTGGAAAGTATTATAAATTATAAATTATAAATTGATTGATGATACAAGAAGTGTTTTGCAGTTCTTTTAAGTGTTTTAAGTGATGAGATGACATCAGACCAGTAGCTTTTTGGAGCCTGAATGATTACTTTGTTTACTTTATGAAAAAATCATTATACAAACTTGTGTGGTATCTATTTTATGCCTGCATTTTATCTAAATTTTTTTACTTTAACCAAAATTCACACAAACTATAATTATTTAGATGAATAAAACCAACTTCCTAAAACTAATCTGTTTCATCAGAATGTTTAATGGGATGTCAGATGAACCATCTGGATTACTGGACATGTTTTATCCTCTACATGATGTTCACTCATTACTATACTGATGACCTGTGTGGCTCATCTGGTTTTCCTGACTTCAAAAACATTCCTTAAGTGTAGTGAAATCTGAGAAATGTAAGTTCTGATTGATTCACTCTCCTCAAAACTAGTAGAAGCGTAAATATAAGTCTCTGGACCACATTAACTCCATAAAAGAGTTTGGCAAAACAAACACCTGAAGAAAAGTACAAAGATCAGCGTGTACAGAGCCATTGTACTGTCTACTCTTTTATACGGATCTGAATCATGGGTCATTTACCTCCACCACTTGCATCTCTTAGAACGCTTCCATCAATGCTGCCTCCGTACAATCCTAAACATCCACTGGACGGATTATGTGACCAATACGT
>JAWWLV010000100.1:58968190-58984624 GCA_035041135.1 Platyrinchus mystaceus | reverse complement strand
TGAAAGGTAAAAGACCTTTCCCAGATCTTCGTTCGCGAAGACTGGCCACACACACACTAGCTAAGAAAACTCTAGTGCACCTCTTAGTTTAATAAGACATCTTGCTTTCTAGAAAGGAAATGAAAAATGGAGAGATCTAAGCAGTAAAGTACTACTAGGAAAGAAACTGTGGGAAGCAGCAATGTTTAGCTTGAAAAGAATAAGAGAAAATTTATAATGTTATTATTTTTAACATAATTGAAAAAGAGCAGTTATTGAGTCAATTGCACTCAACACAATTTGTGGCCTTCAGCAGAAAAGGCATTATCCTGCCTTGGGCTGAGTGACTACCACATATTTTGTTGTTTCTGGCTGAAAAAGAGGTTGAGGACTTCAGAAGGTGGGTCTAACTGGAATCTATCCCACTACAGTCTGACCTTCAACCTTGATGAGTTTTGTAAGGGTTTTGTTCCATGGGCGTACCAGATTAAATGGCTGAGAGTGAAGAAAAGGAGAAGGGATGAGTTACAAGGTCATTGCAATCAAAAAAAGCAAAAGTAAACTGCAGAGTCCTCTTTATCACAAAACTTGTGAAAGAAACTAGAAAACGTAATTCCTAGAAACATAAACCTGGAAGGCAGGCACTTTTTTTCTGGGGTCATATGGTGTTTGTGCACTTGAGATTAGCAAATGGTATCCAGCACTTTCCTGCTTTCTATGTGACTGCTAAAGATAAAACGCTGAGCTTCCAGACACAGAGAAGATAAAAACTCCTCTATTAGCTATCTGTCATGCTGTTTGTAGCTTCTGTGTTACTTAAGTCATGGGGGATCAAGATAAAGATCTTTAGTGCTTAAGGGTTTGAACTAACTGCTTTTAATAACTAGTTAATTTTTCTCATAAAGCATTTTCTAAGTCATGAATTTATCTAGTGTGGTACCAGGGTAAGAGAAGGATATGCTTCATAACACATTTTACAAGTTGCTTCTAAACTGAAGTATCTTGCTTGTAAAGAATTGTAAAGCCTCATGTCAGAATAAAGACACAATTTGAATTTCCTAGAATACTCTGCTTTAGGCAGCAGTTTATGAATGACTGTCAAACCTCCATGCTTTTCAAGTAAACAGAAGAGCAGGACAGCTGTCAAACAGATGTAGAACATCCATCCTCAAATAACAAGCAAGTGTTCCCATTGTTTGGGCCATAATAATTTGTATATTTATTCCTCTTTTTCTTAAAAGTTAGTATTAAAGGCTAGTCTTTACAGATTATCCAAGAACAGAGGACAGTCTAAAATAAGAGACAACAAATATCGTATAATCAGGCATTGTTTAAAATATCTGTTCCCATTTAGGCTTTGGGGCAACCTAGATCTTACACACTTATAAATGTAATTATTTCCCCTTTTCAATCACAAGGGAAATTTCTGATTTGTGTCTGTACTAGTTACAGAAAAATTTTACTTAGTACTAATACAGAAAATCATAAGATTTTTAGAGATCTTGAGTCTAAAGCCAAATGATCTTGGATCATAAAATTTTGCCTTTGGATTAATTTCATTTTTTTCAGGTTCTTGACTCATTAAAATGATTTTTAATCTCTTTCTCAAACTGTTCTGTATTATTAGGGATGTGAGAACCATATTGGAAAAGAAACTGAATTTTGTATCACCACATGTCACCCAGTAGTGAGGTTTTAAGAAAATCATCTGTTAAAACATTATTTTCACAGAATGACAATAATCGTTGAAATACAAGAGGTCTTTGAAAGATTGTCTTGACCCACCCCCATGCTCACAGCAGGGTCAAGTAGAACACGTTGCGCAGGTTTGTGTCCTAACAGGTTTTTAGTATCTTCAAGGGTATTGTAAGTAAAGTAGGATAGTTTCAGTGTCAGAGTCAATGCTTTGTTCTGTGGGACTTGCACAGGGAGGTCCATATTTCGTACCTGTCCTCAGTTAGAGAAGAGTGAGACAGTACTTTTTACTTTAGCTCTTCTTCCTCTAAGACATGACATTATACCCTTACTGTTGCTTATTTCATTCTGAAGGCAACCTGCTTAAAACAGATGTATAGCGTCAGCTTAACACTCAATAAAAGTGATGAATGGGTACCTTACCATGGTCTACCTTTCTCCTAAAGAAAGAAGCAGCACTTCTGCATATTCTGCAACCTCCTGAGAGATTGTAGAAGGTTCTCTCTATCTGCACCTTATTAGCAGCCTACTGACTTGCACTTAAAAAATATTTTAATCTCTTCTATTTGTATTTAATTTGCTCTGATACAGCTTTCTGCCAATGTATTGGGTAATCTGCTCTGTTTCTGTGAGCCTGAGATTTATGATTCT
The DNA here is from genome assembly GCA_035041135.1 of Platyrinchus mystaceus. Taxonomy (NCBI): domain Eukaryota; kingdom Metazoa; phylum Chordata; class Aves; order Passeriformes; family Tyrannidae; genus Platyrinchus; species Platyrinchus mystaceus. The sequence continues at coordinate 58,982,299 of JAWWLV010000100.1, read as the reverse complement.
GCTGAACAAACACTGAAACATTCCTGACGACTCAATAAAAACATTTCTTGCCCCAAAATAGAGTTCATGCATGTGAACCTCTAATTTTTTCTGCTCTCATTTTTTCAGCAGGTATTTCAAGACTGAGTGAACTCTCTTTGGGCTGGTATCCCACACCGACTCTCCTTGATGGGAATTGGATAGTCCTATGGTTCTATAAGGCTCCTTAGATTTGCTTCTTTTTGTGGAAGATGCTGCCTGTCACACCCGCCCTTCCCATCTGACAAAGGGATATTCATGGTCAAGTGTGTAATCTGTCACACATCCCCATTTTTCCTGCCTTATCTGTGCTAAACAGAGACAGAAAGTACTGACACATTAATGTGAAATTACTGAATAAACATCCCAAAGTCTGTGTGAGTTATGTTTGCAGATTAAGTGAATGAGGCTTACGCACATCATCATAGTTTTTGATAAAAGGAGACAGAAGGCTGAGTGGGATGCCCATATGGGATATTGCCAATGCCAGCCCTCAGTGAATTCAGTTTGTGAGATTTAAAATGCTTTGTAAGCACCCATAGCTGATGTGGACTCACAGCAATACTGTGGTTGCTGTAAGTAACAACTCCTGTTGTAGTCTTTCAGTTAATTTGCTAGCTCTGCTAGCAAGTAATTTTTCCTAACATAAAGAATTTTAAAATCTGCTCTTAATGACACAGTATTCAGAATTACATGTCAAATAATTTCTCTTTACTTTTTGGAATTGTATCATCATAAAGGTGACTAAATTAAATTTATTAATTAAAAATATTTTTTAATGGATATGACTCAATCATCAAAATACACCAATAGCATGGGTAGACAAAAGTTCTATTGCACTTCATTAAATTGTATTTGTTTTACAGATTTTGCTCAGTTTTTAAGTCAATAATAAGTACATTTAGCAAATGGGTAGAAAAAAAAAGGCAACGTATTTATTAGAGAGCAAGAAAACAACAACTTTTCTTGTTTCTATTATTTTCCTCTACCTACAATATCAATGTCTTTTAAAAGATAGAAGTTGTATTTCTCTTATGATCAAAATTGAGATTTTCATGGGACAATGTGTGCTTCACGAGGCCATGTGCTCTGTATGGATATGCGTAACACTGGCCTAAAATGGTTTGCATCAATGTTTTTCACTATGCTTCATGTGGACTCTTGCCAAATTGCCATTGGACCATTGTTCCCAGTCCCTGCTCTCTCTGAAGATGACATGGAAGCTGTGTGGGAAAAAGCAAACTTGCACACATGTAAATCATGCTCTTTGAACATGTACGGTAAGTGCAAGGACTGAAGGCACCAAACAGCCTGGCACCTCCATTCTTTGAGCTCCCAGAAGACCGAAGGAACTGGTGTCTAAACTGTGGCATCAGAGAAACTTCATGCATGGGCAGAAATGGAGCCCCTAAGTCTTCCCAGACACTTCGGAATTGCTGAAAGGGGAACAACAGTGGCTTCCTATAGTGCAGGAGTAATGTGATGGCATTTGTTGAGACTGCAGGGCTGCTAAGGTAACAATGCTGCAGAATGGGCTTCCATACATATGCTCATCAAAGAACCTCTCTTTTCTTGGTAAACCAGTACCATTTTGTAGAATTCCTATTTTCATTCTTTGCAGACCTCAGGTTTAATTTGTTAGTAAAGCTTCTTTTCAAGAAGGTTTTTTAGTTGCTCTGTCAGTGCAGGAATCTGGAACAGGGCTAGTAATGCAAGGAAGTATAGACGGAGTATTCATCAATTCTGGGCTGAGCATTGAGAATACCTCAAATTCAACTCAGAGGAAGAGTGTGATGCTAGATCCTCATTCATATAGGTTAGTTCCTATTTACCTGTATGAATGGTAATGAATGAATTTAACTTCTCCTGGAGGAGAAAGAGCTAAAGGTAGTTAATCACTAAGGTTTTTTTCACCTCACATACAGCTCCAGATCATTAGAATAGCCCTAAGAGAACAGAAAAACATGTAGATTTATGAACACCAAAACAAAAAATATTAAAAAATTACAAGCAAGCACTTCTAAACTCATTATAGAGACAAAAGGACTGAATCACATTTTTTTTTTGTTACGTTTAAAAGGAAACAAACATACCAATTGGTACACCTTTAAATAAATACTTTTTTCATTACTTTGAGTCAAATAATACACTGCCAAATAGATTTGAATAATCTTTAATTTTACTGAAAAAAAAAAAAAAAAAAAACAAACCAAAAACAAACAAAAAACCACCCCAAAACAATCCACCATCCCAACACTCCTCCCCTCCAATTCAATACCAATTTGTTATTTTAAGTCCCTTGTTCATATACTTGTTTATAATCTTCAGAGGTAGATTGCTTTTCCTTCATTGTTTATTTATATGCTCAGTCATGGTTTGGCAGTTCAAGTTTGCTTTTTTTTCTGAGTCAGACTTCAAAAGTGTCCCCATGAAACTAGTGTGTAAATTTTCAAGTAGTTGAGTAAAACCCTACATGATGATGGGACAGCAGGGTTTGGGAGTGGTAGTCATAAGCAGCTGGAATAAACAGCTAGTTGTTCTCTTGAACATGTGTTAATGTTTCTTGGTTTATGAGATGATTTTTTCATCCTTCTTGTTCTCAAGAGAAGAGAAAATAAAATTACATCTGTTCATTATTGCCGCCTGCCATGCTCTATGGAAAACATCCCTCCTGTTACTCTGCTGCCATGGATGCACAGCACTTGCAGCTCTGGTTTTCTACAGCTTGTGTGACAAAGGAATGGAGCTGTAAGGCTGCTGTCCCTTGAGAAAGAGACAGTTTTCCTCTGTCATTTGCACGTGCCACCTCCCTGCTTCCAGCAGGCTTGTTGGCCATCCATCCATTGAGCTCAACTTTGAGCTCTTTGTTTTGTGTTCAAGGCTTTGTCTCATGCAATCTGGTTCACATCCTGGGTGAGATCATCAGAGGAGGAAGAAAACTGTTGTACATCCCTTGACTGTAGTGTGATTGTATATTTTTTCAGTGAGTAAAGAACTGGCCTGTTCCTTGCTTTTGTTCCCAAACTATCTCATAGTGCCTAAGAACTCAACCTGGTGCGCTCCCTGACTTTTCCATTTTCATGTCTTCCTTTATGTGTTTCATATTGTCTGTTCTTCATGGTGCTGTAATGAGTTGCTACCCATCATCTCACCTAAAAGTTCCAAAACACTGCTATGGTACTGTGTGGATGGAATGCATCCTGCCCCAGTGTCTTAATGCACAAATTGTTCAGCAGCTGTGCCCAATTCAGCAGAAATCTCATCCCATAGACAGCCTGATTTTTGAACTGATTTCCACTCTACTTTGTACTAATCCCATATTGTTGATCTTCTAATTTTTCCCGTGGGAGAAGTCAACCTTGGTTTTTTTCAGACATTTTAGCAGCAAATGTACATATGTAGGAAAACATCAGAAGTATACCATTCATCGCCTATGGTTGCAAAAACAATCTGGTTTTAATACATCCTAGGATCAGGCTGAGAAAGAAAAATATTCTGATTCTACTAAAGACAACTTGCCATTCCCCAAGGGGGAGAAAGAAAGCATTCTTTTCCCTTTTATATTCGTACTCTAACTGCCAAACCTTTCAGATGATACAATTGTTCTCATATAATTAAATATCCAGAAAAGGCTTGGCCAATTGAAGCCAATGTTTTCTATTAGTCCTGCTGATATCTGCTTCAAGATTATTGCTATAAAAAGGAAGAAGATTTGGGAGAAAAGTAGTCATTGTTGAAGATATGACATTCCCTCATTGGTAACTCTGGAAATGATGCAGTGTATAAAGAATAACTGCAGGAGAATAACTGCCTCGAGGTGGTAAGAAAATGCTGTAAATGTTTGTCCAGAGAGTGGTGCTCTGATCTCAGCTAAGGGAACGTGCTCTTGTCTGATCAACCCTGCTGCCTTGGGGCTTTGGCAAATTCCTGTCCTAATCTTCAGCCTCACCTGAAGACACACCCCAGTATGTGGAGATTTGCAAGCTAGGAGTGGAATTTACTCATGAGGAAACAACTTGAAACATCCTGTTTTAAACTGAATGCAAAAGGGGCCAAGGAGGATGGATTCTGCCTTACTATCAAAGCTGAAAATCAAATGACTGAAATTAAGTTGCAAAGATAGTCTTATTGGTTTAGTAATAGTGGGAGTTTGTCATGAATGAGCACTGAGTTACTCCTGCTTTTGCTGAATATTACCTTGAGAGGTTTGACTAGTGTACACTGTTATGCATGAAATTTCTTTAATTCAGCCATCTACAATGGAAATCACAGATGGGTACAATTCAGAGATCTGGGTAGTCCACTTAGAAGAAATGCATTTATTCAAAAGTAGAAATTGAAATAATCAGAAGATTACTTGACTTTTAGTAGTGTGTGGAGTATCTGTGAACTGAGAGACTTTTAATATTTTGTTCATGTTATACTCTTTCATGTAGTTTTCTTTCTCACAAGCTTTATTTTTATTTACAGGCTTGGATTTGGAGTAGCAAGCTCTTCTGGAAAGGCTCTTTTCTTGGTTTTCTTCCTCAAGCAGAGTTCTTGGCAATTTTTTTCTGAAATGTTTGAAATAGCTACATTAAACCTCATGAGTAATTTGATAATGCTCTTTCTCAAGTATATCAGAACTATGATCAGAATCCTATGTGTGTTCTTTAAAATGAAAAGGCTATATTTTCAAGGGCGCTGATAATAAGAGATCTTTTCCTGCCTTGAAGCACTCTTGGAAACAAGGTTTTGTTCAGGGCTTAATACTTGAGGAGTCTAATCTGTACTTCAAAATTAGCTGCTGTTAATCATGGGGTTGTAACCCTCAATTACCATACCTGTTGAAGTTTGCTAGACTCAGCAACATGTCAGTGACAAGGTGCTGTGTACTGGTTTTCTTCTTAGAAGCTACTATTTCCCAAGACATATTTTCAAAGTTTGCCCCAGGGTTTATTTGAGACAGCTAGTGGAAGTTTATCTTTTATATAAATATTGTTGGGTTTTTTGGTGTGGGGGTTTTTTTGTTTTGTTTTTGTTTTGTTTTTTTTTTAGGAACTGTACTTTTGTTTTTGAACTAAGGTCCTGTGTTTAGGCAGGAGACCCTGTTTCATGAAAGAAGAGAGGTGTTTGAGCTGTGATACTTGGGTATGACACAGAGCTGGGAATTGCACGGCTCTGGTATTTGTTCTCTTCCAGAAGAAATATCCATGACAGTTACATTTGTTTCCTAGTCCAACCATTCTGCCTGGTTCCTCAGCTAGCTAAGCCTACTGCATTACATGACAATGCTGGAACATGAATTTAAGATCTAAAACAATTGATGAACTGACTCATAACACTAATCGTTTTAGCTCTGAAGTAATGTTCTGTTGTGCCATAATGAAGATGACTCAACACTGTTTCTCCATGGAAAGGATAAACTTTTACCCTTAAGAAAGTTTTTCACACTTATCTCTTCTTTATTAAAGTTCCATGGTAAAAAAGACATGAAATTTAGCTGACTATTAGTGTTTGCGATTTTCTTCTTATCTATCTATCTAAAAGGTAGAAAGCAAAAGAAAACAAAAACAGCAAATCAAGACACTAGAAATGCTGGCCCTAATCCTGGGGACTACCTTACATTTTCAGACTGGGAAATCATATTAAGCCACTCAGATTGCCAGTGTCCTTAGAGTCCTAATCAGATCTGCAGAAAAATGTTATTATCTCATGTTTAATAAGTAGACACATCCAACCCTCATCCTGTCCCCTTTCAGTGAACCAGAGATCTTTCTTAACTACAAGCCTTTCTTTCTCATCTAGGAATGGGGAAAAGTAACTTTAGGTTAAAGAAAGGCTGGACTAATTTATCATACTTGTAATTACATTTAGTAATGGGAGGTTTTGGTTGTGTCAGTTGATATTTAACACTTAATTTCTAAGAACACCACCTCTTGCAAGTCTTTGCTTCCACTGTGCAATCCAAGCCATTGGCTTTCTGCCCGTTGCTCATGGTGGAGAAACACCACCATGTATCAGTGGAGAAGTGGACAGCGAACGCCTTGTTGTTCCTTGTTGTTCTTCCTTGCCCAAGACTCAGATTAAGACTACAGACCATTCTCGTAGCCCCTTTGAAATCCTAAGAAGCTGTGACATTAGTGAAACTTAACTTTTAGGCTTCCTATTATCTTCTCACTAGAACTGTGCACTTGACTACTGGAGGCTGGTATGAATTCTTTCCTGGAAAGAATAGGAGTAATACTGAGTCTTTATACTATGATAAAGAAATCCTTTATACTAACCCTTGTTTTGTTGGGAAAACTACTGAAAACCTGGAGAAATCCAGAAGGCCATGACCACAGGATTTTGTTTTCAAAAGCTTCCTTCCACGACTTTTACTATAACCACTTTTTATTAAATAAGACAGCCTTCAGGAATGTTAAACTGCTTTGCAATGTCTTTTACAGCTTTCCTTAGTTCTTGATGGGAAAATCAGTTTTCCTATCTACTTCTCTTTTTCTTTGCTGATAAACATATGCTGTGTAGTGACATGTACAGCTTTCACCATACTGCTCTCTCAATGGTCTCCTCACCTCGGTTAATCTTAGATGCTCCTGTCACCTACTGATGCTTCCCTGCCACTCACAGATAAGCTCTTCCCAACTGTAGCCTTGTCAGAACAGATTACCTGTGGACTATGCACATTAAAGGTCAAGTCTGCCCCTGGTATCAAATTTTTTTTGCCACTGCCGTCTCTTGGGGCACAGTGTCTTTCTAACTACCTCTTAGACCAGTCAAGCATCAGGAAATTTTTTTTTTCCACTCACAGAAGATAGCAGGCCTATCCCTTGAATAACTGTAAGTGCCTCCTAGATGAAGTTGCAAAAACACAGAATTCAGTAGACAGTTATCATGATAAATTATAAGTTGTAATAAAAAAACACGACTATGAAGCTATAACTGTGATGCCATCAGACAGAAGAGAATGAGAACAAAAAATCTGTGTCAAGTGCAGCTTGGGAGAATGAATGGGAGAAGTGATATTAGAGCTCAGACAGTCTTGAGATGCATTCTAAGGGAACAATTGTGATTAGCTTTGTTTCTGATGTAGACATGTCTCTGTGGCATGAAGGTGTTGGTGTATAACTGTAGTCTATTATTAACTAGAGATTCTTACAGGCCCTTGTAGTAAAAGGGTTATTTTTCCTATAAAGAAATTTTATAGTATTACAATTTATTTCTCATAATTGTCGTCTCGCACTGAAGTAAATTCCATGCACCTCTCTGCCCATGTTATCTTTCAGACAGATGGAGATAGCAACAGGGATTTGTTTAAACATGAAGTACATTGTTTTACTTGAACACAAAAATTAATATGGGAACTTGGACATTTCTATTTTAATATTTTTCTCTCTAGCTCATCCTCCAGTTATTTAGTTAATCTCTGTAATTTTATGCCATCAATCTTACACTCCAGGTGTTGCACAGCATTTAAAATATGTTCATTACAAAAGAACAGGACAAGGTGAGCTTACTTTCATTTTAGCTAATACATTTTCCCACATTGTGCACTTAGCATGCCTGCAAGCAGTTGGATGATTTCCTTTCACATCACCCACAACCCTGATGAAGTGGAATTTCATGGGGATTAGAGGACGTTTTCCTAGAGTATGTAGGATGGTAGCAGAGTTATTCCGTTGCTAGAGAGGAACCTCAAGGCAGCAGCCTGGTTGGCTCCGAAGAATTTCTTAATAACTGTGTTGTAACAGCTCAGGTGTTCCAAATCTTAACTTTCTGCTCTACATACAGAGCTTCTGGATCCTGTGATGCAGATGACTGTGAGCAACGTGTCCCCTTTCTTTCTCTCTAGCCAGTTTACAAAAGAATTGTGGTTATTTTGCTTAAGCTGACATGGAGAAACGCAGGAGTAATGACAGAACACATTTATTTAATCTGATCTGTTGGGAGTCTCCTATCCTTTTATTTCCCTGCTTTGAACTAAACCAGAAAGTGTAACTAGTGAACAATGTAGTTCCTTTTCATAGTACATCTTTGAGTTTATAGAGTGCTTTGTGCTTTATAATTAGAACAGGCTCTTGCTTTAAGGAACTTATCTTGAGTCAGACAGATGTGATATAGGTAATTAGAAAAAGAAAAAAAAAAAGCAGGACAACATGGAGCTGAAAGGAAGAGCCTTGCAGAGACATGCTTAACACAGCCTTCCCAGGATTGCTCCACGTGCTGCACTTCTGATTACTCAGTGTTCAGACCTGTTTTTCTCCAACAAAAACATCATGATTTGGTGCCAGCTGTGGTTCTGAGTTGTGCAGAAGTACACAGAGAGAGACAACTAACTTTAGCCATGAACGAGCGCAAAAATGATGAAAAATTTGGTTTGTTCCAAATCCATTTTCCCCATTTAGGATATACTTAATACTTTGGCCTCGCCAGTTCCCCTTCATTACCTTTTTTTTTTTTTTTTTTTTTTTTTATGTATTACTACTTCCCTCAGGTAGATTAAAATACAGATGTAGGAAAGTTCAAAACCACCAAACGGCTGCTTCACCAGAGCCATCTGCTTAAAGATAATAGCTCTAAATTAACAATAATGAATGCTATACACATTTAACATTCAAACCATCTGACTGGACTGCTTGATGCCTTTTGAAAAAGTGAGAATTTGTAGCATACCCACAAGATTCATGAATTCCACTACTGGTAGACTAATGTAAGGACTAAATTTCAGAAACCAAGACACCATGTATGTGATATCATGTCTTTGGAAAGCAACAACAAAATTTTAAATAATTAAAATGTCTTTAATAGCATATTAAGTAACTTAAAATATGTTTAAAATGTGTAAGTACTGGAAACTTGGAATGTGTAATGAGAATTTTAATTTTAAAGATATCAAAACAGGGATTTCATTTCATCTATACTGCAATGTGAAAAATTAAGGGTAAGTGTGATGAGTTTCTGCTGCAGTGAATTCTGGATCACATAATCCACCAACCATACACATTTAGAACTCTTTACCAAATGAGGTATGTAATGCATTTAGACTAATGATATTTTCCCCCAAAGATGAAAAATAAGAAAGCAATCAAATTCTTTTTAAGATGTGCATGGTCTGTTAACATATATAATAATGATTCTTTGACCTCTTTCTAGTGCTTCAAATTGGCTTCTTTAGATTTTTGACAGTGTACAAATATGCTCAGGCACTGGGGAATTTGAAATACTTAGGCCATTTAGAAACATTGTCATTCTGATATACATAATTAAATAACAGGTTTATAAAATTCTTATTACTGTAGTTATCCTTGAGAAAATTACACTTTTGTCTTTGTAAGAGCTCTTGTCTGTCTAACATACATCAGAAAACTAATGCAGAGAGAGGCACTAGATGTACAAAGAGTGAAACTGTGCAGGAGTGTAAAATGAAGTCAGTTTGGGTCAAACACCTGGAAGGTGCAGAAAGATCCCTAATCTAGATGGTGCATTATTTAGTATTGAGAATTGCCTTTTCGAACAGAAATATTTCATCTGTTCTAGTTTAGAAATCCAGGTAAAATGGAAAGAAATATTAAGTTGAATAAGCTGAAAAATAATAGTGAAAATAAAATAAAACAAGTTGAAAAAGCATTAGTAAGCTAGCCTGGCTTAATGTGTAATTGACTGTCTACTTTTCAGTGCATAAAGAAACCTACAAGTTCTGGAATTATTTGACAAATTTCTAAAACAGTGTTGGTTGTCAATCTGAATTCCATTTTTATTTTACTACTGAACAGGCACAAGTGAATTTCAAGCTTGTGGGAAGGTTCAGTGTTCAGGGCTCCAGTTCTGCTTTTGTGAAGTCGGTGGTGTCATGGACACAAAGTACATCTCTCATTTTGGAGAATTCCAGAAAGTCCAGTTTCAGCCTGCGAGTACCTCATTCTTAAGCTTTTAAACTTTCTCTTTCTCAGCATTTGCTGTTCTTTCTGGGCACCTATGAAGGTAGTGATAATAAAACTGACCTTTATGGGTGTTCTTAAAACAAGCAAGTGGCCTGCTTGCAGTATCTGAATTGTCAATTTTCCTGTGTCTTTTTCTGTGTATGCCTTATGCTATTTATGATTCTTGTGTACAGCTCTGCAGAGGACTGAAACAAACTCAGTGAAACTCAGCATTGCTATGAATGGATGAATTTATACACATATTAATAAATTTTTTGTTAGAAAAAATATTCTCCAACTTCACTTCTTACTTCATGTTTTAATATAATTAAAATACAAGAGATGGGCCGTGTTCTTAAGCTTGGTTGTATGTGGAGATAAATTCATAATCACTGTGATTAAACTACTAGAAGTCATGACTGGTTGAAATATGACAGATGTTCACAGAAATCTCACTTATAAAGACACATGATGGGTTTTACTGTTCTTCCCAAGGGAAAGCAAAAATTCCAAAGAGTGGTCTGGAGCATAGAAAGCTGGCAATGCTGTAATGTCAGATGAAAGATCTTTAACTTCTACAGGAATTTGTAAATGAGCACAAAATGATACACAATGAAACTGCCTTATTTCCACAGTGCCATGTTCTGCTACATTACAACCTCGTCCAAGCCTGTTTTGTGGCCTTAAGTGAGCAAAGTGTTTCTGGCCCACTCTCCTGTGAACCTTCAACAGCAAATGGGGTGATTGGAACTTCACAGCTGGGCAGGGCAGCTGTTGTGAAAGACATAATGCACGTAAGGGACATGGGGGGCATATAGGGGATAACAGCTAAAAAAAATGAAATACTTGTGAACCCATGGGTACTTAAGAAAGGCTATAGAGGTTGAAATATATTGAAGTATATCTGTTTTATTGAACAACGGCTGAAAAGCAAGAGTGGAGCTATAGATGAACTTGCAAAAGGGGTTTGAAAAAGTGGTTAAACATTTTCTTCTTTCTCCACATCTTCCCTTGTAACGTCACACATTTTTCCATTTATTGCACCATGAATAACCTGCCCCAAGACACTGAATTTAGTGGCAAAACCCATGCGGTTGGTAATTGTATCAGGATTTCACTCCTGGGATGAACCTCACAGAAACGTTGACAATCTTGCCTATATTGCACCCTTTCTTCTGTGGTAACTCGCTGCCTGAGTTCAGCAGCGATCTCTTCAGCAGTCATCAGAATTGTGTTCAACAGATTGTATTATTGTCATAAATCCAGCCCTGAATCCTTGAATGTGCCTGAATATTTTCTTTTGTTCTTCAGAGACAAGTGTAGGCTTTCCTAAACACAATCTCCAGCATGGTCTCCTGTGCTTTGTTCTGTGGTAGAGAGTGCCAATAAGAGTGCAAGAGATAATAATATTCTGTCTGTGTTTCCAATATGTTCCCCCAGAATGCTATTACTGTAGTATGAGTACCAAAAGGCAAGAAAAGAGAAATGTTGAAAATTATAAAATAGTTCTGTGGCAGATGAGAAATCTGCCATGTCATGTAAATGGAAATGCCACTTTGACCTCCTAAGAGCTTCATTTCAGGTAGGTTTCATTTGAAGGATGCTTAGACCTTGACTCAGACTTTTCTGGCTGTGGCATTTGTTAGTTATCTGAAAGGGTACATCTCTATAGCCGTGAATCAGCAGGTGACACATCCTTATCACATGGAAATACTAATGGTATGGTACATAGGAAAGACTCTCCATAATTGCTATCTTAAGGTATAATGCTTAAAGCCTGGTTATGAGATTTATTTAACATAATATATTTCACCTTTTCAAGCAGTAAAGCTGATATTTTCTCAGATAACATTGTAGAGAGAAACTTAGCAAAAGCTTATAAACTGAGAGAACAAAATGATTCCTTATTTAAAGAGATTCAGCAATAAAAATGTTTTGGGAAGATTTGTAGAAGTCTTGAAGATAAGGGGGCTAATGTGTATGTCACTGATATCTGGATTGCTGTGGATTGTTGGTAATAACATGCTGGGAGAAAGAACAGGATGTGGCTGCAGAAGGGGCCATGTGAAGGTAGGGCAGCACTTTTGTGGGACAAACGTCCTTGTTCTGGCTCCTGGAGATAAGCACAACAGAGCACAGCACAAACACAGGAATGAGGTCAAGAAGTGGGGATGGACTGTAGGATGGGATCAAGACCAACCAAGATCCCTGAAGCCTCTGACCCATTTCAAGGAAGGTCTAAAATAATGGGCTGCACATGATAACTAATTTGCATAGAACACAAGAAACTAATCTCCAGGGCAGAGTAAACTTATCTATAAAAGGGTACCCCATCAATCCCAGGTGCACGTGTGCCATAGGACCCTGGACATATCATTAGCTGGATCAGTGCTGAAGCCAGGACTGGTGATCTTCCTTTCTGCCTTTCTTCCTTTTCTTTTCTTTTTTGCTCTTTAATCCATCTAGCTTTCTTTCCTTTCACTGTAGCCCTTTATCCAAAACCCACCATCACGTGTTTATTGTAGGTCAGGGACTGACTTATACCAATTTCCATGTCAATTGTGTAATTTACAAATAAAACTTTGTAAATTTTTGTGGATTCTCTGGCTTCTCTCATTCCTTTTAGCCATGAGCATCTATGAATCTTGGGTCCTCCCTTCCTCTTAAGGGTGGGACACCACAACATTTTAGCATGTTTCACTCAAGAAGCCAATCTATTAAAGATAACATTGCTGTAAAACCACAATAAAAGAAGAGGAAATAGTACAGTAATTCAGATGTTGCAATATATTTTCACACTGTCTTCAACCCTTTAATAAAAGGTTTCTAGAGCACTAGACACTGTGCTGACACAATCTAATTCAACAGGGAACAGCCATTGCTTAAAGAAGAGCTGCATAGCATGTTCAAATGGGCCCACTACTACATCAACAAGGAGCATGCTAACCCTGTGTTGAGTTCACCCTGCTTTCTTTCTATACTTTTTGTAGGAAAAGAACAAGCAGTGTACACAAGTTACAGATTCCTTACAGTGTTGAATCTGGAAGAATATGATTTAAAATATATGTATTTCCATTTATTAGAAGTGAAGGAGTTTATTTCTCCATAACTTGGAATTCGAGGCACTGGTACATCAGCTGGGTTTTACCTACTACAATAGAATATTTCAAAAGGAAGTGAATTCAGTAATAAATGATTGAGGAGAATGGGAGAAATGCAAAGTCAAGCATCAAGACTCTTAACAATGATATATCTCTTAATTTTTCTGCTCCTTAACAGTGTGTTGTTTCTTTATAAGTCAGGATGATTAATTTATAAAGTCAAACACATGGCCATGACTTAGCTTGCTCTTTGTCATATGCATCTGTACAAATCCTCAGTACAAAGTCAGAGCGATAATATGTTTTTTTAGTTAACTTCTACTAGTGAACAGATTAAAAGACTTTTATTCAATGGTCAATTGATGCAAAACATCAAAAGTATTTTCAATTAAGACGTCAAAAAGATGTTAGTCATGTTCCCCATGTCATTTTGTCCACCAAGACAGTCAAAAGCTGTTCTGTGAAAAATAATCTAAATAATGATGTTGTAGGATTCCAATAATTTTCATTCCTAGGTAATTTTTTTTCTCACTGTACAAGTTTTTAGAAAGGTTAAGTGTTGAACACGTAAATTTAATTTTACATTATTCCCTGGTTATATCCTTAGCTACCTCCTTAAGTAAGGAATTACTTTTTAACAGATCATGTAGACATAATGGATGTATGGTCAAGTCCTGGGAATGTTGAGATTACAGCTGATGTTTTCTTAAGAGGTGTGAAAGACCTGTCATAGTCTAATGCCAGAAGGAAGTAATAGGCTATCTGTTCCACACAGCAGGTGCCGGTATATTGCACCGATCGACTATTGCTCCCACTAACACATGTTCATCAAGTCAGGTCCACTGGAAGTGTTTTCAGTTCCGGTTATGAGTCTGCTGAACAGCAGTGCCCCTGTGGATGCAGGCCAGGGTTTGATTTCATAGAATCATAGAATCACAGAATTAACTGGGTTAGAAGAGACCTCTGAGATCATCAATATCCAACCCTTGATCCAACCCTTCTGTGATCACCAGATCATGGCACTCAGTGCCACATCCAGCCTCATCTTAAACACTTCCAGGGACAGTGAATCCACCACCTCTCTGGGC
>JAWWLV010000100.1:58948164-58961092 GCA_035041135.1 Platyrinchus mystaceus | reverse complement strand
GAGCTGGAGGGAGGGAGGGAGAGACAGGGGAGCCGCCCACCTCGCTGATGCCACCGCCCCCCTCCTCAGCCCGGCCGTGCAGTCCAGAGTGGGGGGCCAGAAGGGACTGAAGGAATTTTGCCACCGGGGCTCTGGCGATTCACTTGAGGTGGCTGGAGCTTGCAGTCCAGAGGCTGCCGACACTGCTTGCCCGGCAGAGGAGACGCCCCCACCTCTCGCCCACCGCGCATCGCAGAGGAGGAGGAGGAGGAGGACCGGGCTGTTTGGTTTCCGCCCCCAACCCCCAGCGGGGGGGGGAAGCAGGACGGATAAGGGACGCCCCCGGGCCGGACCCCGTCCAAGGGCCATAGTTTGGAGACCCTTGGTCTAGACAGTAGCCAGTACCCGGTAACGGCTTACCCCAAACATTTTACTTTTTAAGCCCTCTAGATCCCAAGACCAACCTGTGTAATATTTAAAAATAGTTATTTGTGTAGCTAAGTTTGGTTGGGTGGGGCTTTTTTTCTTTAATTGGTTATTTTGTTTGGTGGGGGGTTTTTTTTAAACTTGAAGGTACTGGTGAATCATACATTCAAGAATTTTCCTAAACTCCTGCAAATATGAAATCTATCCTTAGAAACAGCATTTGAAATTACCTAATCAGCTGCTCACAAATCTTTCAGATTTTTTTTTTTTTTTTTGACATCTACATAGTCTTTACTCCAGATCAGGAATCAGAATGATTCTCCTAGGCTTTACCAAGAAAACCAAAACTGAGCAATTTATTTAGAGGTAAGCTAGACAGTTTCTGTATCAGCTGTATGTTGACATGTTTGTTCACTCCTGAATGACCTAGGAAACATGAAAAATTGCAGGCCATCTACACAGGCTTGATTTTTCTTTTCTCTGTTTCCATTTAACTTCCTTCTGACAGTGTTTCTTTCCAACATATTAACATCCTTAGCCTATGTCAGCAACACCCTTACACTAAAAAGAATTTCACAGACTGAAAGATACATCTCTCTGTAGCCATAAATACTATTTTTCCACATCAGCAATAGTGTCAGGGGTCTGAAATAGCTCTCAGCATAAGCCATATTTATTTATTAAACCCAGTTCATGTTATCTTAACATTTACTCAAAATTTCCACTGCTTTAGAAGGTCTTGTGTATCTTCTTGAGGCCTTTCCTTGCATTTAGACCAAATCACTCACTTTTTAGCAACAATAAGAACAGAAATTTTATATTCAATTAACTGTGAATAGTCTCCAGTGATGTGGATTAACTTTTTTGTATCTTTTACATCTGGTAAGTGCTGACTTAGTTGAGCAAAAAAGTTCAGGCTAATTTTATATTTCTGTAGTTTTAATGTAAATCCTTTTTATTATTTGAGATGAAAATTTAGTATTCTCTAACTGTGAGAAATAAGATAAAAAAATCACTTGATTAAATAGTGTTAATCTTCAACACAATCATAAAAACACAGATAATTTTGCTAACACAGAAAATGGCTCTGAAATTTTAACTTCTCTGTGATGGTCTTGAACTCCACACCTTTTCAGGTTTAAGCAAGGAAATAAAATCCACATTTATTAATTTATCAACAAATATTAATGTATTCTCCTCTTGCTTCATTGTATGAGGCCCCAGGCTCTACTTTTATTCTGGGTTATCCAAATTCTACTCTGAAGACAAGTGTTCAATTCTTCCTAAGTATGATTTCCAACTCTTCCCTTTGGAAATACTTTTATTTGATAAAAACTCTTCAAATAAACAAAGGAACAATAGAACTGAAAGTGAGGGATTGGTTGGTGAATGCTGTTTATGATAAAATAAGGCAGCAAATTACTAACAAAGCTATGAATTAAACCCCCTTTCTTATCATCCACATGTGTATAGGGAGCACTAAAGCTGAATTTTGGGATCATGGACAACTACGAATCACACAAATCATGCAGTTAGGCCAAACCTAAACTACTGTATATGTTTTATCCATACAAAAATCTTTGAAAATTGTAAACTTACAGCAACCACCCTGGATCAAAGTCAGTAACTTAGTTTCCTCAGTAAACTCAATTTCATGACATCTTAGTGACTCTTTATGTATTAAAATTTCCCACTCTATTAACCTAGCCAGGAGAGAAAGAGATAATTAACAAATCAGTTGTTTAGATATCAGGGAAAATGTCTGCTGACTTTAAAAACTGCCTGCTGACTCTAAAATAAGTAGAAATTCCTGGACCATATGATCTCTACAGTGCAGGTGTTTAGCACATATAAAATTAACTTTTTTTTTTAATAACTTGTTTGGAAAATATGAATTATAAAAATTCAACTTTAATAGAGACAAAAGTGAAATTTTATGCATATAGCCAAAATATGGGCCATTTTAATAATAATTCTGAAACATCATTCGGTTTAGGTTTAGACTAATATCATGTTATCACATCTCTGAAAGACCTAACACAGCACAAGAAAATATCTCTGGAAAGTTATGTTTCCCTTATACTAAAAAAAAAAAAAAAATTAAAAAAAATTAAAAATTAATTGCTAGTTACCTCTCAAAGTAAAGCCTCAAGGTCATACTTCTCTGAAAGTCTCAGTGAATAATGAATTAATGAAGAGCTTCACAGGGAGTCTTCCCCTTCTTCAGAACCAGTAGAAGGAGTAGAAATATCCTTTCTGTTTCTTCTAGAAGTCAATGAAACTTTCACTGCTGGGGTAAAACCTGGAGTAAGACAAAAGAACAGATAGTAAGTTTGGAGTGTTGAACATTGCTTAAACAAAACACAAAATCAGACCAACTGTGAGAGTGAAGTACAGTGCAGCACCATGTCTTCCATCTTTTCTGAAATCAGCTTCCACCTAGAAGTGCACAAAACTGTGGTTTCTGGTGTGTGCCTGCAATATGCTTCATAGAAGGAAAAGAAGTTTTATGAAGGCGGATTATGGTCTTGTGTACAGTCTGTCTGAGAGGGTCAGCTTTAATCCTACACTTCAGTTGATTATGACTAGAGATGGTCTGGGGCGCATCCTGTGGACAAAAATGCATCCTTGATATATTGACATGACCACAGAGTGTTACAGCAATGTTGTATATTCTTTTCCATCAACCACTAAAAGTCACAAGACAATAAAGTCCCTTGAAAATGACCTCCCATGTTGACAAATTATTTCACATTACCATAATAAAGAAACCTGCCACAAAATAAAAAGGGAAGAAGCTGATAACAAATAACCTGAATAACAAATTATGTTAATTTCCATAGCTTTACAATTTCTTTATGATCAAAGTTGACCTCTCCTTGTGAAAACACTGCAGAAGTTGAATTGGTGTTCAGGGCACAAGATACTATTGCATACGGAAACTACAGTACAATGTTGTCTTAGGACGTTTCAAGTTGTTCTCAGTTTCTTAATCTGAGAACAAAATCCCTTTTCTGACTTTTCAAGAATCTATAACAGCCCAAAGAACAGGTCAAAGTTTGCTATTTTAAACAATTTACACCTTGGATCACAAATAAATTTTTACAGATGTGGATAGAAAACCATTAAAATAAATCTAGTCTTATAGGGTTTTGGAAATGCAGTTTGTATAATAATTGTATATGATTAGACTGGAAAAGAATTAAATATCTAGCATTATGATTTTTCAGAAATGCTTTTTCTTTCTCCTTCTCCCTGGCAGTTTTCTTCCTATTCTGGAGTAAATTTTTTTTCTTGGACAATTTAATTTTTATAGTTGGTGTTACATGAGAAAATACACTATCAGTCACAGGAACATATATGGAGTTATAATGTATAAACAGCTGAAAAAGACTGGGCTGGGCTGACTGGAGGGCAAAAATGTGACACTTTTTAGAACTGACATTTTTCCCTCATCTACCCATCTTTAAAGCCATAGTTTTAATTGATTACTTTTCTGTCTGCATATGTTTATAATTCATGAAAATATGTTTGCAACAGAGATTTAGTCTGGTTCCAAAAGACAGAAATTCTTCACACAAAAAATTTTCTCCTTTTAAGGCTTCTTTATCTCCTAGTTTGGCTTCTACTTTGTAGAAAACAAGTTGTTGAAGATTTTTTTTGCTGTAGATTTTATTTCTGCCTTTTATTAAATCTATATGCATACCTCCCGGAAGCCCAGCACCATGAGCAAAATCAGACCATCTGGCTCCAGAGCTCATTATACTGTATACAAACACAAATATCAGATGTTCTGTATTTTCAGTGTGAACACAGTTTTCTTCAAGTTGGCAGAGTAGTGTTTTCACCTCCATGTAGTCTGATTTTTTTTTGTTACAGCCAGACATAATTATGTTAATGAAATATCCTCAGGCAATGTACTATTTCAAACAGAACATCTAGTTAAGGTATCTTTTTATTTTATTATTATCCCAGGTCAGTGGTTTTTAGAGCTCATCTTGCAGCCAGAGTACCTACAGGTTTCAACATATTCCTTAGCTCAATACCAAGAATGTTAATTGAACTAATAAAGGGATTACTACATATTTCATAGATTATTTATCTTTATGTTTAAAATTCAAGAGGCCTTAAGCTCACTTAATTTTTTTTTTTCTAATAAGACCCACTTCTGGGCTATTTTCTCTATATTCTCTTGATAGACTTTTTGTTGGGTTTTGACACATGTATATTGAATCTATAGCCTGGATTTACAAAAATAGTGTTCATATGGCAGCAGCGGAACCAAACCTATCTGAGTATTAAAGATCTAAGCCTACATCTGCCTCTCTCTAACCTCAAGAAGGAGTCACTACTGTCTACTCTGCAGAAAAGTGATCTCTTTCTCCCAGAAGCTCAGCATACTGAATCCAAAGTGCACAGAGGTGCTCTGGTGCTGTCCTGAGTCAGTGATTAATGCCATCTACTGTTTCCTAGTAGGCACCACTGGGCTGCTCTCTGTAAGCAAACTAAATTATCTAACTTCTTCATATAGTTAAAAAAGAGATAGTGCCTTCACTGTGCACAACAAAGCAAAACTTCATCATGGAAATAAAGAGCTTAGTCTTCTAATGAAAGCCTTTCAGTCAGGTGAGAAACCTCCACTTAGACATACATTTTCTAAGTTTGGAGCTTAAACAAGTCTCCATTATATAGCTTAATTCCACCACCAAAATCCTGAAAATATCATTTAAAAGCCTTTAAAATTATATTTTTCCACAGATTTGGCATCATGAATTAGACATCCATTTGCTACTAGTCCTTCAAATTGCTCAGACAGCCAACAATGACACAATTGGTTACATACAGCTAGAAACAAATACTGCACGGTTCTGCCATAGCCTTGTGACTGTGAATGCATGCACCTCCCAAGAAACCAGTTCACAGGGCAAGAAATTTTCCTGTTACTCAAAAAAACCTCAGATGATGCTATTTTTATTCATTCCCAAACCCAAGAAAATTTAAACATCCCTGCTGCTCTTTTTACAGAGTGTATATTCCATATTAATGCCATCATAAGCTAGAAAACAAGTGAGTGTTTTTGGTGGCAGCAATCTCTGTTACGCTGTTTGGATCACATCTTCCTTCAGCTATTAAAGATTCATACAATTAAAACTGCTACTTGCTATAGAACTGAATGATGACATTCCAGCTGTCATAAAGTAACACTAACATCAGTCTCAAGGTAAGAGACCCCTTACATTGCACAAAACACATTCAGTTCTGAGCTGGGAAGGAAACAAGGGGAACATTGACTGTAAAGGATTGGATTACATCAGGTCACCTGCAACCCCATTTACTGTTTGAAATTCCATCCTAGTACTCATCTCAATGCCTGATACATGAGCAATAATAGTATCTCAGCACCATTTTCCTATATTGTATAAAAATACTATGTTGCAAGGAAAAGTGTTGTTGCCATGAAAGTGTTTTTCTGTGCAACTATTTTGCCTGTTTATAGAGAGTAGTAATTTCAGTCATGAGTGTGCACAACAATACTGAAGTAAAGGAAAAAAATGACTATGTTTACTAAGTTCTAAATTAACATCGGTAAACACTTATAAATTTTTAATTATATTCTCGTGGTTTTCATTAGCTTTGCTTGTTTCAGCTGATGAACACAAAAAGAAAAAATAATAGAAGGATATTTTAGAGAAAAAAGAGACATCTTTTCCTGTAAAATTTACATTGGGGTAGGTCGTGATTTCTTTTTCATCAGTTTAGATGCAGAATAAATTCATCACGAGTAACGGAGTAAATACAACACGATCTGCTTACAGTAAGTGGAGATCATCTGGCACAGGTTTACTCCAGTTTAATCTGTTTTCGGCTTTGATGTGAACTGGGCCATTTCACTTTTGCTATGATATTCATACTTTTATATTGCTGTAAAGGACAGCCAAAGAAGTCATACAGTTGTTAATTCTTCAGTGACATCAGAGTCCAAACCTGCATTGACACGAATCCTCTATCTTGTGGTCCTTCTGCAGCTTTTCCCTGTGCAGGGTGGGAACGTGTGCACACACCACTGATGTAGCCTCCTTCCTTCCTTCCAAAACCCTCTAGCATTTTCTAGTTCCAACTTCTTTGCATTTTACCAGGTGTATATACAATATCAGTCCTCTGTTTAATGAAAGAAAATTAGCTCAGCTCCAAGCCTCAAAGACATTCATCTATGAAAACATTACAAGAATGAGGTATAATTTTTCTTTCATCTTAAGAGTATCCACTAATTTCCTGAATAGCACGGCCATTAACAACAAGTTGCCAGTCCTAGTGCACAACCAGAGGCGATGTGTCAAACATGGCTGAGAGCACAGTGGTTTATAGTTGATTAAAAAAGAAAATAGAAACTGTTAAAAGTAGTCAGATAACAACAGCAATGTTTGGTTTTGAAAAACAGAGCACTTACAACCCTCAGAAGCACCCACAGCATGTGTGGAGATTGTTGTCAAAGGCTGTTTTCATCTAACCTAGGCTTAGTGACTGCAAAAGAGCTTTTATCTTTTGAAAAATATGAAACAAAATTGATTCGTCCAGTAACCTGTGCCCAGAGAGTGGATCAGTGCAGCCTCTTCTTTTCATTGTACTTATTTAAATGGATCATCTCTGTACTTTAAAGATATTAAAGAGAACTTTCAAATTGACTGGTTCATGGGACTGCTCAAACTTGCCCCCAATTAAGGTAATATTTGCCTTTATTTCTTTTTGTAATACCTTTCTTCTGCCACTGAGATCTCTGTAATTCTGTGGCCATAGTGCTGAGTATCTGGTGGCTGCTTATGACAAAAACAGACTGGTGTTTGGATCAGATCAGAAACTGTCCCAGTGGATTACGCTGGTGTATTGTAACCTAATATAGAGACTAGTGACTTCAGAATGAAGAGATCAAGGTCAGTTTTTGATTGCAACAGCTATTCTGGGATGTTTGGGGCAAATATTTTAATCATCATGAGTGCTAGTTTCCCCAGGAGAAAAATTCTTAAAACAGATGAACTGAGTGTAGAGTTTCCTTTCCTTCTCTACTCCAGTACTAACCCTTTTGGAATCTTGTTGGATCACATGGGCAGTAGGAGAACAGTGTAACATCAATTTTTCTTCATTGTCCAATTATGGTTATGTCTTGTCCTGTTTTCTGAACTTCTCATAAGTCTTCTTTAATAATATGTTCCTACGAGCTAACCATTTTTTACCTAGAGCTTTACCTGGCCTCAAGTAGAGATTTGGCTGTTATTGAGCAGAGGGTGTGGATTTCCATCCTCACACAGGCACCCTGTTCTGTTATATACCAGCAAACACCATTGAAGGTCAGTGCAATGTCAGAAGATATAGTGGCTGAATCAGACTTGTGGATGATGGGACAGAGAACAGGTCAAAACAGACCCCATTGTCACCTGTGCTAATCAGGACAGATGTGTTACTAGAGGAAGTTTGGAAAAGAAGTTCATGAGGTTCAAAACAAACTAATAGTAAGGAAAAAATAATGAAGTGTGGCAGTCCCATTGTTTTTCCCACTGAGAAAATAAGCTGTTTTCTTGCTGGTTTTAGGTGACTGCCCTGCCAGAATCTGATGATATTTTCATGTAATAGTAGTTCTGTTGCGTTCAACAGGACCACTGTTAGCAGAGTAAATGTGAGCATGTGGTATCTACTGCAATTTATATGCAAAAGTAAGATTGAGTTGACTGCTGAATATTATGGCAATAAGAATGCACATGAAAACAAAGAGAATATTATCTTTACTTGACAACACAGGGAAGGCATAATAATAAATAATATTGCCCGTGCAATATCAAGTGTTCTTCCTCATAAGAACAAAGTTGGTAATGTATGTAGATAAATCAGTATCTTAATTGATAGGGAAATGCTAACAAAGACAGAAGGTTTGTGTGTGCTCTAAAAATAGCAAGCCGCAAGTTGTGAATAAAAAAATTTGGCTAATCTCGGATTGCCACATGCTGTTCCAACCATCAGTGCCCCTAATAGAGTGTTCTAATAAGAAACTGTCAGGCTGTCAGGGGGACTAAAGGCAGTATTTATAAATGCTTGGGAAATATTCAAGTTTGTTGCCTGGGAAGGCATTCACTGGAAGGATCGTTATGTGTTTGCTTTGTTTTTATGTATTCTCTAGAAATCCACGTCTGTCCAATTTGACCTAGCGCAGCCGTTTGCAGCTGTGACAATGAGAGTGACAATGCAGCTGTTTTGGTTTGGAAATGCATCATCAATTCTTTGGATCTGATGGTTCTACGTCACTGCTAATAACCTCCTTCAGTAGCTGGGACCTTGAGAACAGGACTCTACTATCCTCATTATGAAGAATCATGGGCATACAAGACCGTGAAAAAATGATCCCAAATTCAAAAACATTTGGAAAAATTTATCAAGTCAAAACCTTCCTCAAGTAGCCTTTTTATCTGTCTTGGTTTACCATCTCGAAATAAAATATACAATGCCTGGGAGTTCACACTTCAATGTACTGAAGTGTGTCATATCGGCAAAACAGATGAGTCTGTGTTTACCACTCTATGAGTTTTCATCATATTCTCATGCTTGAGTTCGAAGCTGCTCTTTATCTGGAATGATATTTGATGAGATTGCTCTAGGAATGAGGAGTGGCACAGATGAGAGCCTGGGTTGTGCCTAAAATATTGGTATCTACAAAGTTTGCTTTACTTCAGACTGTGCTGGTAATGATTAAGCAATCCCTCCTTTCTAAAACCCATGGTTTTTGTTGCACAATTATCAGATCCTTTCTCTTGATTTTAGTTGTTTCCTTTGTGTTTTCTTCCTTCTTAATATTATTTCTCATGTTCTCTTTTCAATGGTCATCTTTATTGAATGTTTTTTCCCACTCCCAGAAAGGAACCAAGGGTAAATTATTTACAGCTGGCTGGGCATGTAGGTGTAGGAGGTAGTACCCTTATAGGTCCTCTGATGTTCTGAATTGGAACTGTTCATAAGGATAAAAATGAAATGAAAAAAAAAGTTTACTATTAAATGAAACTGATATTGAATTTACAAATTATAAAATCTATAATGGAATATTTTTCCTCAGTACTGGACTGGAATTAAATCTTCAAATTAAATCATTAGATTAAATAAAAAAGAGTCCATCCTCATGTACACATTCTAAAAGATCTCAGGTTTGTGGGGTCTACTATCCAACTAAAGATCTGGACCAAAACAAGTCTAATTGATGACTCATAACTGATATAACCAGGATTAATTTTGTGTCAGAAGAGGCTCGGAATAGTGTATCTGTTTTCCGTCAGATGGATTAGTATTCTGGCTTGTTCTGGCATCTCTTTCACTACAAATTTAGCTGTTGAATTATAAACTGAAAATAAGATATTATCTAAAATCTAAACCACAAGTTAGAACCAATTATAAAATTTCCTTCTTACTTTGTAATTCTTGTGTTGTGGTGACTTTTCTCCTTCTTCCAAGCATGGAAATATAGTACAGATCTTTCTTGTAACAGATCTTTTCAAAATTATTGTAAATGGTTTCAGGACTCTTAGGTTTGGAAGCCTGGGAGATGAATGTGTTCACAAGATAATATTTAGACATCCGTCTCCTGGTGTATTCAACAGGTACATGTCAGGGGAGTATCAGCATCACACAGACAAAGAACTGCACTTTCACATTCTAAATTAATGAAGGCAAAGATGGATGGACATCCCATAGAACAGATCAGAGGGCTATTTAGAATTTTGAGAAGTACAGTTATGCCAAGACTTAGACAATACAACACAGCTCTCAGATGCAATTCCCACAGTATTATACTCGCGTTCTTTTAATTGCTTACCAAATCTCCAAATCTTAGGTTTCATTGTGGTGAGATTGGGATTATATTTTCAACTCCAAAAGTGATGTCTGTCTTTTTTGGTGTTTTTTTCCATCTTTCCCTTGTATGAAAATTATAGCCTTGAGTAACCTCTGTAGTAATTTTGTATGAGTAGCAGTTATAAGGATCATGACCTTAATGTCTCTCTCACCTGTAGCTGAGATGGTTTATATTTTCACCTTTAACAATATATATAACTTTTATATAGAATTAATTCCCTTAAAATGCACATGAAGTTCAATGGCACAACTGATATATCTGTTCTCTTTTCCTTATCCGCCATTTTACTTCATGTATTCTAGTTTTAAAAGAAATAATACACTTTCAATGAATTTTGCTTATAAACTCTTGGAAAACAGTAATAGAACAAACTAAATATGAAACAGTTATTGAGAAAACCCACAATTTGTTATTTCTGTATGAAGGAAGCATAACTTTCATTTCTTTCTAGATTTATGAGCTGTTGGCCTTCACCTGATGTTGAGTGCTTCTCTAAAATAAAGAAAACCAGACAGTGTAACTGTCTTTGAAGCTGAAGCATAGTTCCCCTCATATGATCAATTACCATCATTAAAATGATGCCCTGCAGTAAATTTCATGTTGCCAACACAAGAGCACGATCCAGTCATTTTCTGCTGGGATTTGGAAGGATTTGGCATTGTCTTTTGTGTGTCTGTTTATACCAGTATCTGTAAGAACAGACTAAATCATGTCAAGATTAGGATACAGTGTGACAGCTGGGTAGTGTATGGACTGAAATAAATATTTTGAGAAATAGACTTATGAAAATGAAGAGCTACTTGTTTTCTTTAGACTGATGTGATCAGTGCAAATGGAGATCGTTTCTGAAATTGAGGAATTATTGGGACATTCAGCTTTGTTTTCCTTTCAGTCTTGAAAGTATCTAACAAGTATATTTCAGTATAGGAGGGGGATTACGTGTTTGGATTGCCTTCAGTTAGAAGAAACAGAACTTCATGTCCTGTTCGAGCCTGTATGTTCTTAGTCTAAACAGGACAGCTTGCTCTCTTCTTGGTCTCTGTACACATGCCTTTCATAGCATCCATAGTTGAGTTGAATAATGTATAGTTGGTAGTAACTAGCAAGTTCCAGAGAAAGGAATTAATGCGAGAAGAGCTTGGATTGCATTAACATCACTGTTAGGCTGTCCTGGCTATTTGTGTTTGGTCACAGTATCATAGAGTCAGAGAATATTAAGGGTTTGGAAGAGACCTTACAGATCATTTGGTTCCATTCCCCTGTAATGAGCAAGGACACCTTTCACTAGATAAGGTTGCTCAGGGCCCTATACAACCTGGCCTTGTCTAAAAATTTTACATCATTTTTCAATCAAAATGTTCCACCATCTTTAACACCTCAAAAAAATTTAATGAGATCAGCAACAGCATATTAACTAGATTTCTCTTAAATCTTTTAGCTAGTTACATACCCAAACAGCAGAATATTGGAGATCAGTTATGCTGGACTGTTATTCTGTCAGTGGGGGACCCACTGGTTAAAGCACGGGTTGTAAATATGACAGGCAGTTTTTTTAGTACAAAGGTTGTCTTCCTCAAACTCAGTGTGTTTAGTCTCCTCAGTGGAGACAGCAAGAAGATGGTGCTCATATTTTCTTTACCTATTGCTATGTGAACATCTTTATCAGAAAAGGAGATGAAAATGAGTGCAAGCAAGGAACCTGTGGTAGTGGTGGAAGATATAGCTCAATAAAAACAATTCTGAATAGTGCCAACAAATAGAAGAGTCGAGCTGCATTTTTCAGATGTCGTTTAGTCTGGGAGAACTGACTATGCTCAGTGCAGGAGCAACTGAATGTAAATGTGTTCTGTTCTAGTAAGAGGGGGAAAAGAAATACTGTCTTAGTTCCTGTTATAATGTGTTTTATTAAATGGAAGTGGAAAGGCTGAGTTCAGAAAGCAGAGAAAATATCTGATAATGTCAACATCCCCCATCGGGTTAGTCACTGTGTGCTTCCTTTATACTTGGTTGAGGGACAGATACCACTTCTGGAGCTTAAGTCATCTTACCCTAAAGCAGATGTCTAGAAATAGGTCAGCTGAATCACCCCACCTGGGAGTTGAGGACAGCTATCTCAGAAGTTATAATCTATGTTGCAGACATCTCAAATCAGTGAGATGAATCCCAGCCTTAAGGTCTCTGTTCCAGCTCAGAGTCTTGCACAAACAGCTTTATCTGCCTGGGCAGTTTCAGTTGTTCATCTGATCTGGCATGACATGAAACAAGCAGCTTGAGACATGAAATGCCCTGCAAAACTGAGTGTGTTGGGAAGCTCTGCAGTATGAACAGAGTGTAAGTGAATATAAAGAGGCCTTCCTTGAACTACAAAAAGCAGTCTTTGGCATTAATGATGCCACCATGGAGGGAAGTTTGACTGCTGGTGAGGAACTAAGCCATTTTTTGGGACTTCATTATTGAAGAGACATAGATTGCTATTTATAAGTTCTTCTGGCATTCCTTAGCTTCATGACAGGTCCAGTTATGACCCTGGGGCACTTGAGCAGGGTCTGACACAAATACTTTAGTACCACTGCAGTATTAGTTCCAGGTCTGAGACTTGGTAAATGATGAGACAGGAGTTTTTCCAATTTTTTTGAG
>JAWWLV010000100.1:58932518-58944948 GCA_035041135.1 Platyrinchus mystaceus | reverse complement strand
AAAAAAAAAAAAAAAAAACAGATTAAGAGCAGATTGTGTTAGTATAAGCAAAAGAAACCAACAATATTTCTGATGTTCACCACGAGATGAGTTTTACACTACCATGACATTTGATGAAGGTGTGATAACCGCACAGTTAAGAAGCATGGGTGTAGGTGTGGCTGTTTGTGTAGAAGCAATTCATAAAATGATCACAGGAGAGACAAAATGTCCAATGTATTTTTAGCCTGTGCTTTCTAAGCAGTTGGTGAATTAAAGGCTATCTTGCTTTGGAGTGAGAAACAATACAGACGTGACTGTTTATATGCTGCTGTCATCATAATAATTCTAAAATCATCACTTGTCTTTGCATGCAACTCAAACATCACCCTGGGTTCTGAATGAGCAAGTCATGAATATTTTAAAAGAGTATTTTTTCCAGATGCTCCATGCCTCTATGATCTTTTTTAAGCAGTTACTGAACTAAAAAGAAAACGTGACTGTTAAGTGTGCCAATAAGAACACTTTGGTTTGCTGAATATTTGTGTCTTTTCAGAAGCGTGACTACAATTAAAGCAAGATGACTGGATCACTGGGCAGCATTTCCCATAGAATCAACTTTAACACAATATCTTCTATAATGGCTACTCTTTCAAACCCCTGTATTTCTGATGCAAGTAACCTTAGCAACTCCACTGATTCCAGTTTTATTCCTGTTGCACCAATGTTATTTGTAAACTTTTGTTCACAGTTTAGAAAAGTCTTATTTAAAATGACTATTGAAAAATATAAAATAAGTGTAAAAATGCACAACACATGCAGCTGAAATTTTTACTCTAATACAATTTTGTCATCCCAGCAAGAAGCCATAGTAACAGCAACACAGTGGAAAGCTTCCCATTGTTTCTGCCATCTTATAAGGAAGGATTATGTCCATATTTCCTATTACCAGTTGTATAAATGATATTTGTGCATACTTTTTCTCATTAGGTCAGTAATTTCTCATTGGTTTGGAGCTGGTTTGGACCCATTGTATGTTTTGCATCCAAAATGTGGGAAAATTACAATGTTTTTTACAAAGTAAAAAATGTTTTACTCAGTAATTTTTACTCAGAAGTTCAGAAATCAGGAAACTTTGTTTAAATCTTTTCTAATCTTTATTACAATGAAAAATAGTAACAATTCAATCTTTTCTAAATATCTAGAAGTGAGAAAAGAAGATTTCTTGTTTGCTTTTCAGAAATATTATACAAACAACTTCACAGTTTGTGTGGGACAAATCTATAATATAGACTTCTGATCTATGTTATGCAGGTCTGTAAAATAACGTGATGAAAAATAATATTCCAAAATTTCCACAGACAACACACTCAGTAATAAATTTTATCATTTTAAATGTAATGTAATTTAAATGTGGCCTCAGTGACATTAGGAGTTTTATTTAAGTGTGGAAAGAACTCAGGCAAATGCCAGGAACAGTATCTTTTCATATAAAAGCCAGTGTAATTTGGTAGCCTACGATACCCCTTAGAATGAAGATCCAGATGATTCTCTTCCAAAGTGTACTAGTAATTCATACTATAGCCTAGTGTGTAAAAATGAGCTTTGGAATGCCTGGACTTCATTTTCTTCTAACATTTCATGTAACTGGATATTGGCTGCTGGAAGAGTTCATTAAACAGGTAAATGGCTATTTTACAAGTAATTTCTACAGTGATTGTTCTGAAAAATCACTTTGGAATGATGATAGAGACCAAATTTTAGTAAACAGTGACTAATGATAACCAACCATAGGAAGAATGACAATATGCCTAAACCATGCAATATTCGGCTTTAGACAAAGAGTAAAGCACAATTACTCTATTTTCTTAGAGAAAAATTAAAGCATTTCAGGTGCTACCAAGAACATTCCTGACAAAGTACATTCCTAACCACATATGCTTGTTCAGAAACATCCTCTGTCCTTGGATTTGAATTAGGGTTTTTTACCTCTGTTGAATTCACACTTTTTATCCATGTGTCTGTCGTTTTCTACCATTCCTACCAATGCCTTATGTGTTAACTTGAAGGAGCAGAGAAGGACCAACAGCCCTACTCTGAACTCCTGAAGGTCTCTAAGCTAAGCCTCTGAATTACTACAGGCTGTTCTTGAATTTCCTTCTGACCTTCTGGCTGCCTGCTCCTTATTTCATATCTCTCCAGTGCGTGTTTATCGTGGGTTCCAGCTGCTCCTTCCCCTCTGCTGTTTTTCTGTTACTTGCCTGACACTTCCTGAATCCCAGGACACATTTCCTTTTAAAATGACACCTCCTCGTTCTACGTCTCTGTATTCTTTACAATGTTAGTAGTGCTCTATTTGAAAATGTTCTATAGAAAAACAAGACAAAATTTCTCAGGGTAAATGGGAAACCTCTGTTTTTCCGTGCTTTTCTTAACTCGGAGGCTTCATAAGCTTGATTGAGGGTGTTTAAGGAGGATTTTGGCCCATCCTATTCCCAACACACTTTTCAGGTTTTTTCAAATCAGATAATTACACACACAGCAGAATAAGAAAATCTTGGACATGTAACAACTAATTGGTCAGTAAAAAGCAGATATTGTTTTTATAAACAATAAATTAAACTTTACAAACATTTCATAGCCTTTCTACCAAGATCAAGGCTGGCAATAATTATGCAGTTGTGACTCATAACCTTAAAAGAGTGATAAAAATCTGTTCTTATTTTTTTTGGTCTGTGCTTATTGAGAGACAGAAGAAAATGGCAAAGACAGGATTTTAAAGGATTCTCTCTCTATTGAAAGGAAATGAGCTGAAGATAATAACTTCCCTATTGTTGCTTAATAAGGCATGGCAAATTGCAATAAAAATAATGAAGAATTATTGGGAAATGATGAAGAAATAATAACAAAATCCAGAATTAAGGTTCCCCATGGAACTCCTATTTTTATTTTGGCATGGATAAAGATTTATTGAATATATTATGATATTAAAAATTTTTAAAATCCTGTTGAGTATTAATCAAGCACAAAATAAATTGATTAACAGTTGAAAAAATGACCATCCCTAGGAATAGATATCAGTGTGGATACCTCACCTGATCAAATTATTTCTGAAAGGACTTCATGCAGTATGATGTGAATTTAGTCAGATTCAACATTTTCACCCAGAAGTTGAAATACGCATAAAATTACCATTCCAAATCTTTCCAGATATTTTGTAAGTTTGGACAAATAGTATATAACAAAAATTGCTTGATAATGAAAACCTATTAAGAATTACTTTTCTCATACAGCCAAATGCTGTATTAGTCATCTGGAATCTAGGATTGCATGTCCTGCTTTTCTGTTTCATCCAACTTGTGAGTCTCCCATCCCCTCTCTCCTTGCCTCCATGTAAAAACCCAAGAATTCTGTAGTGTGTTGATAATTTAACACCTTTAAATGTTCCTTAGGCGTTTGAATCATCTTCTTCATCCATTTTTCAAGAAAAGAAGACAGTGTGCACAGAAAAACTTGTTTTCTCTTCTTTGCCCAAAGAAGCCATGAGGAGCCTTATACTCACGGCCTTTGGCAATGGTGAATTCAGGTTCTGGTAAGACAGGTCTACAAGGCACAGGTAAGAAACCTTAGAGTAACCTGTGTGTACATGAATTGAGATTCTTCAGAGGCACATAATTTTCTCAAATATCCATGTGTTTTCAAAGAAACTAACAAATCTGTGTTGAATAACAACTGACAATTTCATTAGCAGTCTCTAGGGTTCCAAGGCTTTTTCATAGAAGAGCTGCCCATCTTTTTAACAAGGTCAAAACATATCCTTTCTTGTCTCATTCAATGTGTCATGGGTGAAATTTTGCCAAAATATTTATCATAGATATGGGAGATTTCAGCCCCCAGGGGTGAAGTTTACCAGGTGTGTAAGGAGCTAAACCCAATATTTTCTCAGAAAGAGAGGTCTCAGGCAGTCATAAAAGACTATCTAAAACCAAATTCCTGAAGTTCTTCTCTAGCCAATAAGTGATGAGGATGCCAGACAGATAAAACCACCATGAAATACTTGCAGCCAATGCATAGACAGTCCTTTTTCCTTTCTTCATCTAAGTGAAAGAGTATTTCAAATTGCCATATACTGTCCTATTTTCAATTTTTGATCCTTTTCCTTCTCTTATCCTGAATAGCCTCAGACATGTGTGGGAGACCATTAGTGCTCAGACATCTTCAGACCACTTCACCCAGCACGGCATTACCACGAGCACGTCAGACATAACCTTACTCTACCTACCAGTTCCCTGCTGAATTCTGAATCAGATTTAAGAACTGGGTGTTCACATTCAAAGCCTTCCTAGCCTGAAACAAAGAAGTTTAGGAGGAAAACCATATCCACCTGTGCTCCTGTAGCACAAAGAGAGAAGGTCTTACCTGGCAGTCTGAGGAATTCCCACTATTCCTGAGGACCACTATAATCATTCTGCCTCCCACTCTGATTCCATGATGCATTACTCTGACCTTGTGTTTTCTGTTGTAAACACATAGCAACATGCATGCTAAACAAGCAAATAAACAAATGAAAAATACTTTGCCTATACCAGACCCTCCCCTCCTTCTTCCCTGGGGAGAGCAAAGAAAACAAACCGTATGTGACAGATGTTAGTCATGTTGCTTAATCCATGAGTAAAGACACTCAGATGCCATGGAAACAACCATGACAAAAAAGACATACAGAATAACTGAGCTTGCAGGAGGTCTTAGGAGATCTTTAGTCCAATATCCAACTCAAGGTAGGGGCAGCTAAAGGTTTTGTCCAATTCAGGCTTGAAAACTTTCAAGAACATACATAGATGGGTCTGACAACAGTATAGAGATACAGTGGATTGAATGTATTGGAATCCCCTTCAGAAAGTC
The DNA here is from genome assembly GCA_035041135.1 of Platyrinchus mystaceus. Taxonomy (NCBI): domain Eukaryota; kingdom Metazoa; phylum Chordata; class Aves; order Passeriformes; family Tyrannidae; genus Platyrinchus; species Platyrinchus mystaceus. The sequence goes on along the minus strand of JAWWLV010000100.1, from coordinate 58,940,067 downwards.
TCCTTAAATGCTGAATTTTATTATGTTGAAAAAAGCCTGAGATATGCACAAGGAAAAAAAAGGGGAGAAAGTCAGAAATAATATAGTAATTTTATAATAAAAAAACTAAATTAAGGAAAAACTAACACTTTAGAGAAAAGTACCATTTAAAGAAAGCACAGTAATTTGACTGCCAGGAAACATAAACCCCAGGTTGTGGGTGACAATGAATCATATATGTTAGGGGCAAATGACAGAGACTGCTGTAAGGTTTGCTTAACTAATACTGCAAACAATGTTGGATTTCTAAAATGCTTTATTAGTGCTCTGCTTCATCTGTGGAGATGCCCTGCAAAGGCTAGTGAAATAACAGCCTCAAACTGTCAGCTCAGCTTTAATGTATGGGCAGCTGATTTGCTAGTTCTCATTTGCAATTTGCAGCAAAGCGTTTTGAGGCAAGCCAAAATTAGTGATTGGATTTGCTCTAAGAGACTCCATTGTAAATTAAGATGGCTCAGCTACTGCTTTGTGAAAGGCAGGACAGTGATGATCTGCTTCATGCTGTTCCCACCCCAAACGATATTCAGGAACCTCAGATGCAGGAATGCCCTTAGCACCTGCTCTTAGACTACTTAGAGCCAACATGTGACTACCAGTGATGACATGCAAGGGTGGCCTGAGTAAGGACAATGCTATAATGCATTAACTCTTTGGTCTTTGGGAGCACTGAAGCAGGTTGGGACAAATTCGGAAAAACTGGTGGACTCAGAGTTTGCAGTCAGAGGAGACTATGAAAATCTGATTTGCTTCCAGTATCACCTGAGATAGTGATGAAATTGGTGGAAAACAAAATGTGGTCTGTGCTTAAAATTTTGCCTCTTGGGAATATTGTTCTGATGGCAAATAATGTAGAGAGCTATGCCTATCTTAGGAACTGGTTTAAGTATCCATTTGCCAGTGTAAACCACATCTCTGCTGGAAACAGTGTGGGAGAAATACCATACTCTGTCTTCAACCGAAGTCAAGACAGCAAACCAATTTCAGTGATGACTTGCTGTTATTTATTGAATACTTTTTTGATTGGTTGTTTTGTTTTCTTAATTATTCTAATTGGAAACACTCTGTTTTCAGAGGTTTTAATTGGCCAGATAATCACTTGCTGCTGTAGACACCAAAAAATCTGGTCATGCAGTGGGGAGAGATATGACTGTGTTACTTAAGGTTGGTTGATTTAATGCAATGCTGATTACATAAAATCATACAGAACACTTTGATTTGGAGAGGATGTTGTAGTGATCATCTAGTCTGACAACTTTGCAATCATCCAGGACATCTTCAAGTAGACCAGGTTGCTCAGAGGCCTGTCCAACCTGATCTTGGATGTTTCCAAGGATGGGGCATTCACAGCTTCTCTGAGCAACCTGTTCCAGTTCTTTACCACTCTCACAGTGAAGAATTTCCTCCTTATATCTAATGTATACCTGCCCTCTCTCAGTTTGAAGCCATTCCTATAGTTCTATTACTATATGACCTTATAAAACATCCCTCCAGCTTTTCTGTAGACCCCTCTAGGTACTGGAAGGTATTTTCCCTGGAGCTTTCTCTTCGGGCTGAACAACCCCAACCCTGAGCATGTCCTCATAGGAGGGGTGCCCCAGCCCTGCATACATTTTTGTGTCCCTCCACTGGATCAGCAACAAAAGGTCCATGTAAACAGGTCCACAGTAAAGATACTGTCGAGGACTGCAGCTAAGGACCTCTATTTGCTGCTGTTTCAGTACCCTTCCTTGTATGAAGGAAGGCCTGAGAGATAAAAGGTTAAACTCTGAGGCAGTAGCTGTTTCAGCTTTAATGGTAACGGAGAATCATGTTGGTTGGTGGTGGAGCTGGGCTGCTGTGTTTAACTCGGCTTGGGACAGAAGATGATGCCTCACAGATCAGAAAAAGGATACTTTAGTATTTTTTTTTATTATTCATTTTGGACAAGGGGACATGGTAGAGCAAAACTGGAAGAGCTGTCTGGTATGTTACTCTCAGGCACTTGGTGTGACTCTTGGGGATGGTCCTATGCAGGGGGCTTGATGATGCTTGTGGGTCCCTTCCAACTCAGCATGTTATGTGATTCTGTGATGTAAGGTGTTATTTTGTCCCCGCAGGAACCTGCAGGGAAGAGAAGAACAGCTGATGGGCCAAGTCAGGGTGTGAGGTTGAGGCTGCAGGAGGGACTCTGGGGCTCTGCTTCTGTGGGATGGCTCCTTCAAGGAGGAAGGTGAGCCGTGGCCAGCACAGGAATGCTTGATCTGAGACCAGCTCATGAGTGAGATTTCAACCCTGTCTCTTGCCATTGCTGAATAGACAACATAGGAAAGGTTTTAGCATGGAGTGTGACTGTAATGTTTGCTCTGCCTTGGGTTTGTGGTGACTGGGTGCCACTCTGTCTGTGACACAGTGACAGAGAAGGCAGGGGTTGGGCAGCCCTCAAGGTCTGTTTTCATTATAAGAAGGCAGGGGGTGTTAGAAATCTCTTCCATGCCATGAAGTCAGGCTGCAAAAAGAGGACTGTGTCTCCTGGGAGGGTGACAGTGCTGCAGGGCCAGTGACTCCTCCTGAGAAGTGTCATCTGCTCTTCAGATCTGAAACACAGTGCCTGCTGGTTAATGATCTGTGGCCTGTACAAACAGTATGGATGTTTAAATTTTGAAAAGGTGGGAAACTTGATAATACATGAAAAACACAGTAATGGGGATGAGATTTTTATCTGTTGCATTTTACATAGAGTTTCTGCATTTACATATTTTTTCCATATGGGAACTTCACAGTTTGTAAATACAGATTAGTTTGCTGTCCTATTTTGACAACTCCAAGTTTTGTGTAGTCTTAATGTCCATGGTTTCAAAATTGACTGATTTTGCTAAGTGTCCTGACCTCTTGTATGCAAATAAACACCACATTCCAGCTTTTTAGGAGGCACCAAACTTTTCATTCCAGCAACTACTCCCTTGTCTTGACAAAACTTGAATTAGCTCCTGAAGCTTGGCTTAATCTAGTGTAACCAAGAGTTCAGGCTGACCTCTGAATCTTGCAAATGGGTTTTGTATCTTCAGTATTTTAGGCTTTTTCCTACTGCACTTGGTGAGAAGAGATATCAGGTGGTCCCTGGGTCAGCACTTCTGTTTTTTCACTGAGCATGGTTTTCAGAGCAACTGATAAAGATCTGTTTAATCGAAAAAATCTCAAGAACCTCAGTGAAGACCCATGCAAAGCATTTACTCTACACTACCAAGTGCTTTCACAACAGCAAATGACAAAAAGAAGAAGGTTTTTAAAGTGCTTCATTTTGGTATCACAGCACCTATTCTAAAAACCCCTGTTATATTACTAAAATCCAAGTCCTAAAACAGTGTTCCATTTACATTTTATAGCTAACAAGTATGAGCACACTGTGCATAGCTGGCTGTTTCCATGTTGGTTCAGAGTATGCCCTGCCAAATACTGAGATGTTTAGTTAAGCCCTAATGTTCCAATAATTGTTCTTTACTTCTTGATGCTGAATCCTGTGGTTAGGAATTGCAACACCATAATAGGCAGTAATTTGTTTCCCTTAATTCCCTGGGAATGGATTTCCGAGCTAGAAGGGGAAAATAGTTATTGAAGAGGTATCTCTGTGAAGGAAAGCAAAGAATAAAAAGACATTACTGATATCTGAAATAGTTAACTCATTGTCTACAATGATATATTTTGGCTCAAATCCATGCCTGTGGAAATCAGCTTTACTGATACACCTCTGAGACTGGGGAGAGGGTTCAAAGCTTCTTATCCCCTGCACCATGTCTGTAGTGTGAGCATAGCCCTCTACCACTGGGAGATTGTGAGAGTGAAAACTTGTATTTCCTGGCTCTGCTCTCACTGCTGGAGCTGGGAGACCCAGCTAGAATAGCGTCTGGCTCTGCATCTCCACATCAGAGGAATGGAGGACAAAAAAACAGGGAGATGTTAGCAGAGGAGCAGAGTTGGAGTTGAACAGAGGTCTAGAATACACTCCTGTGAAGAGTTTGAGGGAACTGTTTAATGTGGTGAAGGATGATACTAAGGGTTGATCTGATAGCTCCCCTGTCAGGTAAAGACGACAAAACTAAACATGGTAGTGACAGATGAGGCAACAAGGGGCACGGTCAGCAAATTATGTCTTGGCTTATTCTGCTTCTATATTGAGAAAAACCTTTCAATGAAGATGTGTGCCAGGAATTTAGTCAGATAAAACTACGGGGCTGGAAACCTGTGGATTTCCATGGAGTGGTAGATACATAAGAAAGGGAATGACCCAGTCTGGTGCATCCATACTTGGACCTTTTCATTTAGCTCTATATGCATTCTGTCTAGTCTTCATAGTTTAGTCCATGTTTCTTCCTTTACTGTGACTTTGATAAAGAGCATTAAAGTGAGTGATGGTGCTGTAAAGCATTGCATCAGAGAGTCAAGTGGTGTTGTAAATACTGAGTTTGGTGCAATAAGGAGCACTGTTGGCCAGAAGAGAAATGGGCAATACCCTGAAAGAATAAATCTTGAGGGAAATTCTTTCTTTTCTGAAGTAGACTGCTTACTAATATTGTCAGAAACAGCAAGTTCTTTTCTTCTCATTCTCAGGAAAGGTAGGAAATTCCGATTTTCTGATCTCTGGATAAACTTGCTCTTGACACGCACCTCAGCTTATATTCTTCAACATTTCCAGCTGAATTCATTGGCAGAACATAAAAGGTGGTCCCTCATGAATACTGAAACATCCCACCAGTAGAAATTACCCTTAAAAACCAACAGTATCAACAGTGTGGTCTTTTTGTGTCACAAATTTTTTTTCCTGCTCTCATTTGAAGAAATGCAAGAACGCAAAGAACATGGAGAGCCTTTTTAACCATGGTTCCATTAGGCTGAGGCTCTGAAAGTTTGGGAAGTCTGTTTTTTACCCTGTTGTTACCTTCACTGTGAACTTCCAAAAAACAGATTCTTCACTCCTCACAGTTTGGCATGTCTGGAAGGACCTGCTTGGGCAGACAAGTGTGGAGAGGTTGGGGAGCTGGGTGTCTGGGTAACAATGCTCTGCAGAAAACCTTGTCTTGTTCCAGCCATCTCTGCATTTGGCTGAAGCTGTTGCTGCAGCCACCCTTTGTATAAACATTCAAACTTCAAGTTTTTCCCAAAAGGAAGTGCTACCACAGAGTGTTTTCTCAAAAACAGTTGATGGGATGGTGTTAAAAAAAAATGAAGGGGGGAAGGATAAGTCATTTTCCTGGTAACAGAATTAAGATGCAGAGTTTTTCATGCATTCAAATCACCCTGCTTTTCAGAAAGGAAAATGTAAACAAGGTGAGTGAGCATCTTGGCCAAGTTCACATGCAGTAGTATTTTGTTTCTTTGAACAGAATGCTTGAGAAACTGACTCAAAGGCAACAAAGTAGTACACAAAGGCAAAAACCAGTTGGAACCACTGGATATGATTCAGTATGAATCAGTTAATCAGCAGGCTTGAGTACTCAGAATGATTTCCAGTGTGATACAGCAGACCTTAAGTCACTGGATCAAAAACTTTAATGTGAATAAACTATAAGAAATTCTGTAGTTTGAAGTTTCTGTGGTTTGCTGTCCAGAAATATGAAATACCCAAGAGAAAGAACTTCATCATGGGGCATAGGGATTAGTCTTGGCAACCAAAATTTAATCCATGTTGTTTACTTGCACAGTTAGAAAATGACACAGGGAATCCTGGCTGCTTCCAGCAACCTAGGCTAGACAGAAAGTACTTCAGGTGAGTTACAAGGGTTTATCCCAAAGAAACCTAATAAAATTACATTTTTTTCCAAGTGGTAATTCGGCATTTCACCCAAAGTCATACTCAAGATGACAATTGCCTTCAAAACTTCTTTAAATTTGAAACATTCTGCCAAATTCAGTTCTTCAACATGGCCCTTTGGATGTTAGGCTAAAAAAACCAACTTTAATAAACCTAATCTTAATTATAACAAAGTATTTTCTTTAGATTCTTTAAGGTGTTTATCAACTTCTATACTAATATGCTACTAAAAGAGAACACAATTACCAGAAAACAATAAATAATCAAGCATTTTCAGCTTCTGAAATTTAATTTGTGAAAAAAACATTATTCTAAAGGTAGCTATTGCTCTTTTCTTGATGTACAGCTGAAACCTGGGTGGTTACTTAATGGTCAACTATGTTAAGAGTGCAGATCTGCAGATCTGAGTCGCTAGAATGTGGAAGAGTTCCTGAAAGATCTTGCTACATTGCATGCCTTCAAAGGGCAGTTGGGAATGATGCAATGTCTTCAACAGATCACACAGCAGCAAGGTGATTAAATCAGCATGGCAAGTTTCACAGCAGTTTGAGCTGATATCAGTGCATCTGTCAGTGTTAAGTATGTTAAGTATGGTTAGAGAAATGCCCTATTGAGTGACATGGCCCTCTCATGGGTAACACACATGGTAGATCACAGTGGAATAATTTATATAATTAACAACCAAATGAGTACAATCTAACTGGGAATGGGGTAGGGTGGGAGCAGCAAAGCACCTGTTTCCATGGTAAATGATGTGCATGTAATCAATCCACTGGGTAGGTAAATCTCTACTCTGTCCACTGCTGGTATTAGCTGTGTATTTGATATGGTTCTCTTTGGTTTGTAAAAGCAGAAGTCAAAATGGTCAGCTGTCATGTAGTCTGACCTCCTGTATAATCTCTATGGAGAACAACATTCCACAGTGTCTAAGTAAAACTTCCTTAAATTATGAAAAATATAATCCACTCTTGACTTTGTTTTGATAGATTTAGGCTTTAAAATAATAATAATACAAACACCTTCTAGTTAATTGTTTTAAGCAGATGCAGTTTATCTTCTGCTTGTTAAGACTTGAAGAGAGCAGGAATTCTCTTATAAAAGCCTGGGAAAGTTGACCTGGCAATATGCCCTGATGCTCAAGTAATAATGGGATCTGGGAGAAAATTTCAGGAAGAAATAACAAAAATGCTTCTTCTGTGTTGTCTCAATGACTAAATACCGCTATGCTTGTTTGGCTTGTGCTGCATTCAGGCCTCATGTGTCACATGTCTGTGATACTTTCCCCTTCAAATATCTTTTGTGTGAAGTATCCAATGTTCATGGTCTTATCAAAGGCAGTTTTGTTCTTTTACACATTTTGAGGTCCTACTGTTCTCCTCAGAGGTCTATGAGATAATTGAAAAGTAAAAAAAAAAAAAAAAACAGTCATAAACCAATAGTACCTAAGCAACATTCAGAGAGGCCCCACTAGTATTTCAGTTTCTTCCTTTGTTTCTGTCTTTCACAGAGAATCACAGCATGACAGAATATGCTGAGTTGGAAGGAACCCACAAGGACCATCAAGTCCAAGTTTCAGCCCTGCACAGGATCATCCCCAAAAATCACACCATGTGTCTGAGAGAATCATCCAAATCCTCCTTGATTTTCATCAGGCTTGGTGCTGTGACCACTTCCCTGGGGAGCCTGTTCCAGCACCCAACCACCCTCTGGGTGAAGAACCTCTTC
>JAWWLV010000100.1:58905351-58923921 GCA_035041135.1 Platyrinchus mystaceus | reverse complement strand
GTTCAAATGTTGACTGCACACAGCAGTTGCACTCTGAAGTATAACTGTATGACAGGAGAACTGGTTTGACAGGGGAGGAAAGAAAGCTTTGCATTACATCTTGGGAAAGTTTGTATTTGTTCTTAAGTAAGAGAATGTTGACAGGCTTACACTGACAGGTTCACAGGAAAGAAAATAATGACAACCACATTGCTAATAAATTTAATCCTACCAAACTAGCATAATAGGGTGGGCAGGATAATGATGTTAGTAACTAATCGTAGAATGGAAAGGATCAGCTGATACTGGGTGACAGCCCGGAAAACAGTCAAAGGACAAAACCCAGAAGGAAGTTGATTTTCTTGTTTTGTGAGGAGTATAGACATTTTTTTAATGTTTGAACCTCATAGGGAGAGAAATCTGAAAACAGAAAAAAAATTATGAAGAGGAAGAGAAAAGGATTTTTTTTTATAGGAGCTGAGGAGAGTTAAAATCAGAGTGAGGGCAAGTCACTCTGTCTCTTACCATCAGTTATATCCTTACCAATAAATTACAGTGGGCTCAGACTCCATCTTAGGTATAAGGCTATGAGGACATGGAAACCCTGTCCACCCACATTGCAACAGAAAATCTCAGCGTCCTTGTCTGCACTGTCTGTCAGCACAAGAGGAAGACTTCTCCCATTCCCTGAAGTGCTGGGACGACACTGGCTGGCATAGGCCAAAACTATGTCAAGAGCGGTGTTAACAATTACAGTAGTTACATGTTGGGGCCTGAGTCTTAAACCCTGGCCAGGTTTGGGTTCTTAGGATAAACTGATGTGTGAAGTGCTCGGTGGGCTGCATGAGCAGAGACAGCAACATCATCCCTGTCTGACAGTGTAGCAGATCTGCTCACCACTGAGTCAGTGGTGGTGTTTTGTGTTTCCAGGTATGTCTCTCACGTTTAGGTTTGACATAATTTATTGAAGGTTACTGGCTTGCTATTGTGCTTTGGGACATACAGGCTAGCCTGATGGAGAGACTCAAGTGTGCACATGCATGTATGAGCTTCAGGAAAAGAGAAGTTTTAAAAATTAAAGGCTGCTTGATTTCTGGAAGCAGTACCTTTACTGTGCTGGATGGAAGACTGCGAGGAGGGGGGAGACTTGCAGGGTTTTTCTTGTTCACTGATGATTAAAGTGTGGGTTTTTTTCCTACCTGAGCACCTGAATTCGCACAGCACCCTTTTGTGCTGTCATGTGAAAGGAAGCCAGCACTAAATCTGAGCAAGAGAAGCAACCAAATTACCACTGTGTCTTACTGAGGCCCCATTTTCCCCAGAGACCCATTGCCAAGTGCTGTTTTGACCAGACCTGCTGAGCTGAGGTAAAGTCTAATGGCTGAGCTGTGACTTGAAGTGGTTATGAGCTATGCTAAGTCATAAACAGCTCTTATGTAAATGGCTTATGAGGGAATAGGGAACCTTTAGCCATGCTAGAAGCAGATCTGAGCTGATAACTTCATACCACACTGTTCTCACAGATTATTTTGTTTCATAGAACAACAACAAAACAATCCTTCCCCTCCCTTCCCCCAGCTGGGCACAGGGGTGGGAGATTATGGCCTCCAGGAACAAGGGACATATTCACACACAGCTGAAGGATTGAATTCAACCGGCTGAATAGAGAGGTCTGGACAAAGACCTGGTGTCACAAAGCAAAGCCATGCAATTCCTGGTTTAGATCCTGCATTTGATGTAGGTCCAATGGCTAAAACTGTATCATCATATTCGAGAGACTTAAATCAATTACTAGAAGTTTCTAACAATTATTAGTAATCCCTAAGTGACAGCAAAAGCAGAGAGATATCTTATAAAAAAATACACATAATGTAATTACCTTCTTGTTTAACTTGTGTTGTATGTAGTTTTCTAAAGGAAGAAAAAGGAGTCTGCTCTTGCCCAACACATTGGGCAAGTTAAAAGATCAAGATAGAATTGAAGGCTGATACAGAAAAGATACTTGAAACTGCCAGTCTTCCCAGAAATTATTTTAGAAATCTTACTTTTTGTTTTTCAAACTTAATTTCTAACATGACTTATTTGCAAGAATTGCATTCCTTTGCTTATAATACAAGACTGAGTTTTCATGAAGACATAGCTGTGGGAACTAAAATGGTTTTTAAAAGCTAATTTTAGAAAACTTAAATTGTTTATGTGTGAAAAGTCCTTTGGAAAACTGTTCAGGGAGGTAAGAAACTCAATGACTTCCCAACTTGGGAAGTCTTAACGCAGGCTAGTTTCTTTTTGTAAATTTGAAATTAACCTTATGGTTCTACACTAGTTTCTTTCCTGCAGTCACAAATGCTTGCATTTTTTTATGAGAGCCAGAATGATTTCAAAATTAATTTCCTGGTATAGTAGTAGCAATGAGTCAAAAACTCCTCAAATGCAGTCATTACTCTAGATTTTTCTCCCTCCTCTCCTCCATCTTTTTGTTAAAAAGCACATACACACTCCTTGTAACTGGTCCAGGAGGAAGAGTGCTGTAAGAACTTGAACAACAAAATGTTCCTGTTCAACTTCAAAATAGTATCCCAACTAAAGACCTGCAAATAGTTCTGCTGAATTAAGAAAACTTAAAACCCTAAATCTGCTAATGGGTAAAGTTAAGCATGAACTCTCAGATAAGCATTGCTACTAATGAAAATTGTATACAACTTATTCAGCATCTAAGTTATTTCAGTAAACATTATTTTCAATATGTTTATAGTCTCCTTGGTTTGTACCTACTAGTATTTTACTTCTTCCCTGTATTCTGTTTCTAAAGTAATTTTATTTTTCTCTTCGTACAGAAGCAGAAATCTTTTCTTCTGCCAAATAATTTCTGTTGTCTTCTCTTTTTCCTCCCTTCAGTTTCCTACAAAATTGCAAATAACAATTAGTGCTGTTTTTTGAACAGAAAGATCGGGATCTGAACTGATCACTTGTTCTTAAAATGGTCTCTACAGACCAGCTACGTCAGTACCTTAGGCAATGTTGGCACCTTGGCCTGGCAAACCAATTCAGATGATCGCTGCACTGTCTGCACACACAGATACCCTAAAAAATCCCTCCAAAACTCCCAAGTACATCAGCTGAGTTTGACTACAGCAACAAAATACATCTGCAAACTCAATTTATTTGAGTCAGTTTGATTTAGTCAACAGTGTCTGGACTTCTAGAAGACGTTGTTTGTCCAGGGTAAAAATGGAATTCTAGTAACTCTGAACCATGGCAAATTCTGAGACAGGCTTAATGATGTGACTAGGTGTTCCATTGCAAAAGCTTGGACACCCGCTAACGAGCTATTGAAAACTCAGACAGAGGACCTTCATCCAAAAGTCTGGAACAATTTCTTCCTAAAAATACTGTTTCTAGATGAACACATTCAGCATGTCACACATAGTCCAGAAATGGAAATGCATCTGCCTTCAAGTCAAACCATAAATCATGATGTCTTAAGGCCCAGACCAAAAAGCCTACAAGATATCTTGGCAACTTATTTTGAGTTCCCAGATACAAGCAGCTATGGATTTATCCAGAGCTTTAGCTGCCTGCCTCTCCCTAGCAATAGCCATTGCAGCACGCAGCAGGATGCATCAGCACTTAGAGCTGTGTACTAGTGGCATAGTGCCCCATGCACTTAGATCAGAGCTGTACCATCTCTCTCCTATTTGAAGATTAATATATCCAATATATTTTTGTCATGTCAATTACTGTAGAAACTGAGAATGTAATAAATGCATAATGCTAGTGCAACTTATCAGTTGTTTCTTGCTCCTTTGGAGCACGGCAACTTTACATTTCTCCCCCTGCCCGTCTCCCTGCCCTCCCCTGTCTCTCTCCATATTCTGTTAGCGTAGATAGTTCTTTTTCCACATCTTTCATCATGTCACAGTGTCTGCCAGATTCACTGCTGAATGTCTCTTAGTGGGAGATTTTCTATTGACCAGGCCAAATGCAGAGATGATCCTTTCTCATGAGACCACTATTGCTCTTGACAGTTTTACTGCTCATGATAAGCAGAGCTGCCATTGGCAGCTTCTTGTCCCAAGTAGAGAGCTGGAGAGGACACACAAAAAAAGGACTTAGTTCAACTCTTACTCTTCCTGCACCTAAGGAGCCCAAAGGGTGAACTTTGTTCTATTAATCTTCAGCACATGGAAAGGGCTTAACTCTTTAGGATCTGTTTGTTGAGTAAGGAGCTACCTAAATGAGGTAGTGACAAAATGCTGAACTACCTTGGTCCTTATCTTCAGGGGAACTTATGTCTTTACTTTGGTGTGCAGGAAACATATTAACCACTTCACAGCCAGCACACCCTTTCTTTCAATGGCTGAGGAGCTGGAATGTCTCCCTGAAGCTGAAAGCGGCCTTTTTGTCCGCCTTTCTTACTGAGGAGCTATGAGCATTGGCCTGCTGGATATTCTGGCATTTTCTTAGATATTCTTGCTAAAGCACTATCCTTTCTTTGCATAGAATAATAATCATTATCCTAGATGACTGAGCCTGTTAGGCTACAGCCTAATGTTTAGGGAAAAGGCTGGAGGAGTTATTTAGATTTAAATCTCCTGAAACCTCTCTGAGTTCTATAAACATGGTACGGGTAGCAAAATGTTGGGAGGGTGGGGGAAATACACCAATTTTTAGGCTGTGCAAGTCCAGCACAGCACCTTTCCTTCAGTATGCTGAAAATCCCCTAATGGGCTTTAAGGAATTCTATAAATGCCAGGTAAATCTTACTGATGGCTTCTGGGAGCTTTTTGTTAAGATTACCATACAGAACTAATAATATTTTTCACATCAGTTGCATAGCCATTGTTAGTACTAGCTAATAGAACTAGTTATTCAGCACACACTGTAGAGACCACCTTTATAGCTATTACATCAGATGCACAGCACATGACATTGATATCCAAATACGTGTTCATGTTATCTTGTCTGTTGCACATTTTGCAGGTTAAGAATGGAGGTGCAAAGAGTTTGGAAAGAGTCCCCTTCTCTGCCTACAGGTAGCTGGGAGGACTGGGTTAGATTAAGAAACCTCTTCAAGCTTCTGCTGACCTCAGCTGAGGCTCTAAGTGCTCAGTGGCTGTTAGAGCTCTCCTCTGCTGCTATCAAATAATTATCACTGGAGTCAGACCTAAGTCAAGGGGCATGGTGCTGCCAAGATAAATATCTATTGTCCTCATTAATTTGGACTAGATTCCACAGGATGAACTGCTGCACAGCTGAACTGCCAACATATTTTCTGAGTAACCTATGCAAAGTTTAACATTTTTGATAAAAGCTTCCTTTTGCCGTTCTTTACCGTCCTTGTCTTTCCTGTATTCTAATCCGTATCTTAATTCTTTCCCTTAGTTCTATTCTGTTGGCAAACTTTAAACTTTTCTTGGTAATGTTTCACTGAGATGAACTGAAAATTAGCAGAATATATGAAAGACTTTTCTCTGTTTCTTTGAACAGAGCCTTTCACTCAAATTCCTCTTGTTTTGATCACACTGTAGTAAAAATTAATGTCAGTCTCTGGTCAGAATTTAAATACAAATTAAATGAGAAGCTTTGGGAGTATTTTGCAGCTGTTTTCCCACTTAATTGATTATCTTTTCTTACATATTTGGTGACTAAACATTTTTAAAGAACTAAAATTTAATTTGTTGGGTTTTTTTTAATTTCTCAAATAATAACTTCCTTTTTGAAGTAGATATTTTATTTTCTTCAAATTACAGTGAATTATCTGTGTCCTCTAAAGTTTCATAACACAGAATCACCTCCTGGAGCTTTCCTTTTTTTACATGCATATTCTCTTATCTATGAACTAAAGCAATTTTAGGCTTCTTAGGATTTTATTTACCCCTCCCATCCCCCACCCCCCCATGTCAATATTGCATATGGAATCCTTGAATTTATGACAAGTGACAACTTATAACATGGAAGACTTGCGTTCTACACCTTGAAGCCAGAGCATGGAGAGGTGGGGGATATGTAACCTCTCTTACTTCCCATCAAGTTCTGTGGTGATTTCTCACTGTTCAGTTGTATTTTCATTTGAGGGAGAAAATAGTAGTAACTGTAGAGACTAGGGATCAGAGATTACCTGGGATGAGCCCTTCGATTCAATTTCTCTTTCATCCAAGATCTTGTTTAAGTCAAAGTATTCAGTACATGTCCCTGTGTTAAGGTCTTAGCCTGGGACAAGCAATAGGTGAATTGTTTTACTTTCAAGGTGCACAAGTTCAAAACCTCTGATATACTTGAGAGAGATGAGCCTGTGTCTCCAAAACACATGGGTGTGAATCACCTAACCTCTAGGGCATTGTATACACAAGGAGGGAATTCCTCCTCATCCTGTTGTTTTATGTTGTGTTGCATCAAACAAGTTTGCCAGATAAACTCTCCCAGAGCAAAATAAGCAGATTAACTCTTATTTTCTCTAATCATATCAAAATTTGTGTCCAAGTTTAGAACTTACTCATACTTCACAGTATGTGTGCCAGAGAGCATCAGAAAGTTGGGTAATGTGGCTTGCTGATGTGTCTTTTCAGCTGTGAAGGCTAATTACTTAATTGAATATTAGTAAGAGTGTAGCCATCAGGTTGTGGGGTGATTATTTCCTTTTATTCAGCAGTCCCAAGTCCACATTTGGAGAACTATACACAGTTATGGACCATGGGTACAAGAAAAGTGGTTGACTGTCTGGACAAAGTCTTGTAGATAGTCACTGGGGCTTGGAACATGATGTACAAGGAGAAGCTTAGGGAGTAAGGTTTGCTTAGCCTGGAAGACAGAGGGCTAGGTCAGAAGAACTGGAATGAACTCTGTTCCACTGCCTGATAGAGTTAACAGAAAAGATGGAGCCAAAACCTCAGAGATGCACAACTATAGGTCAAGAAGTAATAGCCACAAATTGAAGAGCATCCATATGGATATAAGAAAAATTCTTCCCTTGCAGGTGTCTAAGCCCTCATCAGGTTCCCACAGAGGCTATGGAAAGTTCCTTTTTGGGGGGGTTTAAAATCAACAGAATTTGGAGCAACTTGATCTGACTTTGAAGCTGGGCCTACTTTGAGACGGAGGTTGGATGAGATGACCACAAACCTCCATTTTTACCTGAAGGAAATTTGTGTATGTGAATGTGTCTGTATGCCTTCCAGTATCACCAGGCCTGCTTTTGATTAAGAGGCTGTGAGGTCCTGGCGGCAGCCCCTAACTGTGTATGGGTCCAACAAGCTGGATGTACTACTTAAACGTGAGATTCTTTGTGCAGCATCTCTACTCTTATTGCTCTTACAATGCAGAGCCTGTCTTCTTGCATATAGGTGGTGGATGCTGTACCCAGTGTAGAATCATACTATACACTATACACTAAATACTTGGCTGTCCAAGAGTGTTATGCAGCAACACTGCCTATGGCAGAGATATCCCTGAAGGCAGACCTCCCTGGTATTCCAAAGTGAATCAGATGCAGACTAAAAGCCTTGTAGATAACATAATACTGAAGCAGTGCCTGAACAGGGATTACTTAACATTTCTTGTGTGCAGCAGGCACAGTATTCCTGGAATTTGCCTTCTGTGCAATCTTTGGGAACTTTTGAGCGTTGCAACTCCAGACATGGGATACACCTTTGTAAATTTTGCTCTGTCCCTGTTAAATGTCTAATGAAGGAAACCCAATGGAGAGAAAATACCATTAGACCAAGTAATCTGTATTTTTCATAACAGAAGTAAATACTTCCATCTGCTCATTCTCTCATACCTTAAGCCATGAAATTTAAGTGTAGAGTCTGGGCATGAGGATGGGGTAAGTCATGTACTCAGAGGTTGGTGGCTCATAACCTAAAGTACACATTAAATCACTTATGACTTCTGTGAAAAAAAAATTACTAAAAGCTATTGATTAATTCTTGACTTATATTACTTTGATTCTAATTAAGTTTATATTAATAGTCTTATTCATCATGAGTTGATGCATTTAGATGAGGTATGATTGCCTGAGAAGCGTATATCACAGTAACCCAAAAAATTCTTTATTCCAGGTTTTTACAGTTTAATATTCCCAATAAGTTATTTTTGGTTTTATTTTTAAAATAAAACACATGCTTTTCTTCATTGCAATTTCACTCTTAACTACTCAGAATTAATGACTTGACCCACCAAATCTTACAGTTGTTGCTTTTCTTGTTTATTTGTTCCTTTTCAAATAGTTCATAAACTAAGTTTGGCATCATTTGTTGGCCTAGTACCATATGACTTTGGGCAAAGTTTTTAAAGTATTGGTATTAAATAAACCTCTATCATTACAAATGCAAACACCAGCAACATTTCTACTCTGTTAACTCACATCTCATGATTGCTGAATCTGGATTTTTTTCTTAGTTGAGCTCAGTTTATTGATTAGTGCTTCAAGACTGAAATAAGTGGACTGGAAAGAAGTGTCAGCTGAGAGCTTAAAGTATGTATCTGTATACATATATAGCAGAGCACACAAATCATTGCACAGACTGGTATAATGACAGAAAAGATGTTTAAAACTGACCAGCTTTCTGTACTGTTTCAGATTTAAGGGTTCATATCTGTTTCCATTACTGCTCAACTTGGCATCTTGGCTGGAATTTCCTCAGTGTTATTGGTGATCATTTGTTCCCTGGCCTTCATGGTGGACTGCCTTTTGCTGATGTTGCCAGCGTTGACTATTATTGAGATCTATCAAACCTCCTTGCTACAATACCTTTGTCTTAGCTTATTTGCAACTTGGCCAAATATCAACCTTTTAGGCTACAAGTTATCATGCAATGATATTGGGCTCACTTAATTTCTTTTTCCAAAAAGTTTCAGCCAAAACAGTTCAGCCATTTCCAAGAAAATGCTGGAGAAAATACATTGTGTTGCAATGTTAAAACAACCCTGGCAACCTTTTCTTCAAGTAACTGTGTATTGTCCATGCTTTGGAGCAAGGAGTTGAAATCTGGTCAGAGCGCTGCAGCCTTTCGGTCAGGAAAGCGCGCCTTCCTGTCCCCATGAAAACTTGTGACATAATGTTTTGGAAACTCTGAATCTACATGTGCAGAAGTTTTACTTCTTGGCACTAGGCAGCTAAAGTCAACTTAAATCACAGTCTATCGTGGCTTTGACTGCTCTGGGCATGCAATGTTTCACTAAACTACTCTGTATACCTGGAAAATACATGCCCACACAGCAGCATTTCAACTGTACCGGTTTTCTGTGTGCACAACATAAGCAAAAGGGAAGATAACTATTTCAGAGAGGAGGGAGACACAAAGACTGCAGGGAAATAGTTGAAACAAGATGGATGAAACAAAGATGGAAAGAGGTTGAAGATAATAATCTTTAGAGGTGATTTGCAGAAGGGTAAGGATGTGCAGATGATAACTGTATGGTGAAGGCTAGGAGAGAATGCAAAAGAAGAACGTACCAAAGACACTCCAAGAAAATGTTCCCTTTGAGACTGAGTGCAAAAGGAATTCATTTAGAACATCTTGCACTCATGCTTTTGCCACTTTCAAGACATGTTTTCATCTCAAATCTCGTTTCTGATTCTGTATACCATTTCTGAGAACACTATTTATTTTCACTGAAAGTTACAGAGCTCTGGTTTTTATTTGCAGTCCACTACTCAATGTGGGTCCGGTATATGATGCAATCATGGAATAGCTGAGATTGGAAGGCATCTCTAGAGTTCATCTCAGCCAAGTGACATCTCCAGGGTTGCTCAGGACCATATTGAGATGTCTTTTGAAGACCTACAAGGATGGAGATTCCACCATCCTTCTAAGCAATCTAATCCCATGCACTGTCACCCTCAAAATAAATAAAAAAAATGTTTCCTCATGTTCAGCAGGGACCTCCTGTATTTTAGTTTGTCCCTATTGTCTTTGTTCTTTCACTGGGCACCACTGGAAAGACCCTGGTTCTATAATTTTTTTTACAGCCTCCCTGCAGATACATGTACAGCTTCATGAGATGCCCCTTGAGGCTTTTCTTCTCCAGGCTAAATAATCCCAGCTCTTTCAACCATTCCTCCTATGGACGATGTTCCAGTCCCTTTGTCATGCTAGTGGTACAGAATCCATGCTGACTACCCCATATCACTTTTTTGTCCTCCATATACCTGCAAGTGGTTCCTAGAATTAGAGCCTCTAACACTTTCCCAGGGATTGAGGTGAGACTGACTGGCCTCTAGTTTCCCAAGTTCTCCCTTCTGTCCTTTTTGAAGATATGAGTGACACTTGCTTTCCCCTAGTCTTTAGATACCAAAAGCAGAGATCATTCAAAATGATGTGTCCTCACACTGACTCCAGTCAGCTCCCTCAGTACTCATTGGTTCATCCTATCAAGACACATGGATTTATGTGGGTCCACTGAGGGGAAGTCTTCCTTGCTTTAGATTTTACCTGGTTTCCAGGGCTATAGTTTGCTGAAAGCTTGTCTTATTGGTAAAGACTGAGATGAAGAAGGTACTCAGCTACTTGGCCTTTTCAATTTCCTATGTTACCGGTGGACACTGCTCCATTCAGCAGTAGGCCCACAGTTTTCATAATCTTCCTTTTGCTACTTAAATAAATGAATAAACCCTCCTTGTCTTTGTCATCACCCACTAGATTCAACTCCAGGTGGGCTTTGGCTTTCTTAGCTGTATCTCTGCATGATTGGACAGGGTCTCTGTATTACTTCCAGGTTACCTGCCCCTGCTTCCAATTTATGTATACTTAATTTTATGTGTTTTTCTAGAAGTTCCTTGCTCATCTATTCAGGTCTCCTGGTTTTATTGCTTGTTTTCATGATCATTGGGGTGGACTGTTCTTGAACTTGAAGAAAGTCTCCAGACTCCATACACTAGTGTACAGTCACTTGAGAGAGACATCCCAGCTGCTGATTTCCTTAAAGGGATCTGAGGCCCCCCTATAACAGTGCCTTGCTGGCACTTCCTTGCTTAAATGCAGAAGTGTGAGGTGACTTCACTTAAGCCTTGTTTTCATTATGTGTTCCCTGTCTCTTACACCATCCAAGGGTCTGTGATTGTAAACTCTGTTCACCACTGCCTCCCAATGTTGCTGGTAGTTCTCTTCACATCTTTTCTAACTTTAAGTGCTTCTTGCTGTCTCAGTAAAGCAAATGTTTTGGTCATTTATGAGGGCATTTACTTACATTATTTTAAATTCTGAGTGTTGAGCTCTGCAACCTTAATGGGTTTTCCTTGCTATATGAAATTAATTTTCAGAAGACTTAGAAATGGAAGGTTCTATACACAATTAAGTAAAAAGGAAGAAGCATTAATGTTTGTTTACATGGCAGTCATAGTACCAGGAAGGGAGTAAAAACTTTACCCTGCAGTTCTGCTTGTGTAGCAGATATAATAATATATTTCAGGGATTGTTGCCCAAAACTTCTTAAAATTGCATTCTTAAAACTCACTCTGTTCATGTTGTTTGGAAGATCCTCAGGAAAGTGACCGTTTTGCTCAAGATATAGCAGTTTCCATCATCATAGTACTTCTGAAGTGTTTCTACAGGGTGTAAGGAGTAGGACTTCTGAAATGCCACTTAGGCCTAGGAGAGCTTTGGAATTCCCTCTACCATTCCTCTTGCTGTCACTGATAACCCTGTTCCATAGTATCTGCATCTGGTCCAAAATTTTACTCTCCCTTTTTTTTTTTTTTAATGTTACATTTATTGTCAAGTTATAGATGTAGTTTGACTTTTTCCTTTATCAGCTTTTACCCACCTAAACAGTTTCTTGATATAAATACCATTTGAACACTGGTAATGAATATTCAGATGCAACTGTTCACTGTGCTTACTCAAAATATCTGAAAATACGAGTAAAAAATGGGATCATGAAGTTCTTGATTGCAGAAATAGCTCTTTTATACAGATTATAATTTGGATGAGAAGCATTGGAAGAAAGTATGGAGTAGTCTCTGGAGTGGCCTAGAGAATTATCACCTATGAGGACAGTGTGAGTGAGCTGGGCTTAGTTTTACTTTGACGAATGAGAGACTGAGGAGCAATATTGTGGCAGCCAACTTGAGGAAGTGTTATAAAGATGAGGTAGCTGCACTCTTCTGAGGATGTGCAGGTGGAATAACTAGGAACAATGACCACACTGCTGCTTGGGAGGCTGGTCGTGAGGCAAAAGTGAGATGGTGCAGCTCTGGAGCGAACTGTGCACAGGGGTGTGGAAATTTTACTCTTGAGTCTGTCATGGCTTTTTGCAGACAATCTCAAAAACCTCTAGTCTGGTGTTTTTCACAGACTGACTTCAAGCAGCTTGTGCTGGATGGCTTCCAGGAGTCCATCCAGCCAATGTTTCTATGATTCTGTGTGTATATCTGTGAGCTTCTGCTTTACATCGTCTTGATTTTTGACATGCCTAAGGCCAGAATGTCAAAGTTATTTAGATGCTTAACTTCCGTTGAACTCAATGGGTGGCATGGAGTCTTGAATGTGGAAGGGAAGGCAGATATTGCTTTCTTCATCTTAATTCAGTTAAACTAAATCCCATATACTGAGTGCTCAGGATCCAGGTGTGAGGAAGTGTGGAACCTGGTGTTGTCCCTCAGCAGGAAATGGCCATAAAAACATATCATGGAGTCAGTCATGCAAAGGAAGACCTGCAGTAACAGCACTGAAAATGTATGAAGTGGCCATATGAAGTTAGTCATGACTGGTGCTCTTTTACTCTTTTTAGTTAAATTAAGTGGAAGGTAATAATGAGAGATTACTGAGGTGACAGTCTAATTTTCAGCAGTTTCAGTGATGGATGAGATTTGGAGATGAGTAATTCTTTATTTTTCTTCTAAACATGGAAACAATTCTTTACCTTTCCCCTTTTTGCCTTCCCCTGGGACAGAAGACAATTACGCAATAGCAGTGAAAGGAAGAGTTCTTTTAGAAAATTGACTTTTTCATATCTCTATCCCACAACCTATATGTTGCTAGGGAGTCTGTTCAGGCTTGAGTGTCTCTGACTGGGAATATAGAAGGCCAAGTTGATAACTTCCAGCAGCCTGAACGTTTGTTGAAGAGGACTACATATGCAGAAAACTGGACAGTCAAAGCTAAATAATTTCTGATAAATAAATTGTGGTGTGGGAACAGATAGATCCGAAAATGCCCAGAGATCCAGATACAGAAATTTAAGGACTGCACAGGGTTTCTCTGCCTTTAAAGAATGAAAAGTGTTGTCTTTATTGGGAAGCTTCCTATCCTTTAAAATGAAGGCTCTAAAAATTTGTATTTCTGTGTGTTAGTGCACTCACCAGTGTTGCACAAACACATCTTCCTCTTAGTAGATTTACAAGGCATTCTTTAGAGACCCAGTTTTAGATGAATAATCCTCTTAGTTTTAAATGTCCTCTGTCTTCTGATTATTGTAGAATCAAATGGCTTGTCTGGGTGTGAAATTTTATGGAGGTCTTCAGTAATAGCCAACTAACATCTGCAGAGCAATTTGCTTACCAAAATATTAACATCGTAGATTATTTCAAAAATATTTGCTCACGGCACAAAATTTACTCTTAATGAAGTTGGAGTGAGATTCCAGGCCAGGGTAACAGAGCTAAAAGTGAAATCAAGTTATTTAAAATACTTTCATTTGTTAAGCTATAATTCATTTTTACAGGCAGTGCGTCCTTTCCTATTTTTAATATTGGGAAAATAGAATTGTTGTTAAGCAATTGTAATAACTGTGTAACTAAAGCATCATAAATGTGGATGGGAACCATACGCTACTTGAAGTATATCCCAATGTCACATTTATGTTCCTTCTGAGGAAAAATACAAGTTGGGACTGAATAAAGAAACTTCAATAAGTGCATGGTAATTTTTCATTTCTTGGCTGAAGATCCAACTGCTAGTTTCTCAAAAGCTGGGGTCAAACCAAGAACCTCTATCCCTAGAGAACAGATTGCTTGCAGTTGGTTCCCAGGATAGTTTTGCCAGGTTTCCCAGTTTCCAATACTGGCACAAAAAAAATGGCTAAATTTAAAGTAGATAGTTTCTTGTACAGGGAATTCATGGGGATTTTATGTGTTAGTTGATCTACATACTCACATGAAATCCAGGGAGAAAAGTCAGTATTAGGTAAATAACAATAATTCATATAAAATTCTTTTCCTCTGCTTTTTATCTAATGTGATCAGGTTTTAGATAGAATTTTATTGTGATTAACTTTTGGAAACTGTTAGTTTACTAACTTATAGTGAGAACTAGTAGTTTTACAGTGTTAAATATATTTTCATTTTTTCTTAACATTTAATCTGAAAGAGCTCAGAAACTACTCAAAGTTTGATTTTGATTGTTATCGGTCCCATTCTACTTGAATTATGAAATTACTGCCATATTTACATGAACCAATTTTTATTGTCCTCGTGCTTTAATGTTTTCAAGGAATCAAAATAAGATTATGGTCAAAGGAGGAAAGGAAAAAGGTGGCCTGCTACACATATTCTGAAGCGAAAAGTTCTCAAAACTGAGGTTTGGTAAGGGGGGTCTGGTACCTGACAGACTACATTACAACAAAAAAAACTCTTGGTCTGAAGGATAGTCTTCAGTTCTATTAAAGATCGTTTCATTGCAATTCATATACAAACTGGTAAGATAACTATCTTAAAAAAGTAAATTTAGGTTTATGGGAGAGTTGAGAGCAAATTATGTCGAAAAGCCCTGCATTATTTTTTTGTTATCAACTCCTTGTTAATAACCTTCAGAATTCTTTTATTTCCCTGTATGAAAGAGAAAAATGCATACTTTAGGGTGAATTTAGCTTTTGTTGCACAGATTTTATAAACCACATTATTTACATAAGACCTTTTGCAAAATCTGTATGAAAGGGACATGCTAAAAAATTATTCACTGGGCAGTATTGCACAACCATATGTGGTCCTGAAAATGGGAATTTGTAGGGGAAAACTGCTAATCACAGAAAACAAGGCTAGAGGGGACTTCAGGACTTCATTAAATTATCCCTCTGCCACAAGGCAGGATCAACTGTACAAAAATTATTACTGAGAGATGTCCTTAAAGACCTCCAAAGACAGACTCCATAAACTTCCACACAACCCGTTCCAAAGCTTCATTTTCCTTGCCACTAGAAAGTTTTCCCAGACTATAATAGAGTTTGTTTTTGTTTTTTAATTTATCTCACTGTGCTTTTTCTATCATGGTGTGTATAGGCAATATCAAACTTTTTTCTTCTTCATTTTTTAAAGATAATGAAGTACACTCAGTACTATATGAGTGTGTAACTATCAAGACAGGAATAACTATTCCAAAGTCAGGATAATTCCGCTACGTTGACTGATAAGAAAGTAGAAGTTACAGAATTATCTGTAAACTGAGAAAATGTAATCTAAACTCAGTGTGAGAGGCCACATTTTCACCCTTTTATGTTTCTTTTTCCCCAAGCACACCACTTTCAGGCATCCTACTGGATTTAGCTTTGTTTTTGTAAAAGTAGAGAAAATTTCTACCATTGAATTTTGTGAAATAAATTCTAAGTACAAAGGTTTATTTATTTTTAATGGGCCTTGGGGAGACTACTTGGCGGACTTGTCACAGGGTTAAATCAACACATGCTGTACAAAACAAGAACATGGAGTTTTACTTCTAGATGGCATTTGGAAATTATGTAATCGTTCAATTTGCTAAGACAAGCAGGATAGTATATCTGCCATGCAATGTTAGCATGCCTGTCCAAACAAAATAACAACAAACCCAGCAGATTATTTAGGTGTGAGCATAACATATGGATTCAGAAAGCTTTGAGTACATTCTTCCAGGTCAGCTGCAATTTAGGTGAAGGATGTGAATTTTTTTTTTTATGTCCAAGGTGGCTCAAATGTTTTTGCAATTTTTGAATATTCTTGACTTTTTTTCCCTTTGCTTTGTTAATAGAATGACAGAACTTTTGTGTACTATGTTAATGTAATCATGGATTTAAATTTTTTAACTTCATTATTATTAGTATTCAAGTATATAATCCCCAACAATAATAAATCTCTTCCTGGAGGAAGTGGGAAGTGGTTTCTGTAGCATTCCTTAGTGGAATAAGAGCTCAGAGGATGAAGAAATAAAGATATCACATGATACCTAACGTAAACCCAAACCAAGGCCCCTCAGCTAAATGTAAATAGCCAGCAGGTTGTCTCTTACAACAAATAGTTTTGTCAAAATAGGGCTAATACCTTCCTTAATGTTGTTCTTGCTCTTTTTGTTGATTTTGGGAAACCATGAGATCAGCTGTAGGAGCTTTAGAATGTCTAAACTTGCTGCAAGTGTACTGTACTATGAAGAGCTGCATTCCGGGTTTTCAGTCACGCAAGAAAAGAAAAAGTTCCAGTAAGTATCTCTTTCAAGGTCATCTTGCGTTCATCACTGAGACCAGATAGTCAGACACACTTAATACTAAGGCAAATTGATAGGACTAAAAGCCTTGGACACTTAATATAACCTGGGGGCACCAAAGCCCAAATTCCAGATCTTCTGAACTACTTACATCGTGAATCCCACCCAGGAGGCATTTGGAGTACTGAGATTCTTGCGGTTTTCTCCACTGTAAGTTTTACAAGGGATTGATGGTCTGCTCCTGGGCAGGCCAGAATGGTTAAATCTGGATAGTTCTATACTTGCTGTCAAGCACCTAACACATACTTAGTCTCCCTGAACCTCATAAGGAAGGAATTCCATTCTTTACCTCCCTGTTGGATACATCACAAACCAATAACTGACCTTAATGGGATTGCTGGGTGGCACCTCCAGCAACACTCCATTGCCCACAGTTCCCTCTTTTCACTTTCCCATCTGTTGGTTACAGCAGTCACCGACAGGCCCAGAGAGGGAACATACCCCAGTTGCCCAGAGTTAACTGGAAGGCCATGAAACTACAGATGGGATCTAAGTGGGAATCTGTATCTCTTCGTGGACTCCTTTTGATACGAAGAGTGTTGACTGGTGATCTCAAAGTATGACCTTTAAATCTGTGAGAACTTCTTTAGTTGCTAGTACATGTTGTGTGCTGGCAGTTTTGGAAATCCTGGAGTTCTCTGTAAGCACATTATCTAGCCATGAAAAGTATAGTGGCTCTAGAAGTGGAATTGTTTGAGCATAAAAATTGCAAACTCTGGAGTGCAGTTCTCCTCAGAAAGTTACTTAAGCTTAAAGCAGAAGTTTTGTGAAATAGTCAGGAAAACAGTCATCCTCTGTGTAGAAAGTGATAATACTAGGAAAAGTATCATGCTTCCTGAAGACTTGCTTCTTGCATGAGGCATGGGCAGAGTCTGTGAGAGAACGCTGAACCCAAAAAACTCCTGTGGGAGATTCCTGCTTTTTGGGCTGTCCATGTAATCACAACTATGATAAATTGTTCAAATTTTTACTTTATCTGTATCCAGAAAGACATTTGCAACCAAATGTCACTACCTCAGGTCATCTTTCTACTGATTAATATTTTCTCTAAGTTCTCACGTGAACAGTGAGGTTTCTTGTGTGTTCTTTTTTTAAATTGTATCTGTCATGTCAAGGTTAAAAAGTTGTGGGTAAATAAACATGCTATTGCTATTAGGCAGAACAGCTAATCTAGGGTAAAGCTGATTTATATTCTGAGTTGTAAAATACTAGAAATTCTCAAGCAGAGATCAAGGCTGTGATAGCACCATGGCACTAAAAAGTAATCTTCCATTCTAATGTAAAGAATTTTATTATTGTTTTGTTAACAGTCCGCATTTTAACAAGTCTCCTAAGAGTGAAGATCATCCTTAATGTAGTGCAGTCATAAATTATGGAATTGTAGGTCATATGAACCAGACCCAACACATTTGCCTCTGATAGCTCACTGTATTTTCATTTGATTTTTCTCATTAAAGGTAAAGGGAAAGTAGTTGCCAAGTTTACAGCTAGGTTTATCCTTTTTCTGAAATCAGTGGGAACTCCTTTCCAGAGTCCCTTTGGAATTTGGATAATGTTTTTTACCTTTAAGTGAACAGTTTAGCAAAGACTCATGACCTCAGTCATCCTTTCATGGCAGAGGGAGAAGGCAGAATAACACACTAGTCATTAATATTTTTGTTTCATAGAATCACAGAATGTTAAGGATTGGAAAGGACCTTAAAGATCATCTAGTCTCAGCTCCCCTCCCATGGGCAGGGACACCTCTCACTATAGCAGGTTTTTCAAGGCCTTATCCTACCTGGCCTTGAACACTGCCGGGGTTGGGCCATCCACAACTCTCTGGGCAACCTGTTCCAGTATATTACCACCTTTACAGTAAAGAATTTTTTCCTAGTGTTTAATCTAAGTTTCCAGTCTTTCAGTTTGTGCCAATTACTCCTTGTCCTATCACTACAGTTCTTGACAAAGAGTTCGTCTCTGGCTTGCCAGTAGCCCTCTTTAGCTATTGAAAAGTTGCTATAGGATATCCGGGGACCCCAGGTGGCCTAGCGGTTAAGATGCTGGTCTCTCAGCGCCAAGGCCACAGTTTCGAATCCCGGTCCTGCTTCAGGGTCCCCCGGGTAGATGGAGCTCGTCAGCCCCTAAGGCCATCCATCTAAGAGAA
>JAWWLV010000100.1:58860544-58896245 GCA_035041135.1 Platyrinchus mystaceus | reverse complement strand
TGGCTGCTCTCCAGCCACTCTGTCCCCAGCCTGTAGCGCTGCAGGGGGTTGTTGTGGCCAAAGTGCAGGACCCGGCCGGCACTTGGCCTTGTTGAACCTCATCCCATTGGAATCAGCCCAACTCTCCAGCCTATCCAGGACCCTCTGCAGAGCCCTCCTGCCTTCCAGCTGATTGACACTCCCCCCCAGCTTGGTGTCATCTGCACATTTATTAATGGTGGACTCAATCCCCTCCTCTAAATCATCAATAAAGATATTAAACAGAACTGGGCCCAACATTGATCACTAGGGGACACCACTAGTGACGGACTGTCAACTGGATGCAGCACCATTCACCAGCACTCTCTGGTCTCGACCCTCCAGCCAGTTCTTAACCCAGCACAGAGTGCCCCTGTCCAAGCCATGGGCTTAGTTACTGAATCAGCATCCTCGCTTTTTCGCTAGTCTCGCCAAGATGACTTTACAGGCCCTGATCCTGGAAGTTAGATGGAAGACAAAGCATGAATCTCAAGGAACTTATACCAAACAAGAGATTCGTGGCAGAAAAAACTTCATATGAGACCAAACTAAATCTGACCTAACAGTTGTTTTTTTCCTTATCTTGTGAAATGCTGCATCTGACATGTAATGTTAAAAGCTATTTACACAATTATTCACAGGAATAATTCTATTCAGGAAATATTTTTTTTCTATAGGAATCCATATGAGGGGAAATGCTCTAAAAGCTCTAAAAAATTGACTTAATATAAGAAAAACATTGTGTTAAAGATCAGATTTAGACAGTGTTCACTTCTGGTGTTATTTTTCTATGATTGTTGTATATCATACAAGAATAATCTACATAATTATTTGTACTATGCACAGAACTAAGGCTGAATTTACCTTTTTATTTTAAATTATCTATGTAACTGTAAAATTTTGCTTCTGTAGACTTGTCCTTCCAAGTGTTCATTCCATTCAAAACACTGTTGCCCATGGTGAACCCTTCAGCTGAAAGGAAGCCATCCCAAAGTCAGTAAATATGTTTATGCATATTGGTCATTATTGTGTAACCTAGAGAAGTAGGATCCAAAGGAAGAAGTGGAAAGGCTCATTTCCTCAATTACTATAAGTAGCACATTCTAAATTAATTCTTAGGGCATAGTTTAAGAGTATATAACAAAGATGTTTTTCTATTGCTAACTGTTTCCTATATGCATGATCGCCTTAGTCAAATAGCAAAGTTTGTATGTAACTATTTGAAAGAGTGGATACAATAGGAATGTACTCTTTCTTATAAAAATGCCAAGAAACTATTTTAGTTACTAGGGGTTCTTTTAGTAACTGTAAAAAAAATATTCATGAAAGTGATGAAAATGAGTAATACTGAACAAGAAATATGTTATTTGCTATTTTACTTCTATTCTACACAGCATCAGATACAAATACTTGTTGGGAAGCAAGAAACATCAAAATGCTGCCAAAACTCATTTTGCCAGAAGCCTTTCATTTTAGTCACTGGTAATGAGTGGCAGTACCACCTTATTTCTTCTCTCAGCACCATTTCAGCACTCCAAGAAGCAGGATGCATTCTGTGAAGAGACTAAGAAAAACCAACCAACCAACCAACCAACCAACCAACCAACCAACCAACCAACCAAATAAATAGATAGATCTGACTACTCAGACCTTGCACAAAATGAAGTAAGTACTCAAGAGTGTTGAGAATTTGGAAAGCTGTTTTATTCCCAAGATAAGAAAAATCAACAGGGCTAATTATACTAAATATGGTATTTTGAAAATGGAATGGAACTGTTGGTATTGCATCCCAGGGTTTCTATAATTAAAGTTCACATTCTCTCCTCCATTATTTTCAAGATGTGCATTGCCTTGATTTCAACAAATGCTCAGTATGCAGGTTTTGGCAAGCCTTGAGAGAGTAGAAACATGTCCTGGACATGTGATTCAGGCAGCTGAAGGTAAAAGTCTCTAGTGGCATTTAAGATATTCTATTCTTTTGTAGAGATTCGTCTCAGTTGTCCTGCCATCTTAAGAATGCAAATACTAATCTCAGATGGAAAGCTGCTGTACTGAGACCTTTGAAAGATGTTTGTACTGGTGTTCCTATGCATGTGTCACATATGTAGTTCCCAAATCTTAAGTATCTGATATCTGGTACATCCTATTTTTTAAATGTCTGTGTGATATGTGGCCATCCATATGTCTCTGGGTTTAGTTCTAACAAAGTTGCAGCTTCTTAGCTTGGCACATTTAAAAAAAGTCTCTTGCTCAATGATGAGGTTTGTTCCTTCTTGCCATCACAGAGTAAATCATCTGATTTCTCTGCTACTCTAGAGTTTCTTGCATGGTTTTCCTTGCTGTTGGTCTTTACTAGGTCTGAGAGAGGAAGTACTTAGGGACTCTGGAAGAGAAGGTGATTTTGGACAACAAGGACCTGTAGATTCATACAAGACAGCCCCTTGTAACCCTGAGGAGAGTTGCTGAAGGCCAGAGATGTTTCAGGTGACAGCTTAAGGAGAAAAAACACTAAGAAATTTATGGTCTGTGCTTAGTGCTTACAAGATGATGTCATGGTCAGTTTATTCACTGAAAAAAGCAGGTCTTCTTATTAATAAGTTATTAAAGGAGGTTAAAGGGATAAATAAAGAAAGCTGGTAGACAAACTCCCTCAAAATTCCTGTGAGTGAAGATGAGAGAAAAATTAATGAGGGGGGAAAACTGTCATGAGGGCAGACTGTTCTCAATACCTGGTAAGGTTTTGGTAGAGGAGGAAACTATCTGCTTGCAGCTCTTGCACTTAGTGGAGATCTTATCAATATTTTTAAATACCCAAAGGGAAGGTGCAAAGGCAACAGAGCCAGTGGGGCCCAGTGATGGGACAAGAGGCAATATTCAGAAGCCATCTGGACATGGTCCTGGGCAACTTGCTCTGGTTGGCCTTCCTTGAGCATGGTATTGGACAAGGTGACCCCCAGGGGTCCCTTCCAAACTCAACCATTTTGTGATTCTCTGTACATCAACAGATACTTATTCTCCCTCACAGCAATAACAGCAATGGTGGTGAATGAAAGCAATCACAGACCCTGTTATTCTGATTTGAAGCATGTCTGGAGGCCCCAAATTCTCCACAGAGGCCAAGCTATAGGGCGGTGGCAAGGAAGGGTTTCCTGTTTTTTATGCATGTTCCTCAATCCTGGAGAGCAGACTCAAACTCATAGCAGGACCGGGCTTCTCTCTAATATATCTATCACAGCTGCAGCATGGCAAGTTGTTATAGGCATATCCTTCTGTGTGAGAATAGGAACTGAAATAATGGGCATTTTCCTGGAGAGGCACCATGCTGCTGGATGAGGTGGTACTGGTTTCAGTTATTAATAACCCCTGTCTGAGACAGCCAAACAGACTTTTTTCTGGGCAGTATTGGGCTAGGACAGTCTGAGTCAAGTTATAAGCCCAAATTATTGCTTAGCCTTCATAGAGCTGCCCATCCTGCTGCTGTAAAAGAGTTCATTTTGTGACAACTATAATTATGCAGCACACAGGAAACAAAAATATCGTCAGGGGTTTTTCACTTTTACCTAAGGTACTGGGAAGAGTACAGACCCTATAGGTCAGCTATTCCAGTGTGAGAAAACTCTCCAATTTTCCAAGAGCTGGCAGACAGGTTTCAGTCCGGTCTGTCTGCCTCATGGCTTCCACAAGCTGCTACTTATAGGCTCCTTTTTGGTCTTCATTTTTCTGAGAATAAGTTGGATTATTTGGCATTTAGTGATTGCTCTCACACTATCCGCGCTGCAGCTGTCTGCCTGTAGTTCTTCCTCCTTAAATATTGTCCTGCCTTGGGATTGCACTTTCCTTCTGGTGATTTCTTATTTATCTCTGTGGAGGAGGAGGAAATGCCTCTGTGATGCTTAGAGGGCTTTGCTTCAAATGGCTGAATTCCTGTAGCTGTCTGCTCATGTTGCTGAAGCGCCACAGGAAATCTGCGCCTGTCTTTAGCAGGTCTGTGATGGCCACAAGGGTTTTTTTCCAGCATCTGCTTTGACTTTGGAATCAGACTGACACAGAGCCAGATGTGCAGCAGAGCTCTGAATCAGTGCATGTAAATATGAGTGGGTCTGTTTTGTAAATAACCACCACATCATGCTTAAACAATTCAAGAAGGCAAATGGGACAATACAGGGCAGGTTCAAAAAGTACAAAGAAATCAAGATATCTATTCATAATTTGACAGCTATGTCATTAGTGGTTTAATAGTAACAGCAGAAAGCCAGAGAAGGAGCTAGAAGTAGCAGAAAAGGTTTTACAGTACACAGCAGGGATGGAAACATCAGGAAGCCAAAAACAGAACTCATGCATACACCGAGAGTAGTTTTCAACTCCCCTAAAAGGGGAAGTTTAGCTGTAAAGGGGAAAGGTTTACTGCATTACTTGAGTGGAAAACATTCATTACCATCGAACCCAAGATTAAGTAATTGACACAAGTTCAAAGAATTGATGAAAGTGCATTGCAATGTCCTACATGACTGAATGATCCTCTTCAAAGGCTTAGCAGATTTTTTTCTGAACTCACTTGATGAGGTTTTTTTAACCAGTTCCCTTTGCAGAGTTTGGGGATGATTTTATCACCCCAGAAGCCTGTACTTTTTGGTTTTATATTATTGCAGTCAAGAACCAACACCTTAAGTAAAGTAGTTTGATTGTAAGAATAATAGTTTGCTATATAAAATGGGATGACATGATAGAACCTGCATTTGGGGGCTGAGACAAGGAAAAGTTACTTGAAGTTTGGTCTGATGTAACTAAAATTCCTGAAGTATTATCAAAAGACAGAGAGTAACTGGACAAGATGTACCCACTTGATTTTATGGCTCTTGGTTATAGAATGACTCTACAGAGGTTATCAAACATAGTAACCAAGGTAAAATTCTAGAGGCCAACTCCAGCAAGTCAGTGCGACTCGATGTACAGAATGGGTGGTCAACACTGCAAAGCAAATATGTTGGAACTTCTGCTTCAAGTGTCAGAAAGAATAGCTTTTAAAAGAGTGCATGGATAATTTGTCTTATTCAGTTACTGGCCAAAGAGCAAGACATGCAAAAAGGCCAAGACTAGAGCCTAACCTATTCTTTCTACCACAAACTGCACTTGGAAAAGTAACTTTCCTCACAAAACAACCAACGGGAATGCTCTGAAGCTATGTTTAGATAATAGATGTCCTTGTCTTTCTCATGACTTTGTACCCTTCACAATTCCATCTTCTCCCTGATACCATTAATGACTGGGTTCAGACTTGCCTTGCTTTTCCTGGACTATTTCCAATAAGTAATTTTGTTTTATGTTATTCCTTCCTGACCTATTTATTCTGCATTGTAAACTCTTCTGTTACTTTAATTAAACTTGCTTTGGGGTAATGATTTTTGTTTTTAAATATGGGCATGTTGAATCTGTGGTTTTCCTAGGCTGTTGCTGATTTATTAAAAAAACCCCTAAAAACCAGAACCAACCAACCAAACAAAAACCCTCAAAAAACAAGACAGTGTGGTTTTCAGGGAGTTTCTCTTTTTTAGAAGGTTTCAAAAATGAGTCACTATGGGCACCTGAAATCCAAAAACATATATCTGGCTTTCAAAAAAGCATTTCTGAAAGCCTCTGCCACAAATTATGTCTTAATGAACTAATTTAAAATTAAACAAAACCAAAACAGAACAAAACTCCATTGCCCCTCAAAAACCTCCAAACCCTATCTTCTCAACTGCTTTCCCTAATGAAACAAGTATAAACACCATCAAAATGTTTAGTTTATGTGTCTGAAAGCATTATGAGGCTTATGGTTCTAAAAGATGTTGGTGTACTGCACACGGGTGGCAATGCATGGGCCACCAGAGCTCAGGGGGATGCTAGATTATGTTCCTCTTTCATAACATGAAACGTGGTTAGAAGTTAGATGAAGCTGAGAGAGGCAGCATGGCAAACAATCCAGGTGATCATACTATCCATTATACCTTTCCCTTTGCAAAACAGCAGTTTGAAACAGTCATTGTGTTGGGGATTCAGGAGCTGTTTCTACCAGATGCCTCTCCTGGAATGCTGTTGCTTCCAGTCTTTTCTTATGGAATTGAGAAGCTGATGTACTGTAGTAAGTAGTATTTTCCCCTTCATTGCCTGTGCTTGAACTTACTTGTGTTCCAGGTCTCTGGATATTCTTCTCACTTTCAGGTGGACTGAAGAGGATTAATGGAAGAACAGTAGTTGCAGAATGTATATATTACTGTAAAAGTGGAAAGTAAACAAAGTTTATGCAGCTACTCCTGGCTATAAATGTCATTTCAGGAAAATACATAAAGATTTAAACCTTATACTTGCATAGCAGTTATAAAATCCAAACTAACTGAGCAAAGAGGACTGTTGTGGAGGAGAAGAGGATTTCACCAATGTTAGCAGAGAACAGAATCCATTCACTGGCTGCTGTGTTCATCAAGCCTGAATAGTGTGTTGTTTTCAGATGCTTTTTCCTTTAGGCTCACCTCCAAACTCCTGGGACTGACATAAAAGAGGGAATCTTGAATGTCAGCGCTCTTCAGTAACTGGTATGAAGCAGCATGTCCAAACAGTTCCACCGCTGGCTGCTACCTTCGCACTGGAGGGCATTTCCTCAGCTTTGTGACTTAGCTACCCTGTGTCTCCCTTGGTGCTTCTGAGCCCTGGGCGCTGCAGAAGTGCTTCTGCAGTGTGAGAAGGATTATTAAGATGAAATTCGTGGGTTCCTGGCCTGGTCCACAGCTGGGAAATCAACTGTGCAAACCACTGCTTCCTTTTTTCACCATGAACACTTTCCTTTAAGACTGTTGTTTCCACTGAAATCCCCAGCAGTCCATTGGTGATGGTATGACCACTGTTTTGGATGTGATGCTGGAAACTGGGTAAACACCACAGCATGTATGGATATGCCAAATGTGCTACCACTGAACAGAAGCTCTTTTGTAAGCCAGTGGCCATATTTTTAAAGTAGGTTTGACTTCAGTATTTGGACTGGTACCTGGAGATACTGTAGTAGAGGGGACTCCATAAAAAAAAAACCACATTATGTGGACATGGCTGCTACTAAAATGCCATATGGGGTTTATTTCAAGCTATGCCAAAGCTAAAGAAATATGATATGCAAACAAATTCAAACCTGAGAAAGCTGTGTGGGTAATGTTCCTCAAAATCATATGACCAGGGCTCAAGCTCTCATGTCAATAAGTGAAAGAGCAGTGGCCAAATTCAAATATGTGGAGTAAGTGTCAAGATATTTTATGGGAAAACAAAGTTAAAGTAGCTTCTAACTCTGCATACCTGATCTATCTTTCATAGTGTGTCCTAGCTTAACTCTTGGACTGTAGCCTGGAACCAATGTAATAAGAGAGTTTTTCAGTGTAGGACAGGCAATGTTACAAAAGTGCTCTGAAGATTAAAGGGAGACCTGTCTGTGCATTTACAGTGCTGATACATTTTTGCTGTATTGTTCTTGGATTTGCAGTTCTAACTGTGTTCCTTACTGTAGCTCTAACTGTATATTTAATGGACATAGAATGTGTGGACAACTGTACTTGTTCAAGATCACCTTGGCTAGAAGGAAGAAATAGAAAGACACCACTTAATCCTCTGTTACGCACTGGAGATCATCAACTCTCTCTAAACATTCAATGTCTCAAATGCCTAGCAAGGACTAGCTATATTTCACAGATCACAGAATATTGAGTTGGAAGGGACCCACAAGGTTCATCAAGTCCAACTCCTAAGTGAATGGCCCATAAAGGGATCGAACCCGCAACCTTAGCATTGTTAGTATGAGTCTCTAACTGACTGAGGTAATCTCATTTCAGCCTCAATACCTCCTTTTGTTTAAAGAAAGATTAAGAAAGTATTATTTAAGCTTATTCCTTTCAAGGAACACATTAACCACTAAATTTGGACAGCAAAACCATGGAGAAAAAATACCTGTATACCATACATTAGAAGCAATCTAAATTCCATTATTTTGTTATTTGAAGATTTGCAAAGCAGTAAGTTGATTCTTGGCACAATCTGTATCACTAAGTATCAACAGGAATAAGTAGTGCAGTCACATGAACCTGACCTTCCACATGCTACATGCACATCATCCACAGATAACATAAAAGCACAGTTAAAAAACAAGGCTGTACGTGAAAATTAAGCTATGCAGTAACCTACACTCTGTAATTTAAAGAAATATATCTTTTAAATTCCTGAGGCTTTTTATCAATTTGCACTTAATCACATTCATTGTCAGGTAACAATTAAGAAAGGACCTCAGGACTTGGTTTGCAGTAATGGAATTTAGCTTTATTTTTCTGTCATGCTAGAAATACTTCAAGACTAATACCAAAGCATGTCAAATACAGAGATATTACCATTCCAGTCAACCTAGACATTTGACTAAGACAACAGTCTTCACTGAGTCAGAAGTACTTACAAAAATGAAATGTTTGCTAAACTTTGTCATATTTTAATTGTATGAGATTAGAATACGGAAATGTGTGTGAAAGATAAGGGTGAATCCAAGAAAAAAGTAGAATTACTAACACATTTAATTGAAGAAAGTTCAAGAGCCCTGCCAAAGCTGACTCTCTGTGATGGTAACTTTCATTAGACCCGGTTATGAAGGAAAAATACTTGATTCAGTTGTTCCGTCACGGAGGTTGATATTACAAGTCCATTAACCATTAGCACAAGGAATCTGTAAAATACCTATAATCCATATAGTCACTGTTAGAAGGGAAACTGAAGGGAACTTTTGTGTAAACACTGATTGTTCTTTCTGTCATCTGCACAAAAAGTCCAGAGACCTTATTGAGGTGACACAGCCAGCAAACATTTTATTTTCTTTTCTATAGAAAAGGCATCATCTGTTTAAGGCTTTGCTCAGTCCCTGTCTTGCTTTGAGTGGGGTTCCTACTTGGTAGCAGAGTACAGAGTACAGAACACAGAGTACAGAGTACAGGGTAATCCTGCCCCAGTGGCAGAGCTGTGCACTCTTTAACTGCACAGGGATTTGTGCGACCTATAATTTTATGTTCTGCATATATGGATGCTTTGATGTATTAAGAAAATTTATTGTGAGGGAGAAGGAAAAAGTCTTCAGTGCTTTCTGTCTGCTTGATTTAGGGTGACATATCAACACAGAATATAGAAAATAGAAAGGGGTGACACGTCAGCACAGAAAATAGGAAAAGAGAAGTGTGACAAAATTTGCTTTTTCAAGTGATGTTATTATGCCTATATGAATACTATTCCTTTATGAAAGAGGACTTGATGCCAGTGAGTTTGACTAAACAAAGTATGCTTAACAAGAGGAAAGATTTTCAGTAATGGTCTTATTTGAATTTCTCTGAGTATAAAATCATAGCCATAAAAGAGAAAACTTCTTTTTTTTAATAATGCCACACTGCCTTGCTCTGAAAGCAGAGATACTTGATAGATACAAAATATTTAAAAGAATGAAAATATTACAGCCGCCTGTTCTTTTTTAATAAGTTTATCTTGACAATCATATCTTTGCAGTGACCCTGCTCAGCCAAAAAGGTGTGTTCTATGCAAGAAGTGTGTTCTAGACAGTGTAAACAACATATGGATTTCCCCACTGTGATGTGCTTATCTTGGTAAAATTAAAGGCTGGGATGATCCTGAAATACCTAATTGCCTTTCAGCTGCAGTGTGGATTTTGCTGTTAATGATCTAAGTTGCGCATTCACTGTCCCTGGGTAAGGAATTAGATTGTGCTTTATGGCAAATATTTAAAGAGGGATGTGTTTGAAAGCCTGTTATATAACCATGATCATAAGACATCCTGTGCTCTACCTAATCTGTATCTACGGTGTTTAAGCATACCTTTGGCATATCTTTATAACTGCTGGA
Source organism: Platyrinchus mystaceus (assembly GCA_035041135.1). Classification (NCBI taxonomy): domain Eukaryota; kingdom Metazoa; phylum Chordata; class Aves; order Passeriformes; family Tyrannidae; genus Platyrinchus; species Platyrinchus mystaceus. The sequence continues at coordinate 58,886,324 of JAWWLV010000100.1, read as the reverse complement.
TTACAAAGAGAGGCTGGGAATAGGTCCAGTTTCCAGGTCAGAATATATCTGCTCTTTATAGTAATTACTTAAACTTAGCCGTGGTGACAAAGCCCCAAAGATTCGTCCTAGTAGTCAGGAATAAGAGTGTTGGAGGAAAGGCTTGTCAATCCCCTGGCCATACCACAGTGAGTTTCCTTCTTCTCAGCCCAGGCTCCCAGAGGTGACTCCACTCCACAGTCACCTTGAAGATGGTTCCTCTTACGCCAGAAGTTGAGTGAGTTTTGCCTGTTCCCTGTGTACTCAGTGTGGGGACCAGAATATTTGTGCGCTGAGGAAGCAGAAGAAAAGGTGAATCATGATTGTACAGACAGAGGGTGATTTAGCTGTTCCTCAGAGAGGGTCCGTGACATCTGTTATATGGAGTGTTTCGCTAAGAATGTGGAATGTCTGGGAAATCATCTTTCATCTGTATTGTGAGGTTGTTCAGAACATGAGCTAAAAATTAAGCATGCACTCAACTCTTGTTGATAATCGAAAACAAAAGAAAAAAAAGGCAAATTTTTCTCAGTTTATATAGTGATGATGACATAAAATCAAATGTAATTATTTTAATTCTGATAAAGAGGAAGATTTGCCATGTTATGTAGATCCACTTGTCCAGTGCTGTGATATAAAAAGTCTTGACAGAGACTGTAGACAAAGAATTTTCTTACCCTTGCCTGTCACTCTAGGATTTTTTTTTTTTTTTTTTTTTGTGAAGTACAAATCAGGAATCTTTCTACAGTCTTATGGAAGGAAAATACACAAAAATATGTATTTACCCAAAGAAAATACCTTATTTATATTCATAACTAGTCTTAAAATGTGATTTGTTACAATGCTATCATCTTTTTCCTTCCACTCAGAGTAGTTTACCATTCAGTTCTGTAGCTTCACAGTTGTTTTATTCCAGTTAACCAGAATTCCTCCAGGAGTTCCCGCTGTCAGGCAAAACTCCTGGCATACAGTAAGAAATTAAGGAGTCAGTAAAGAATGCTGCCCAGAAACCGGTCATCCTGGACTGAGTCTGGCACAGAAAAGGAGAGTTGTGAAAGAAATGGTAGAAGCAAGCAGATTGCTTCTATAAACTTCACTGATGGCAATAGAGTAAGGGGTAGACTGAGTAAAGGCGGATTTGTCATGAGATGGAGGAATGTTGAAGGACAGCAAAATGCACAGTAAAGAAAAAGAAATGCTTTTGCATGTATTGGAAAATGCTGCAGTTAGGAAAGGCATATGCATATCAATTTGGAATAGAAAGTTGGGTTTAGTCAGTAAGAAACAAAACATTTACTAATGCAGGGAGATGAAAGGAGAAAAGAAAGCATTTGAATTAACAAAAAAATAATACATTAACTCTGAAAAGGTGCCACAGACAGGATAGACTGATGAAACTGTGATTACTGCTGGAAAATCACCCCTGAATAATAGCGCTCACCAAGAAAGTCAGAAAGATAGAAACAATCGAGTGGTTTTGGTGAGAAAAAAATTCCACTACAGATTAGACAAATCTGCAAATCTTTTTACAGCCATGTCCCTACTTTTCTCTGATAACCTCATTATCAAAGCAATGCATTTAAGCTGCTTCAGGTGAATAGTGGTATGCTAGAGCACTACCTTGGATCATGAGTAGGTTCATGGAAAGAAAAAAAATAAATCTGCAACAGAATATCATGATTTTCAGAAGGCTCTAGTTTGCATTGACTATACTGTAGACTTCAAAAATGTGAATGCAAAAGTTGACTTGTAGTTTCTGTAAGTCAAAGGGACAACTATTCAGAGCGCGTATCCCAAGCAGGAGTAACACTTGAAAGAAAAGGCTCCCAATCCAGACGAGTGAATATCTGACTCAAAAACATTAAGCAATGATCTTATAAGCAATGTGCAAAGAACTGGGTTATGTTAATTTGGAGAAGGGTTGCTGGTATTGTGGCTGTACATCATTTGGACCAGACCTGGCAGAACAGAGCAGACCTAGACAACAGCTATCCAATTTAGAACACAGGGAAATGAACTTGCATCTGTATCCATTTGCCTGGTTACACATACCCTACAATGCAAACAACTAATATTCTAATATTAGCTCATCCTAATTCTTTACAAAACTGAATTTGACTGCCCTCCTGGCATAATACTTTAAAACAGAAGGGCACTCTGGTGGGAACTGCTGTGACTTCCCAAGCAACAGCCTCCATTAAACATGGAGTTTTGCCTGCTGTTCCTATTAATAATGCATTTTGCTAACTAGATGTGCTTTTCTGTTTGGAGTTTGTTTTGTGTTCTCTGGTAACTGCAGCCTGTGCTTTGGCAAACTTGTGCATAAGAAACTACCCACGTCACCAGCATTCTATGCACTTTTCAAAATATTACAAACTTATCTTTCTTTTGAGTAGTCTTATCCTGATAAACATGTGACCTAAAAAATAATGTAGGAAGTAATCTAGTTTATCTTTTCACTTTTGAAAAACAAGGTGCGTGCTTCTGCAACAACATAGCCAGAAAGGAACTTTGCTGTGCTTTTTAAATTGACTTTTTAATGATGGAAAAGACTGTTCATTATGTAACAGCTAGACGTGCTTGTCAGCAACATTATAAAAAACTATTTGGATGGAAAGAGTGACAGATGTATCCCTGATGTTAGCTAACTGTAAACAATTTAGGAAGAATTTGACCCTTGGTTGCGCATTGGATTATTCCCTGACTTCTCAGTTTGCTTTCCCCACTGGAACAGCACTGAGGGCCTCTTCATAACTCAGCAGAGATGTATGAGGTAGTGGAAGTAGCCCAAGCTGGAAATGGGAAGCAGTTTGGAGAAATGGTATTGCACCACTTCTGAGCTGATTAGGCCAGCTGAGGGATGGAGTTGAGTGTTTAAGCTGCAGCACCATTTTGACACAGGTTTTGTCTTGCTCCTGGATGGATCCTTTACTGCCCTGTCACAGCCTCAGAGCTTGCCTTTAGTGTCACTTAGTATTATCACTCTGCCGAATTCTGGCTGGTGCCATCTGCAGTTCTCAGTGGCATAAGGATCACCCTTATGATTTTATAGAAGTGTTTTTTTGAAGATGTAAAATTTGACATTTTAAAAGTAGATGCTTAGACTGGTGCAATGGCAGCTCATGCCTGCCCAGAAGAAAAATCCCCAGCACATAAAGTAAGGAAGAAGATACCATGTTTCCCCTTCCTGCACTTCTGTGGAGTATTACAAGGTGGTTTTGTATCTCCACAACTTGCAGATTTCCAAATTTGCTGTATATAGTCTCTTCCAGTACACTCTCTCAGTGGCTTTGTATATAGCAAATACAATCAGATTTTTTACAGGGGTTCAGATGATTTCAGTCTGAAGGATACAGCCTAAACCATCTCAGACTATTTTAATTTATTCCTTCTGGGTTTTTTTCTTTCTTTGTGGGTTTTGGTTTGGTTTGGTTTAGCTTTTTAGGCAGAAGAAACGTATTTTAGGCATCATCAATAGCACAAAATCTTAGGAGAAATCAAGCAGGCTATATATGGCCCTGTCTCTATCTAGACCCAGAGATAGTTTGGCAATGCCATATTCTCCCATTATATCAGTCCTAATCCAAGAATGACCTCCTGATTGCCAAGAGTGTGACATCAGAGTAAATCTAGTTTAAGTAAGAATCTTGATTATCCCAGTGAGAATGGTTTTCGGTGCAGTTTTTGAAAAGAAAACAAATATCAGTTTGTGGATGCCAACAAAATTTCAGTTTTTCTCTGTTGAAAGGAAGACTTCAGAGCCCCATGGCTCAGGCCTGACCAGCTCTGGGTGTGTGGGAGGGGGGGCTGACAGAGCTTCCCCTGGGCTGAGTGGCAGATACACAGCTTGACACAGGTGACCTGCAAACCTGGCAGCCTACTTCCTTGCACCACCAGTTCTAATGATACTCTAAATTTCCATGTTTCCAAACACTGCATTTGGAAATGTACTGCCAACAACTCCTTTGTATTTGGCCAGAACATAATTTCTGTTTTGCTTGTGGCTGAACAAGGATAAAGATTCTGGTTTGCTAAGACTTTTGCCATACTGACTTGGGCAAATGCTTTGTAGTGATACTTGTGATACACCAAGGTAAGTCCTTTGGTGTTATTAAGAGGATAACCTTTTCCCAGGCTTAAGATAAAGTTCCTGTTGCTGTATTTTCTCTTCTTCTACTGTTGTGGTTTATTGCAACAAGAGATTAAAAGGTTAAAAAGAGTTCTCATGAAACCAATGCACAGATGATGTGCCAGCAGTGAGAGGGATGATACAGACAGAGTTCTCTAACTGTCAAAGAAATAGATGTACTATTGAAACAGATAAACTGAGTGAAAGCATATTGTTTACAATGGAGGAAAGTGGGGGCGAGGGAGGATAAATAAAAACAAAAAGACTGAGTGTAGTTCCTGATGAAACAAAACTGATATGAAAACAGATTCTTGTTCAATGAACAATGAGCTTGAACATCTGCACAAGGATGTCTAATCTAGCAGGAAGGATATGTACTGGTATTTGTGTCATAGAAGCACATCCTGCAGTTATAAACATGATAGAAAAATGGTGTTCTAAACTTAATACACATCATATGCAGCACTTACTGAACAAAACTGAGTTAAATTGTACCTACTAGTGTGCTGGCACATCAGAGCTGAGAGTTATTGAACTGGGGAGACTATGCAGATCATCATACAGAATTGTTTTCACACTGAAAGAACTCGTCATGTTTAATTTTCATGTTTAATTTTGTTTTCATCAGGTAGAGAAGTTTTTGATTTAAGCTTCAGTAGAAATGTGGGCTCTGCCTGTGTTTCTGTCCACTACCAGTCTTCAAAGCATCCAGGAGCAGAGGGAGCTTTGCCTTTCATTTGTGAACAGCCCCAGGATCACCTGGGCACAGCTGGGCAGGTGGGGTTGGCAGTGTGGCAGCCACCAGGCACTGGCTGCAGATTGTGTGTCTGGCTGCACATGTATCTGCTCCACTGTATCCATCTGGGTGAATTCTTTCAGATTAGGAGCTTTTTGCCTACCCAACTTCTGTAGCATAGTTAAACCCAGTGGGTTCCTGCCTTCCTAGTTCTTCACTCCTTGGATCAGAAATTCTAGCTAAACCTCCTGAGTTACTTGGTAAAAAACCTGATTGTTTTTCAGAGGATGACAAAGCATTAAAATGCTGCTTAAATTTCTCTGAAAATTCTCAGATCTCTGGAGGCATCTCTGATCAAAACTGCTCTGCCTGGTATCCATCTCTAGGCAGACCAGTACTTGCAACATTAATTTAGGTTGCAAGTGGTAGAAGTTCAAGCTGCTTTTTTATCTGGCATAGCAACTATAGGCATGATATTTCTAGGATCTGTGGGATTGGAAGAACATTTTCTTTGTTCTTTTCTGCATTTGAATTATCAATTATTTCTTAATACAGAGCTCTGATTTCCCAGTGTTGCAGGAAAATTGATCTTTGACATAATGAACCATTCTGTCTCTTAGTGAAGAGTTAATGAACAGTATAGCTGACTTACTGTGGCCTATCTTGGGATGTTTTTCAGATTTGGCACATGGGATAAAGGCAAAGCACATTCTTTGTGTTCCAGCTGAGGGTAGTCATGAGTAGGTTATTGTTCAAAAGAACTGCTGCCTCCTTTGGCTGGATGCACTTCCTGTCATGGTCATGAAAATCTTCCAGTGGTCATCCTTTCATCATGCAGAAGAAAAAATGACACAGGAGATATATAATGGAAATATTTTCAAGAACAGGAGAATTAATTTACATCCCACTGAGAGTAAAATAGGCTTTTGCACTACAGAAATGACAAATTTTGTTTTCCAAAACCAATATAATTTACTGCAAAATAAGTGGCCATTTCCGTAAAACAATGACTTGATACAAAACTCTTTGTGTATTTGAACTATCTCTTTATTTATCTTTTTCTTTCATTGTTTCCTTTTTTTTTTTTGGCACTAGTCTAAAATTGCTTAGTTAATTATAAGACAGAAAAAAAGCTTTGATCCTTTGCTGAAGTAGCATAAATTATGTGGAATTTTATGTCAGAGAGTATCAAAGGCTATGAACAAAAAACATTTTCATAATGAGAAACCTTGTCAGTAACTGGGCATAGAAATTATTTATTACTAAAGAGTAAATATCTATTTTTAAAGTCTCCTAACTTGCTCCTCCAAGAAGTTCCCTTTTACTAAAGGCAGGGGAGCAATAAGTAACTCCCTGCAGGTTCCACATGGAACACCAAGCGACAGCTACTAATTATAAAAAGAGTAAAGGCTTAGAGTATGCTGAGATAAGGAGATGTGAGACCTCTGATACAGAACGTTCAAGATGGCCAGTAAAGCAGTAAATGTCTAGACTAAGAGATACTATTTAAACCAAACTTTTCCCTATGGTAGATGAGTAGTTGCATGATCATTTTAATTGACTTTACTTAGGGGTCAATATCTTTCCTTGAGCAAGGCAAAAACTCTCACATTCATTTTTTAGTACAACCATAATGATGGATCCTCTTCTGATCCATTTGTTTGGACTGATAGTCTCTATTTTGTGTGTGTGTGTTATTATTGAGAGGACATAAACTTTTCTGCCTGCTCATCTCTGCTCTTTTTAATGAAGTCTATGAGACTGAATGAAACATCTATGAAAGACTTATTCTATTAGTCACTTAAAGTACCCCGCATGCAGTAAATTAGGATAATGAAGATCTATACAAATTGTTCAGTAATGCATGCTTATGCAATTGCTAAGGGAAGGGACATGCAGAAAACACATGTGGAAAGAATAAACACAGCAAGGGTATTCAGCTGGAGTTAGCAGATCATCAACAGATAATCAAACACAGATGATATATGTTTGCGTATTAAATTCAGTCCTAATGTAAATGGATCCAAATATCTCTAAGGCTAATGGGAGATGCTGTCATGAAAAGGTGGAATCTGCTCATCTGCCTGCAAGAGAAAAAAGCAAATAACCTCATCAGTAGCTCAATTGCTCAGACAGGTTCACTGTTCCCCTACATGTGCCATAGTTCATTAGTCAAACAGCCTCGAGTTCAGTTGCTGAAAAATGTGTAGAAAAGTGGTAGAAAGGAAGTGATGAAGCACTGCCACTAATTGTATTTAGTAAAACAGATGCTCTGGAGAGAAAAATAACTCGGCATGAGTAACTTTGTCACTTGAAATAGATTATTTTTAAAGGTTATGCAGTATTCAATTAAGTTTGTCTGCATCCAAGCCAAAGGAGCCCAGACTGACATGTACCCTTAGTGCAGCCCAAGGCAAGGCAGATCAGTGAGAAACTTGCCATCACTTGATTCACCGTGATACTCCCCTCCATGTTGGAAGACTTTTTTATAGGAACAACAGCCTGTTTCAATCTTGTCCACACCATCTACTGGAATTGTTCCCCTTCAGATGATGTCCTCCAAACCTTTCCTGAGCTTGTTTTTGGTGAGTGATAGTTGGCATGAGCCAAAATTCTGTTAGCACTTTGATAATCAGTAGGATGAACTATAGAGAACTCTAACTTTTCTCTTGTTTAGGAGAGACAAATACCTAGTGTGGTATTCAGAGGTCAACCCCCTGAACATTTCTAACGATGCAAAAGAACAGACTAGAAAAATATCTTACTGCTCTTGCATTTTTTTCTCATGTTTTCTCCTGTATCCCGTGATATAGGGTGACAGGGGACCTGTTGGAATCTCCATGAGTTTGGATTCCTGTGTTTTTGAAAATAGAGAAAGTGGAATAAATCTGTCCCCTTTCATGCCTGGAAGCCACTGAGGGCTCCAGTGAAAGAAAGACTTTAACTTCACTCCCCCTCTTGAACACAGATTAAATAATAAAACTGCATAATGGTAAGTGAGCAAACAGTTTGGCCTGCCTGAGCAGTAATTTTGGAAATTTTGGGCCCTAAGGCTGCAAGTAAAGGTGTTTCTAAACGTTAATGAGAGAAAAGCACATCAACTCTGTCTGCAGATACTGATATTAAACTTTTTGTTCTTTCTTAATGGGGACCTGTAGAAAACTCTCCTTACCTCTCAGTTTTACCCCTTAATAAAGGATGCCAGACTCTGAAATCACATTGTGATGTTCATTAAACAAGGGGGCAAGGACAATTTTTTCCTCATTATTGTTCAGTGTAAGGTTTTCTCTTTTTTAAATGTTAGATAGCTCTCTAGTAATTGTAAAGGATCAGTAGGGAGTGGCCTTTAAAGGTCACTTTAAGCCAGTGCAGTGTAATTAAATGAATTACGTGGAAACATGTTCTAAGATCTCATTAACTACATTTATATCTGTCACAGGAAAGTTTACCCAGATATCAATACAAAACACACTGGAGTAAGGTCAAAGTCTTCTTAGAAGTGCATGCAAAATGATATTTTATTTTTTTAATATATGACATCAGAGAAAGAAATTATCCGAGAGTTATTCTCGTTTAATCTTCATGGACAAAAACAACATTCTACTTTTTGGCTTTATGTGAAAACTAAGTAGAATGGAAAAACCCCTGCATTCTTTCCCCTTTTAACCTTGTTACAGTCATAGTATCTATAGGCGTGTTGACAAGGTTGGTAGCAGGCGCTCCAGCCTATTACACAGCTGCCTGGCTGAAGCTGGAGAATGAGACATGCAGTGAGGCCTGGCATTGGAGGAAACAGATTTTTCTGAATTTAAATTGTTTTTAATAGTCCTGAGTTGTACCATGGACCATGCAGCTTCCTTAACTAATTTTTGTGTGGATCATAACAAAAAAACATGCCACGGTATGGTTCCTGCATTGTATCTGGTGCACTCAAATTTACTGCATTCTCTGTATGTTGAGACTGTTTGGACATGCACTTCAGTCAGACTGCAGGTTCACTGCAGAAAGTTTTGTGTAGTTTGATTTCTCCGGGATGTGCCAATTGCACTGATAATTGAAATTATCCTCATTAATTTTCACTGAGTCGCAGACTGTCTTCTCCATATTGGAGTCAGATAAACTGAGACAGTGAATTGGAGCTTGCCAGGAGGAAGCCAGGATGAGTGATGAAACTGACCTCAGCAATATTTATTCTGTGAGTCACTTCAGCAGTGTGTCCCACACTCACTAGTCTACTGATGTTCAGTGTGGATTTTCTTAAAGCTTTGTTCGTTTCCAGAGCCATGGGGGTTTTTTATGTCAGGAACTCAGCATTTACTTTTGATGACGGAAATTGCTAGCTTTTATGATTTTGAAATAAATCTTTGAATCACATTTATTTGGCACAAAGTGATAGCAGGTAGAAGTTATCAAATTTTAGCAAATTACAATGGTCTTATGGTCCTTTGGGATATGAAATATGAATTTTGCAGTGTTTGACACAGACATACTGGTACAGTGGCATGTATGAGAAAGTAATTTTCAAATCTGTTTGAGATGTATTATGTGGAAATGAAATGATCAGTGTTCTAGGAACAGCTCCAAACACGTTTGATACATTGACGTTTAGAAGTTCTGGATGCTGCTTAAGGGCTCTCTCTAGTTTCCAGAGAGTAAGGAAAGGATTTGTGTCAAATTTCCTGACCTGGAGTTAGCAAAATTAGGTCTACAAGCAGCATGTGGACAGGTACCATGCTTAGTCCCTCGTGCTGGGTAATGTGGATTAAGTTCTTTCTTTGAGTACTTTCTTTACTGTAACACATTTCCCTACTGAGAAGACCTGTTGCTGCTGCTGCTTTGTGTTTTTTTCCCACCAGAATGATTACCAGCTTGCAAGTAGTAGAAAATGAATATATGTAATCAGACAAAGCATATAAACTAAAAGGCTCAGTCTTGGTGTGATTGGGGTTGGTTGTTTTTTTTGAGTTGTTTGTTTTTTTTTTTGGAGGGGGGGGTTGTGCCACTTTTTTGTTTCATTGCTTGTTTGTTTTAATGGCAGCTTACAGTTGATGTTTGAAATAGGTATTATAAAATCACTCTGGAAGTGGAGTTCCTTTGTCCAACTGGCAGCTATTATTGTTAAACAATTTATGATCTTTTAAAATATGGAAATCCCATCTCTACCTTAGCTCAGCAAATAGTCTCTAAAAGGCAAGGACAGCAGCAGAGCTGGGCAAACTGAGTCAGTGTATAGTGGAGTGATGAAAAAAAAAAACACACCAAAACCCAGAAAACCTTCACAATTTTTTCATTAGTGTGATTTTTTGTTTGCTTTTTTCTTTTATAGCACCATTAAAGGTCTGCATTGCTGCTTATCAGCTAGTCTCCTCTCAAACACACAATGATGAAATAGCAGAGAAAGCTGTAACCCTTTACACCCTGAAGAAGGGGTGTTGGGAACAAGTGCTCCTCTCAATGACTTACCAAGAGAGAAAAAATGAGGTGATGAAATCTTTCCCACCTTGACCTTGTGCCCAGGTTGCTCGGGCTTTGGTAATCATTGTGGGTCCCTTCCAACTCAGAATATTCTATGAATTATCAAAAAAAGAGATTTCTCCTTTCCTGAGCCACTAGGCAGCAGAGGAAGAAGTCTGATGTTAAAAAGAAAAGGAAGGAATCAACAACTCAGTCCCTGGGGAAGGAGGAGAGTGATGACCTTGTCATGCTTGCCTGCGCAATGCCCTGGGAGTGTGTGCCTGATGAGATCAGTTGTGCTCCCGTGTATGTATGGCAAGGTCAGCAGGGCCCGTTAATCACTCCTGCAGGAGGGAATGATATACTGCTTCCAGTTCGTTATGATAAACAAATTCTTAATCCTCTCTTTCCCAATCCTTTCTGAAACAGAAGACAACTGAGAAAAGCTTGGCCTCTGTCCCATCAGTACAAATGCCTTTCCCCTGGGCTGAATGATGCACCTTGATTGTTCTGCACATGGGAACAAATACGTTGTGTGAGCTGCTCAAGGGGAAGGACCTGTCGTGCTCCCTCTGACATTGAAAAAGGTTTAGATGACATCTGCTCTGTTTTGAACACCCCTATATACATGTGTATCTGCTAGACATACATATAAAATATATCCAGAAACATTTTCAAAATTGTATTTTTTATGAGAAATTGGCTCATCCTTATGTTAATTAATGTAATAACGAACATTATTTTGAGTCAGTCTTTCCTAAAACTGCTACCAATAGTTGGAAGAAAAAATGAAATTAATGATTGAATTATTGACTGCTTGCCTTCATGCCCTATATTTCCTGTGTGTATTGATTCTTGGAGTGTATATTTTGTTATTTAAGGGCTGCACCTTGTTCCTTAAGCTTTTGTTTTCAGTGCTACTGAAATTTGCTTTGTGCATGTGCATCTTCATTACTTATCAAATGCAATTAGGTAACCAAATCTAATCTTTAATTGTGCAATTTACAAACTACCTGTGAATTAATGTGGCCAGGAAATAAGAGTGATTTTAGACACTACATCTAAAATAGCCTCCTAAAGAAGAGGTGGGTATAATTAATTTACCAGTTTTGAAGTAGAGCTTTAAAAACTGTATGAACAAAGTAGCATGGTATTGCTGTCTACAGCTACACAGATCACTTCATATCTTGCATTTCTTAACCTAAATGTTGAATCAGCCTCAGATTTTGTAAACTAGAGGTGCTCAAGTCATTGTAAATAAACTTGAACCTATGAATTTGAAAAACCACTTTAAATACTAGATTTCATGTGCAGAACGTCATGAAAATACCATGAACTTCAGTTTTGCTGTCTTGAGTGTCTACATGAAAATGAACCGAGAAACTCCGAAGTTATTAAACCACTGCATCTGAAATATATTTTATATCTAGCAAACATGTGTTTACAATGTAAAACATGTATAGTTTCTTAACTGCTAGTACCGAGGGTTCACTGAGGGTAAAGTCATTGAAAGTAGGCTTGAATTGTGCTTGATATCTTACTAATTAAAGAGAAAATTGTGCTGTGAGAGACAAGTACTGCTGTCTCTCTTCTCAGACCATTTCTCTCTCACTGAGCTAATGGAGCAATTCTGTATTTCAGTCCAGAAGCAAACATTCTTGTAATTGTCTGCAGTCTCATACTAAATGCTTCATCCAATAAATGATTTTTAGCTTTAACTCATTTCCTCCACTTCAATACACTGTGTTCAAAGATGTAATTAAAAACTAGTGCTGTTGTCTAAGATGAGTTTAGCCTAGCAAACAATCATTCACCATTTGGAAGTTATGTTATACAAAGAGATTATCTAAAAAGGAAAACATACTGGTATTTGATTTCCCTGAAAGATATAGACTTCATTTTCATTTGTTTGCTGTAAATCAGGAGCATTTTCACTGTATACTCATCATAACTGTATATTAATGTATGCTTTTATAATAATGTAGCTTGTATGAGGCTGGATGTGCAGAAGAGAGGAAAAATGAAAAGTCAGAAAGGGAAAAAGCAAGCCCTTATTCCTTCTCCTCTGAGCTTCTTTCTACAAAATCATCTATCCTGGTCAAATAGGAGGTAAAACTTTCTTCAGCCTCACTGGATAGGGCAGTACCCACTAACTGGGTAAGGGCAGCACTGAAAAAATATTTGTCTTGCTTTATTTGATGGAAAACAATGTAGGGCAGAAAGAGCATTCTTGTAAACTACATTTTATCATAGGTCTCATGATACTTACCATGATCCTAAAACAAAACAAACCAAAAAAAACCCCAACAAAAACCCCCAACCAACTAACCAACAACAAAACCAAACAAACAAAAACAACAACAACAAGAAATAAAAGAAAAAAATTAACAAAAACTCTGGTTTCTCAATGCTTGTGTAAAGCTTGCTTTTGTTTTGTTTTGTGTTTCTATTAGCTCATTCCTGATGTTGGTAGAAAAACAAGAACTGGTAGAATGAAAAGCACACTCTCAAAAGGCCCATAAAAGAGTGCATGATTTCAAAATATGCTTATTTTTTACCCTGGAGTGTGAGTTTTTGGTCATGGTAGAGGAAATAATATATGACTTTTACATGCTTTGGTTTGGCCTTGCTGAAATATGCAACTGCAGAGTTAAAGCCCCTAGGGTGATTAGGTGGTACATCTGGGCCAAACTCATGGCTCACTGCTGCCAAGAGGAAAAAAGCCCTTCCTGGTCTCCCATTCCCCTCACTCCTGCTGTGCAGCTCCATCCTCGTCTTTGCACAGATTTTGGCATGTGGTCAGCCGAGCTGTAAGCTGATGTATCTGTCTAACCCAGCAGCAAAGATCTGCATTGGATCACTGTTCTGTCACTTAGCAATGTGATCTGGCTCACCAGGGGGGTTGCGCTGTGCAAGAGTTGGTGCCAGGCAAGGACTAGGAACATTGGCTTGAACTACAGGGTGGTAAAAAAAGGAGCTTTTTGGTTTTGGTGGCAGAAAGCCATTAGATTCAGTTGTAATAGCTAATAACTTCACCTTGAGAAGCAGAAGGCCTCTGACTTGGACAGAATAGTAACATTAATAAAAACTTGATGCCTGCTGATAACAGGACATTGATAGTTCAGGACTTTGGTGATTTTCTGACTCCTGAATTTTCTCCTATTTAAATGAGCCTTCTGACACCTTTTCTGGTTATATCCCTCAGTGAACCTGCTCATAGAGCTCCTGACCCTTTCTCACCTCTGGTCAGGATAATTTCCTTTCTGGTGCCCTTTCTATATAGAGCTTTCGTGGTAGCTGTATAGTTAATATAACTATTGTAAGGGAAACTTGATGTAGGGTTGTTAGTGTTTATTTCCATTAAAATGTAATTCCATTGAAAAAAGTATTTTTAAGCACTAAATAGGTAAATCTAAGGAAACGTCTTGTAGTGGCAAGATATCTTTTCATTTTGAAACAAGACTATTCATGCAAAGTTTAAAAAAAAAAAAGACACAATAGATTTTACATGCTCCCAGGCAAAAATTGTGTCAGGTATAGAAACTGTATACCTTTCTTAGTTCACCTCTTAACATTTTTTTCCACTCCATATTTTTCCTCATTGGGAGCACTCTAAGTGTGGAGGATAGCTTTGGAGATTGAATTTTCACTCCAAGAAATAAAAAAAAGCATGCTTCTAAATATTTGAGTGACCTTGAAAATCTGTTGGTAAAGGAAGAGTATGTACTAATAGCTGCTCTCTGAGGGATTATTTTCAGCTGCCTTGTCAAGTTAGGAATTGCAACCACTAAAGCAGTAGCACAGTTTCAGATCTCATTTCAAAGACATTCAAATGAAGACCTGCCAGTTTTGACACATGCCCTTTTATTATCCTACAATTGATTGATATCATGCTGAAGGCAACAGTACCTGTGAAATATTAAGCATCTTTTAAACAATTCCATCTGTTTCTGCTTTAAATAGTCTGGTAGTTACAATGGAAAATGGCCAAAGAACAGTGATTTGTTTTTCTAATGTATAATTCCTATATATGTAGATACTGTGGAGGTCTATTCAGGATGTACATACAAACATATATATATATGCATATATAAATATGCATATATATATATATGTATATAAGGGTTTTTAAAAACAGCTTTGTAGTGACACATACATCATAGAGCCTGACTTAGAACAGACTTATTTTTTTTCAAGTCTCTAAAACATAAGAGAAAATCCTGGACAACAAGTCCAAAATTAATGTTCCCTTTAATATCTCAAATCATATTACAGGGGAATTATGAGAGAATTGACCCCTGGCAGCAATTAGGATCATATGTTTTTCCTAAACAGCATCCTCTATTGTTGCTGTTGGAGGGAGAGCACTGGATATAAATGAATCATTGATCTGACACAATAAGATATTTCTTATGATGGAAATTAAACCAACGCTGTAGTTGGCTGTATGGGATAAGAACTTAAAAATCAGGCTGTGGTAATTATCTTGTACAAGGCTGCATATTTTTATTTGGTATCTTAGTTTTCCTTTCTTAATAAGGTATTTTGCAAGTGGTTATCTGTAAGCATATAATTCCTGAACCAAGAAAGATTAAAAAGCATTTTAAAAATCTATATTATTTTTTCCCCAAATAAATCATGAAGGGAAGGATCTTCTGGCAATGTTGCCCATATAGAAGCTGGGGGAAAATTTGTAATATCTCCTTGCCCATATGAGAAACTCAGATATCAGGTAATTATAAAAACTATCATACAAAGACTACTTCTATTATTATTCTTCCATAGAAGGTCTTGCCAGTCATACTGTATTTAATGATGGTGCCCTGCCATTTTGCTTGAATACATATTTGCCTGCTGTAGTAACCCTCCTTTTGTCTAAACCCATTTTCATTATCACAGTGATCTTTGAAATATCCCAGAGATTAGCAAGAAAGCTGCAAAAATTGTAAAGCTGGAAAAGCACATGATTTCATTAAATATTCATCAAGAAAAAACATTTGATTTTAATGGAAGAGTTCCAGCTTCCAATGAGAAAGTGAATGAACTCAAGAACTCGATCAGTTTTGACCAGTTGAAGTCAACTCTGTCCTCAACTGAGTCATCTGAACCTATGTCTCTCATTTTGTAAGAGATCAATATGATGGAATGTGTTTCTATTTTTCCATGAAAAATACTTTGCAATATTGCAAACAGTTTTAGGGCCACTGAATCAGATTTTTTTTTTTCAAATGTGTTATTCCACAGTAGTTTTTCATTTGTTCCATATAATATATCCATAAAGGTCTCTCTAAAATTAAGTTAGAATGCTAGAATGGCCTGAATTGGAAGGCTCCTTAAAGATCACTTGGTTCTAACACCCCTGCCATGGGCAGGAACACCTTTCACTAGAACAGGTTGCTCAGAGCTCCATCCAACCTGGCCTTGAACACTTCCAGGGATGGGGCAACTCTGAGCCACCTGTTCCAGTGCCTCATCACCCTCACAATAAAGACTTTTTTCCTAATAGCTAATCTAAATCAACTTTCTTTTAGTTTCAACCCATTCCCCTTGTCCTGTCACTACATGTCCTTTAAAAAAGTCCTTCTCCATCTTTCTTGCTGGCTTTCTTCAGGTAATGAAAGGCCACAAGTAGGTCACACTGAAGCCTTTTCTCTTGCAGGCTGAACAATCCAAATTCTCTCCACCTTTTGTTCTAGGAGAGGTCCTCTATCCATCTAATCAGCTTGGTAACCCTCCTCTGGACTTGCTCCAACAGATCAATGTCCCTCCTGTTCTGGGGACCCCAGAGCTGGATGCAGTGCTCCAGGTGGGGTCTCACCAGAGCGGAGTAGAGGGACAGAGTCACCTCTCTCAACTTGCTGCCCACACTGCTCTGGATGCAGCTCAGGACATATTTGGCTTTCTGGGCTGTGAGTGCACATGGCCAGTTCATATCCAGCCTCTCATCCACCAGCACCCTCAAATCCTTCTGTCCAGGATTGCTCTTGGTCTGCTCATCCCCCAGACTGTGTTGATATTGGGGGTCACACCAACCCAGATGCAAGACCTTGAATTTGGTCTTGTTAAATCTCATGAGGTTCCCATGGGTCCACTCCTCAAGCTTTTCCAGATCCCATCCTTCAAATATGTCAACAGCACCACTCAGCTTGGTGTCATCTGCAAACTTGCTGAGGGTGCACTCGATCCCTTCATCTGCATCATTAATGAAGATATTAAAAAACACTTGTCCCAATATGGACACCCCAGGGACACCACTTGTCACTGATGTCCATCATGACTCTGAGATGTTGACCACTACCCTCTGGATGGGACCATCCAACCCTTTTCTTATCCAACAGTTCACTGAACAGTCCAATTTAGAGAGAAGGATGTTGTTGGAGACCACTAGATTGGTCAAGCAGGGCTTAAAGTTTCATTATCAATGTATATTTTAGTCTGAAAACAAAACCTAATAAACATAGAATTAGTTCAATTCTGTGTAATAGATTTCCTCTATTTTCCAGAGAATTAATACAAGAAAAATGCTTAATGGGTTGTACTCATTAATGGCATTGGACTTTACCATCCCTGTCAAATTAAACACCGTTTTACAGTCTTCTAGCCCAGAACCACTTGGTTGCCTAAACTTTCTTGAGCCAAGAAAATGTCTTCAAGATGATTTTAAGTGCAAAAGTGGATGCTTAATGTGTACCACATGATAATTCCTTAAACAATTACAAGAAAAAATGATGGAAAGCTGGCTCAAGCTGTGCTCCATACTTTGTTGAAGAATGTTTTATTGAATGGGAAGGCACTTGGAGATCTTCCCCTAGAAAAGAGGTCTTGAAACATGGGGCTTTTGAAAGCAAATTAAATAAAAGAAATTTTTCTTGAAAGAAAATTATGGAGGCTTGAATGCCACTTATTATTCATTTACACCAGTGAGGACATTTCAGGCTTTGAATCTGTATCAATTCTGATTTGCTATTTTTGGCTGGTTTAGAGTTAATTTTCTTTATAATAAGTAGTATGGGGCTGTGGTTTGTATATGTGCTGGAAATAGTGTTGATAATACAAGATTGCTTTCACTGTCACTGAGCAATGCTTGCACAGAGCCAAAGCCTTTTCTGCTCCTCATCCCAGCCCACCAGTAAGGAGGCCTGGGGGCACAAGAAGCTATGAGGGGGGAGAACTGACCCAAACTGACCAAATTCCATAATTTCCATGTGGTAATATGACAATTCCCATATGGTGTCATGCTCAGCATACAAAGCTGGAGGAAGAAGGAGAAAGAGGGAACATTCAGAGTGATGGCATGATGGTTGCTGCTTTCCTAGGGATCCTGAAGTCCTGACTGCCTGTGGGAAGCAGTGAATGAATTCCTTGTTTTGCTTTGCTTGTGTGTGTGACTTCTGCTTTCCCTCTAAAACTGTCCTTATCTCAGCTCATGAGTTATGTCACTTTTACCCTTCTGATTGTCTTCCCCACCCCACTGGGCATGAGTAAGCAGCTGCATGGGGCTGAGTTGTTGGCTGGGTTTAAACTACAAAAGCTGAAAATCAAGGCAGAGGTAAAAAAGAGTGACATGGGATGAAGTCATGGTCAAATAAAAATTGTTTGCATTAAAGCAAACTCAGCTAATTGAACTGTATTGTGAAATGTCCTTTGACAGATACTTTGACAGAACCAAGCAAGTTCATGGCAAGAATTTGGAGTTCAGTGCTGACTCGTCAATAATCCCTACTTCACAGGAGTTTGTTATTGAAATTAGGATAATTCAGTTATCTGTACTATAATTTTTATGACAATGCTGCTGTCAGTGGATGAGATGTGCCCTTAGTTTTCAGACAAAATCATATGTCAAGAGTTTAGTTGAAAGTTATGTGTATTCTCGTATAAATGGGTCTCTTCAGCTTCTTCCTGTCATTGCAAAGCATCACCTCAACGATGAAGCTCTTGTAGATGAGGTCTCTTCACAAAGTTATTTTGTTTTATAAAGAATTTTCTAGTGAAGGAACAGCAGAGAGGTGACTGAAAGACTTCTACTGGGAAAGGAAGAAGAAAAAATGGTTAATTCTGCTGCTTGTGAATACTCAGAGGTAAGGCTGAAGCAATCAATTTTGCCTTAACAAACTGTCTTTGATATCTATTTTTAGTTCTACCCCACAGGCAAAGTAGATAGAAACACGCTTGGAAAAGAAATATTTCCTGCATGTAGAAGGCAAATATTATTCCTGTGGGAACCTGTTTAGAATTGGCTAGAAAGTTTACACATACTCTTCCCGTGCAATTACTTTTTTACTGCATTTTTGAAAGATTAGCTGAAAATGAAATTTCAACATAAACTCATGTGGAATTTTCCATCCCTTTTTGTCAGTTCTTCTAGTCAGTTTTTTTGATATAAATCTACAGGAGACTGTAAAATGGTCTCTTCACTTTTCCTGGACAGCTGATTCATATGTGAGTGAGATCTGTGTTGCAGATGGCAAGACTGATATGAACCTCACTGACCCTCACAGCATATGCACTGGAGGGATTCTGTGTGCATACATGGTGGGCATTTGAACTGTTAAATATCTTGATGTCTAGGTGACTGCACAGCCCTACAGCCAGCAACAAAGCCAGGTTGGTCTGAAAATGCAAAATTGTGTGCAGAAATAGGCAGGTTTCTCCAGGTGGCAAAATAGTAAAGGATGGACCTGTGAGACTGATGAGATGTGAAGGGTGAGGAAAGCTAAAACACGAAAGCCGTAATGGGACAGATAAGGAGCCTACAGAAGGGAAGGGAGACAAAATACCTCCATTAGTGGAAGGGGGGAAATGACTTACAGCCCTAACCTGTTAAAAGCAGATTTACCCAAGTGTGGCTTATTTTCTTCTCTCCATTTTTTTTAATGAATTCTTGCTTTTTAATACCATATAGAGCACTGGTAACAAAGAACTATCTAGAAATACTGTGTGTGCCTCATACAGAAAACCTTGTTTGCAGCCCCTGCTGGAATTAGAATTCCAGGACTGGACCAACCACTACACTGCAGTAGCTTTCAAATGGTGATGTAGTGTTACATTCTGTCTGCCACTTATACCAGAGGGCAGACATGAAATGTAGCCAAAAGTGTACACATATTTTTGTCCCAACATCAACCAAAGTTCATGTCATGGTTTAACCTCAGTGGGCAACTTAGCCCCACACAGCTGCTTACTCTCTCCCTCTTGGAGGAATGGGAGTGATAATCAGAAGGGTAAAACCAAGAAAATTTATGGGCTGAGATAAAGACAATTTGATGAGGAAAGCAAAAGCCATGCAACCAAGCAAAGCAAAACAAGGGATTCATTCAGTCACCATTCCTCATGGGCAGGTAAGTTTTCAGACATCCTGAGGAGAGCAGAACTCAATTACATGTAAGAAATGACAATCACTCTGAACATTGAACTCAGATGCCATCACTCTAAGTGTCTCACCCTCTTTCCTCCTTCTTTCCCCCAGTTCTATATGCTGAGAATGATGCCATATGGGTTGGAATATCCCTATTGGAAGCTGGGGCCAACTGTCATGGTCCCCTCCTAGCCTCTTGTGCCCTCAGGCCTCCTCACTGGTGGGGTGGGATGAGAAGCAGAAAAGGCCTTGGCTCTGTGCAGGCACTGCTCAGTGATACAGTAAGCATTCTTGTATTATCAACACTGTTTCCAGAAAAAATACAAAGCACAGCCCCATATTTGCTACTATGGAAGAATCTAAGTCTACCACAGCCAATGCCAGTACAGTCTCAAGGACGTTTGACCTTATTCAATATCCATGTGATGTAAAAAACTAGGAACACAGATACCTATACTCCAGAATCATGTTTCATGTTGCATTGTGCTGTTTGAACATTTTCAAGTTGCTCATATTTTTCTGGAACTACGTTATATTCAGGATCAGTAAGCTGGTTTTATCAAAGTTACACAAACTCTAAACTTCATAGACCTTCTTGTGAGATTAGTAACATACTTCAGTATGGTAGTCAGCTGGACATAGCACCCTACTTATATTTAGCTTATACCAGGTTTCCAGCATCTCTGCCTGTATCATCTAAGATAAGGGTGCTTATCTTTGCTAGTGCCTTATTTAAGACACTTGAATTGAAAATGCAATTATCAAAATAAAGATGAAAACAATCCCTACTGCCTTAGTAATCAGATACACTTTTTACAGGAACGGAAGGGGCCTAGACTTTCTTTTTGGAGTGGTGAAAAGGATCCAAAGGACTGAAGAAAGTGATCAGTTTTGCTCATGAGTCTTACTCATTATTGTCTTGGAAACACAGCAGAGGTAACATAAGGTTTCTGAGTATTAGGTGCTACCTTCTGATACAGCTGGAGCTTCTTCAAGTAGCCAGACTGTCCCATGTCTGTATAAAGGTCCTGTCTAAGCTTCTAAAAATTCACTGGTTAGGCACTGTTCTAAGGGGCTGAAAAAAAATGTAGGCTGAATATGTCTCCACAATTTTTTTCCAAAGCCTCTAGTTTGTGTCCAGTAACATTTTGTCTTGAATAGTTGATACTTTTTTTCCTATATTAAGATATCAGATTGCCTTTGCCTACATAAACTCAATTATGATCTTCTCTGATAACAGATCTCAAGTGGAGAGGTTTAAGATCTCTTAATTTCTGCCAGTTAATTTTCAAAGTCTCAATTTGTCTCTGCTTCAGATTTATGATAGAAGTGTTGGGCTTTGTTCAAGGTTGTATTATAAATATATACATGATCATATAAATATATGTATACAGCATTAGAAAGTCCTTCAGGAAGTTAGTATTACTTTCAGATTTGGAGTCAAAGTATGTTATCATACCCTTCCAATTTCAGATAATGAATAATTAATAAATTAATGAATAAATTTAAATCCCAAATATACAAAGGTAAATAGTCTATATCAGGAAACATCCTATCTTCATTACTGAGATGAAAAGGAACTGCCATCATGGATACCAGCATATATAACTCTTTTGAGAGCATAGGAATATATATAACTCTTTTGAGAGCATAGGAATTCCCAGATACCTCTGGTAATCTATTCTTTTGAGACAATACCATTTAGAGTTATACCTTCTGGTGGTTTTGACCTAAAAAGGAAAACATTTGGTTCTGTAACAGGGAAACAGGAGTCATCAGCCCTTAATGGGCAGCCAGACAAAAAGTAGAATCAGTTCTCAGAACTTTTCCTCACAGAAGATTTAGTGCTCTCTCTGTACTCTCACTGGGGAGAGATGGCAGGAAGGAGCTTCCTTCAGGGTCTGTGCTTTAAAAGGACCCTGCCTACTCCAGGTTTGCTATTCAGTGTTGGGTTTAGGGAACACTGACATTTGCATCTGGTTGGGGATTGTGTGCAGATAGAACAAAACAGAAGCAGGTAAAATCTCCTTGCATGAGTATTCAAATCTGATGCCTATGACTGCACTTTTAACAGAGGCCCAAAGAGTCACCTGGGCATTGCAAAACCCCGGTAGTATTAGACAGACTCATGCAGACCAACAAGACAGCCTTCTGGATGCTGCCAATATCTGGAGTTAAGGGGTCTGTGGCTGTGAACTTTGGGAATTGCAGGCAAGCCCCAGGAGAAGGGATAAGGGATTACTGCTTTTTACTGCACTTGACAGACTTTCAGGAGTTGGGGGATTTTTGAGCTATAGAATTTATTTTATTTTATTTCATTTTAACAGGAAATGGATAGGCTTAAAAAAGTTTAGTTTGTCTACTTTCCAGGCAGTTAAACTTTCCCATGGCCCAGCCTTACATTCACTGCAATTGATGTTGTTGTTTTGTTTTGGTTGAAGAAATCACTGCTCTTTGAGGCTGCAGCAAGAGCACACAAAAATTCATCTCCTTACTTTTTGAGAAGTTACCCAGTGGCTGCTGGGAAAGTGAGCATTTGATATGGTTGTCCTAACTAAAACAAGACACTTGTGAGCTTTTCTGGAGAGGGGAAGAAGATTTTAGGAGTTAGCTCTCCAAAGATTAGTTAAATTTCCCTTTGACCTCCATGAACAAACACACTCTGTGGCTCTGGAGTCTAGCATCAGATTCACATGTTCATTAGGCTCCACCTAAGTCGTTCATGCTATTAGTTTCATAAAGGGTTGTTGCCATGACAAAGGTTTATGCATAGAACTATATGTTTGGGACAAACTGCTGCACAGTCAGGGCAGCCGATGGTGAAAAGCAGGACTTCACATCCGCTCTTTGTGTTGGAAAAGCTGTGAAGTATGCATGACTTTCGACAAACAGAATGAAAGAGGGAAGCCAGGGGATTTAAACCCTGTCACCATGTGCTGCAGCCAAACAGTCATTGAAGAAGGGAGATAGATAATGGCAGTCCAAAATCTTCTGTAAGATGGTGAGAAAGGAAGTAGAGGGCAACATTCACCACTTTTTATTTGGTTTAATAGAATAATCTGTAATATTTCTGCAGGGAAATATATCAGGATTTAAAATTAGAGCTGTGGGAACTCAGTGGGGCAAAATCCACCTGGCAATAACCTTTCATTTGTTTTGGGTTTAGTTTTTCTTTTTTTAAGAAACTAAAATATCTTTCAACTTTGTGAAGATGAAGACAGAAAATATAAAGCCCAAAAGAGAATACAGATGTCAAAGAAAAATCCAAACTAGTGATTACAAAGCCAAAGAGTGGGTCTTGATATTTTTTGTCTTCACTGAAGTAGATCATACGGAGTAGAAGGAATGTGGACATTAAAAGTCATGACCTTCGAGCTTGCTTGCTATTTCATTTTTTTTTCCTAGCACAGGAACTGATTGCTGGTGAATTAATTTTTCAAAACAATTGCCCACTTCCAGTGAGTTCTTGCTGTGTTGAGCACTTTACCATGATGACCCTTAATTTGATTATATAATTTAAATTATTAAATTCTATTAAACATTGAGTCTTTGCCAAATAAGAATGCTGGTGCTGCATATAAAGTAATTTGATAGTTTCAGTATCAGAACCTTGAGAGTTTTTGAATTTTCGAAGTCCATTCACAAGTTTTGTAGCTATAGGGATAATGGTTTTAAGCTAAAAGAGGGCAGATTCAGACTAGATATAAGAATAAATATTTTATGATGAGGATGGTAAAACATTGAACATTGAAGATGTCCCAGCTGATTGCAGAGGGGTTGGACTAAATAAATTTTAGAGGTCCCTTCTAACCCAAGCTATTCTATGATTTGTTAACCATGGGAGTTTAGCTGCAGAAGCCAACATAATTCAGCAAGACGAGTATATAAAACTTATCCTGGATTTTCTTTTAGTAAGTGGGGGAAGAGGAAAGAAGAGAAACAGAGGTTTTGTTCAAAGACACAAAACTATTCAAGAATAGGATCATCTAAATGTCCTGAATGCCACAGCCCAAGTAGGTTAGGGTGTGTGGTCACTTGCACTAGTTAGATATTTCTCAGAAAGGGGCAAGAAGAAGTTTGTGGGTATATGCTCTCAGTAATTGCAGTTGCAGAAAAAGCAGTGGGATCCACCTTGGGTGTGTATCATTCAGCCTATATGAATTCACCTTCTTGGGTAATAGAGTGATCTGAAAAATTTGTTTCCTTGACAGCTCTTTCCACTGGTTAAAGACTTACAGGAATGTTACAGAAAACACAAGATTTTGAAGTGTCACATCAGCAAAAATGATGGATTTAGACAGAGTGGTGGAATGCACCCTACCAGGGCAGTGCTCTGGCTGTGGTATCTTGAGCACCCGTGACTGCCAAAGTGATCTTTGAAACTTCTTGCGCAGTGGTTCACAAAACAGCAAATAGTCTGGTCAGTTAGGCAGAGTCAAGCACATTTTACCCTGTGGTTGTCTGTACTGACTTACAGACTTACAGGAATGCGGCTGTTGGAAATCTCTGCTCTTCTGTTGAGGTCTCTGTATTGACTACAACGAAAGCTTTTTGCCTTCAAGAAGATGATGTCCCACAGTGTGAAACAGGATGAAAGTCAAACTCTCACAGTCATAATATAATCTGATCGTTTCCAGTCATCTCCAAACTCGGAGGAAAAAAATTCTTAAACTGAGAAATAAAAATGCAAACCAATGAAAGCTGTATACTATGGTGAAATTTATTTTAGTTTTATAAAGAGGTACTATAATGACATATTTAAAAGTGATAAATATTTTCACATCTTTAGATGCCTTTAGATAGATCACAGTTAACATTTTTGTGGCTTTGGAAAACACAAATTAACTAAAACCTAAGTGAATCAGAACCCGGAGAAACCCTTTCACAAAATCATTGCCATAAATATAATGTCAAACATTTATTAAAGAATTGATAGATCTTCATGTCACATAAGTATATGAGTGTCCCGAATAAGATGGGTCACCATCAGCAGTTTGGGTGTTGTGTTCTTGTACATTATTCACTGTGCTAGAACAGAGCAGCAGGTCTCAGTGAATTCTGTTGTATCCCCACATTTGACCGTTGATTAATAGCTCAACTGCTACAAGTCCACAGATGAGCACTATATAAAAAACAGAAAATAAAAAGTGGAATTTAGACACATTCATTTATAATGCTACCTGCTAACACACTTTAATAATCTTCCAAATAATTTTGGCAAATTGTCTCTTGATCAGTATTCTTTTTTTTTTCTTTTTCTCTCACGATTAAGTAGCATATCATGTCATTCACAAGAGGCAGGATGAGTTTGCCAGAGAGAGACACCAAATTGCAGCCTTTCTTGGTCCATGTTTCCAATGGACATTTCTGTTGAAGAAACAGATTCTTTGCTGTTTTGGTAGATCCACACTAAAGTAAAAGGTCTGGCTCAAAGAACCATGGTGCTTCTTTGCTTACTTATTGCTTAAGTACGGCTTCCTAAAAGTAGATTAAAAATAGCAGAACTTGGCTTTATATATGGAAATACAATATGCCATCATGGAAGGAAATCTTTCTGCATTGGCGGTGTTATTTTGGATAGACTCTTTTATTAGATTTGGATAGAACCTCTTATTATTATGGTTTTTTTTTTTATTTGGGGTTTATTTTTTGTTTTTCTTTTATCTCAGCATGAGCCACAAAAAGGTGTTGGTCTTTTATTTTAAGTGGAGAAACTGAAATGTAAATGGTGATACCATCTAAAACTACTGAGAGCTGTCTGCTAAGTAGAGGCCAAAACTGAATAAGCAAGGTTCTAAAGTTAGGCATATATGATTGGAAGTTAGCGAATGTCATGCCAATCCATAAAAAGGGCCAGAAGGAGGACCTGGGAAAATACAGGCCTGTCGGCCTGACCTCAGTGCCTGGCAAGGTTATGGAGCAGATCACACAGCACCTACAGGATGGACAAGGGATCAGACCCAGCCAGATGGGTTTAGGAAGGGCAGGTGCTGTCTGCACAACCTGATCTCCTTTTATGATCAGGTGACAGACCTAGTGAATGAGGGGAAGGCTGTAGTTGTGTCTATCTGGACTTCAGCAAAGCCTT
>JAWWLV010000100.1:58822813-58860444 GCA_035041135.1 Platyrinchus mystaceus | reverse complement strand
TGATATGTTCTCATCTCTGCTTTGGCATTTTCATAAGCTCACTCACATTCAAAGTTCCAAGATCCTGACACTACTTGAAAATAAATTTATTTTACTGACAGAAGCATTCAGCTGTTCTCATGCAATCCATTTGCCTGGGTCACATATGTATGAGTCCAGTAGGCAATGTTTTGCATCTAATTTTTTTCTCACAGTATTAGAACCAGAAACAAAGTGTAATTTACACTGTGTAATTGAAAAATGAATTATATTCACTTTTACCCTGAGACAACTTCTAGTGCAGTAAAAACCTCAATAAATTTTTTCTAACCTCTAATAATAACTGACTGATACCAAATGCAAATAATATTAAATTACTTATTACAGATCTAGCCCCCTCGTAGTATGTTGACCTAGTTAACATATATCAGCATCCTCTAATACAAAAGAGGCAAAATGTGGCTATTTTAAATATAATGTTTTTTAAATGCATTTCTACCATGAGAATATTGAAGAACTGCAGCAATACCTTGGGATTTTATGTTTGCTATTAAACACTGCAGAATAACCACTCATGTAGGGCAAAGAGATATCAAATCCTTCCTACCTTATAATGTCTTAGCTTTAAAACAAGACTGCATTTTACTACGTTTAGCAAGTCAGCACTTACGTTTCCATCCTATAGAAAATTCTAGAGAAGTAATAATATGAAAATATTATTTCCATATTCGTAAAAGCTTACAGGCATGGAAAGTGGCTCTTTCTGCCACCACTTTCCTCTTTTGTGGTCTACCACCAGCTAAATCACAGATAGATTTTACTTCCAAATAATCATTTTCTGCTCAATTGGTGGGAAGAGATGACAAAGAAAACAGCAAGAGACTGGTGTTCATGGGGGCCTGCACAAGGTGAAAAGGCACATTCACTGTCAGCAAGGGGAAAGTACAGTGTCTAACTTAGAGGACCAAGTTAAGATGAGGATTCCCTGAGTTCTGAGTATCAGAGTAAAATGGGCTTCATCAGGTGATTCAAGATGATCTGAACTTCTAACTGTCCCAAATTGCCTTCTAGACAGTTCAATCCATTGACTCTGTATGAAGAAATTTGATATCCATATCCTTTCTCTACCCCACTGAAGGGAGTGCTGAATATTACTGGTTTTAAGGTCTTCCAAGTATGTTTTTGATATCCTTTCAGAATACTTGGATAAATTATTTTGTGGTGGCCAAAGAAATTGATCCACTTCAAACTAGAACTTCCAAAGAATGTGAGCCAACTTTTTTGGTGTGTGTCCCATGGGCTATATTCTGAATGACTGAATCTGTAGAATCCAGCATGCTTAACACAGTTGTAATAAACAACCACAATAAGGACAAAGTATTTCAACTGATAAATCTTTGAACCTTCTCCTTGTCCTGTATCATCTCATCATAGTCATACAAATGTTACTTTTTTAAATAAAATGCCATAAAATGTAAGACTTAATGGTAGTTATGCTCATGCTGAGAAAATAGTCATTAGAACTAACCTTTGACTTTTTGAAATCAGTTATTATTTTTGAACAGCCTAATAAATTACTCTCTACCAGGGAATTACATTTTGGCTTAGAAACAATGACCTTGCAGACCACGCTACATAAATTAAGGCTTGAGAGTGGTTTTCAGATCTAGTCTTCTGCTGTGCCCAGTTCATAGCTCTGATCAGGAGATAACAATGCAGCTGTTTCAGGCAAGCACAAGGGAATAGTGGAAAATCTCTGATTCACAGCAATTGTAACAGATTGTACTACTAATAGAGCAGGATATTTTGGAACTGAGTGAGTTGTTTCTGAGGCATATGTGAGTTGGGGCAGAGACTCTTAAGAACAGCAGAAGTAGGAGGAGTGTAAGAAAAGAAAATGGGCCATGGAAAAGCATAAGAGATTCTTTAACATATGAAATAGATAATAACTTGTTTCTGTTTCGATTTTATAGCAGACAGTACTTTAAGGAGGTCATTGAGCATCAGACTGGAAGGTGTCTAAGCTATGAGGCTCTCTTCCTATCTGATAAAACATATTAATGTCATCTGTGTGGGCAGGGAGACCTGCTGTAGACCAGAGCATAAGAGATGTTACTAACACGGTGAACTCCTACAAATATGCCTGAGAGGAAAAAATTACAATCCAAGAGGTTCACCTTCTGGTCCCTCCCAGAGCAGAGTCTATCCCCTACAGTTTCTTGCACTGCTCTTTATTTTCAGAATATATTTCCCTCTTTCTTAGTCAATCCTCTGTAAAAAATCCAATCATGTAATATTTTCGGGGAGTGGTAAAACTTTTTTGTTCACAAATGCAGCAGAAACGTTCCTGTGCCATGTCTGCTCTTGTATAGTGAAACATTTTTGCTTTAAGGTGTGTTTTAGCACAGTGAAAAAATATAGCAATAAAACTCAATAGATGTGTTTCTACATGTTGCAGAAACCTTTAAGAGGAGCATTTCGCAGATATCTCCATATCGATCCCAGAATAGAACCCAAGTTATTAGTAGATAAAAAATAAATATATACTCTTTATATCACTTTCCAAGGGTTTTTCTGCAATTATGATCAGAAAACATGCATTCCAAAACATTCTGATACTTAGTATTTGCAACTTATGAACACATATCTGGTTATATATATATGGGAGATCAGCCTTGACATGGAACATGGGAAATAGTTCTCCTGGTCTGGGAGAATAGAAGAGTATTGTTCCCATTTCCCACCACCAACAGGAAAAGCAAAGCTAAGGTGCATGGTTGCTGTCAGAAGTAGACAACCAACAGCTTCAAATCTGTAAGGAAGCTCCCTAGGATGAGTCTGGGGTATGTTTCCTTTGCCTGCAGAAAAGAGCAACAAAACCAGCTTTTGTTCTTAACTCTTCTAAGTTCAAACTCATGAAAGGGAAGTTACAGCTAAGTAGTTGACAGGGTCTGTGGTGTCTACCCATTCAGATAACTTTGAGATCTGGGAGTTTTTGTTCTTATTGTTGGTTTTGTAATGCTCTATCACTTCTTGCTTGTCTTTGGAGCACACAGCTAATTCTGCAGCCACAGGAACAGGAAATGTATAATTTTTGGATACAGTAGTTTAGACATGGTCTGCTAACTGCTCAAATTCCTCTGCATAGTCTGTGTTCCATCTTGCAATGTAGGATGTATTGTACATCATCTGTCAAGACAGCACCAACTAGAAATATTTTAGTTTTTTTAATTACTGTTATAAATTTAGAAGTTGCTAGGTGTCAGAAGAACTTTTTTTTAAAAAAAAAGTAGTTGCCCCCTAAGGGACAATTTAAAGAAGTTATCTGGAACCGAATATATGTGGCTTAGTATGGTTATCCAAAGGCACTCTGACTTCTCCAAATGGCAGTTACTACCATGAAAGAAAAACTAGAGGACAAGTTACCAAATGGCAAGTCTTGTATAAAGCTGAATCCTGAACTCAATTCTTTGTCTTTGGTTGAAATAATTATTATGAAAGTGAATCTGGAAGCTTGTTTTTGGAACTAACTCAAAGAGATACCTGTCTAGAATCAAAAGTTCAGATTCTGTTCTCATTAAGTAAGTAAAATAGACACTGAGAGAAACACACACGTGTTGTTTGCTCACAAATCAGTGAAAATGTAGCTCTCTTAAGGATTTTTTATTTTGAAATTAAAAGGCAACCATGTAGTCTATAATATATCCATTTTAGTAACTGTACAGCTTATCCTATCACAATGCTGCCTTTACTGCTTTGTTAAATTCAATCACAAATGGAAAGAAAGTGGGAGAGCTGAGCCTGAGCGCTCTGAGTTACACTGGTGGAGCAGGAAGGGAAAACATGGAGAAGAATTCACAGCCACATAGTTGTCTCCTCTGATGGAAGTGTTTGCCCCTGCTTGTTCTGTTCAGCCCAGAGTTCAAACATTCTCCAGAACTGTTGCAGGACATAAAACCCTTATATATCTGTTAATGAGTAAAGCAATATGACATCTTTCTCTGGTTAGAAAATTACCCATTTTGGCTCTCAGTGACCTCTCCTCATTTACTGAAGCTTCCATGACATCTCAGCCACTTTACTGCAGTTGAAATGCACTGCAGTAAGACCTTCCAGCTTCCTGTAGGAAGCTAAATCTAATCAAGAAGATTTGTAGTTTGTCTGCTCAAAAATCGAGGCATGGATCACAGGTTCTATTGGTTTATAGTTGTGTTATTAGAACAATACTTACCTCCTTCTCAAGTAAAGACATGCTTAATTAGTGTAAATATGAGCAAATAATATTGATAGACATGGCAGATGAGTGACTGTCTATCAACTACCTACAATAGCAAAACTGTCTCTGAATATAAAGTCTCTCTCCATGGCAAAAAGCATCAGATGAGACTCTCCTGAAGGACAAGTAATTTCAAACAATGAAACATATAAACACTTAAAATTTTGCTCAATATATTCTAAAGTGCCTCTACAATGATTAAGAGATTTCACAGTTTTAGGGTATAATGGAGCATATTTCTTAAAGGAGAAATGGGTAATCTGACAAATTCATTTTAACATTTTATTTTGAATCCTTTTTAATCCTTTTCGAATCCGATGATAGCTATGTCTTGAGAAACAGCAGCCGCTAAATACTTGCTCCAAGATAAACTTAGTATATTAGAATATTGAGATAAGCCTCCCAAACAAACATCATAATGTTTGTTCGATTCTCTTTTAGAACGAAAAAGTTCTAATCAATCTAAATGGAAACTTATACTGATCACAACCAACTTTTAAAAAACTATTTTCAAGGAACATGGTCCCCACCAAACCCAAACAAGTTCTCTACATTTGAGCTAGAATGTTGATCAGGCTCTTGTCCAGTTTAAATTTGGTTAGGTTAGAAGCCTTCAGTATATGGCCTGAATAACAAACACTGACAGAGCCAGGTATTATTATATTTAACTCTCAGGCATTAACATCAAAAAGAAATACCTGGGTTCTTCAACAGAGGCTTTGTTTAAAAAAAATATGTATGTGTTTGGTGAATCTTTTATCACTCCTCAAGAACACTACTTTGGCTTTGGAGGAATATTTGGCAGGATATTTTATTGGTTTAAATGCGTACATGACTGACATAAATTACTATAATGAATGTTCCATCATTTCCCCTCTGGTTACAGGGGAAAGAACCAATATCTGTGTTTCTCTGTTGCATTATATAAAAACGTTGGATAGCCAGAAATGGATGTTAGAACAGTTCACAGTGCTGGTGCAGGGGCGTTCAGTATTGTGCTGCCTTGCACACTTGGATTCCATGCAGTGGAATACTTTAGAGCAAAGCTTTGTATTTATGGACTATCAAGAAGGTATTTCTCTTCACAATTACTGATATTCAACAGGCATATAAGGTATTAATGGTAGAGCTAAAGGGTTTGCCCTCAAGATGCTGAGTTCTCTGGACTGATTTCAGCCATGTGTCTACAGTGAAACTAAGGAGTAGACTCATTGCCTTCAGCTTAACTATCCTGCTGAGTAGGACAGCTCACCCACAGAGCTCAGGTAACTTGGACAAATTAGATCTTCAATAAAATGATTATGAGCAGCCAGGAAGAAAGCTGAAGGGGAGGGGGCAATAAGGAAATAAGCTGATATTGGGCTGATGTAGAGCTTGGGTAGGGCTGATTTTGGACCGAATGTAGCTCTGAGAAGGGGAAGGGACTGGGAAACTGTTGATACAACCACACAATGTGAATTGTGAATGCAAATGTGAAGTTGCTTATATCTGAATCCATGATGCCTGTACATATGACAAAGTAGAAATGCTCAGACGGATGGAAAAGGAAGCAGATTGACAGACACTCCAGTGACAGATGAGGGAGTGATGACAACTCACTTTTTGTCTGCATTTCATTAAGATAGACTATGTTGAAAAGGAAAATATATTAATAGTTATATTTCCATAGAATCAATTTCCTGAAAAATTTAATGAGAACAAAATTTGACTAGCTTCTCTGGTATTTAAAACACATTTGATTTCTGAGGCATTGGTTCAGTTGTTTTATGGGGGAACTGCTTACATACAAAACTGGATGTGTATGACAGGAATAGTAAACACACAAATAGTAACACCAGACATAGTCTTATGCAACTACACAGTCAGCTTGCTCAGAGGGTTCAAGTTGCTCAAAAGTAGCCCAACAACAACAAAAAGGGAATCAAATCAACACCTTAACTTTGTTTATGATGCAACTTCTGAATGCAGTTGCTGACACGCAGGGAGGGTGCAGTGATATGGTGGCCCAGGCTTAGCTTGGCTTACACTGAAGCTATAACAATAGTTTCAGTGACAAACATGGCCAAAGTAGCACATACTCTTAGTGTCATGATAGAAAGTTGGATTTCAGAAATATATTTGGATGTGCGCTGAATGAATAATGCACAGTGATTGGGAAAAAATGTACACCATGCCTTATAACTGACACCAGGCATCCAAGAGAGAATATAAAGATTTTCTAATGAGATGCTTTCTTATGAAAGCACGGTGCTTGAAGTGGCTGGAAACTAGAATTTCCATTCTGTGAATAATTTGTTCCATTTTAAATTGCAACAGAAAGTAAAGCTTTCCAGTGAGACAAAACTTTTCAAACATTAAAATTCATGACTCATGGAGTATTTGATGTTGAGAATATCAGATGATGATGCTGATGATAATGGTGAACAATGACATTTCAGGAGGATAAAAAAAAGCTGTTCGTGTTCATTGTTCAGATTAATTAAATTGTACATTATGGATTTTTTTGCAATAGTAATGCAATACAAATATTACTCAATACTCAACTTGAAATACTTATCTGTCAGTCCTACATATTTTCCTTTACTGAAACAGCAATATTATTAAAATGGAAAAAAGTGGGATTCCCCACTGTAGGGAAGTGAAGACTGACCAAAAAAAAATAATAATTGTCCTGAATATGTAGAAGGTTGGGGAGATATCCTCTTCCAAGTACCCTTGAGAACCTATCTGATGTGACAGGCCTAAACTGTAGCAAAGGAGTTTTATAATATACACTGGGAAAAGGTTTTGGAGAACAGAGCAAAGCAGTGGAAAACTTATTATTAGTAAACTGCAGAGATTCGCTGATTGAAGATTTGTAAGAACACGTTGGGCAGACATCTGTCCAGAGGTCGTGGGCAGGAGCAGGCAGTCTCTGCAGGACCCTTCCATTCTTTGTCTTTATTTGTAATTCTGTGACTCCAAATATGATTTGGAGCAGCTTCACTGACACTTTTCTCTTTCTCTGTCCTCAGTCTATCTCCTCAGTCTCCTAGAAAAGAAGAAAAGACCCAGTCAGAGGCAGACATTGATGCAAAAATCAGTTTTAGAGGGCATATAAAAGTGTGAAGGTATGAGAGCACAGGCTAAATCAAAGCTCAAGTTTACTGGATGTGAGAAAGGATAATGTCAGCTTGGCAGTTGTGGCATTAGCAGCTATACCAGGAGCATCAGGACTGATAGTTGAGTGTAGCTGCAGACAATGTATTTCTGCAGCTTTCATGAGCTGCTGTTGCTGCTCATGCTTTAGTTTGGGCTCTGAACCAAACTAGAAGGCAGATGGCCACCGCTTCTCTTTGGGCTTTATAACTGTGTGTTGCCAGCTTGTGTCCAAATAGCTCATGGTGTATGGAAAACAGGTGTGCCAGCTAGCCTTTCCCACTGTTTTTGATGTGCCCTGTCTCTGAAATACCATTACAAACTAAGTGCTTGAGCCAGAATTTTCATTAATTGTAGGGTATTTCTTTCTGATTTAGGTGGACAGCAAGTTTTCTGTTTAAGAGATTCATCATCTGTAAAATACCTACGTGAAGGGATATGTAAAACATTGTTACTGTTACCTTGAGTACCTGTGAGCTTTGGTTTTAGGAAGCTGGTAGTTTACCCTGGTTATGTTTTTACTTCAGTTTCACACTGTTTTCTCTTCTATGTACTGACCATGTAAAACAGAACAAACTTTGTAAAACAATCTACAATGTATAGGAAAGTTCCCTAAAGGATTATCTTTTTTTTCATTTTATTATGCCGAATATATTCCTTTCAACAAGGAAGCAAGATTTTATGGAGAGTACGCAAGAAGGAATACTTTAGTTTTCCCTTCATAATGCTCATATTATGATTTCAAGATGAACATTTCCACTTAGTACTTGGTAATTAGATAGACAGACTCTTATTATAACTGTCATGGGAATGTAAAGATATTCAGATGGTGAAAATGGACCTCTCTCAAATTCAAGAAAGTCATGTGTTGCAGAAGGCTAGATTTGATTATTAGCAGAACAATTATGTTGCAATATCCACAGTATAATAATAGGAGCTGGATAGCTACTGAAGAAAATTCCTGGAGTCAGTCATCTGTATTCTGGGAAGGTTGGCTATTGGTCCAGAATCACAGTGGAAGAGATTATCTCTATAAAGGTTAAGAGCCAAAAAGGGCACATATTTGTTCCTCTAAAGCAACTAATTTTTATGCCAATATTCTGGAAATTACTGAAAGAATTAATTCTGGAGGAGATTATGCCAGAAGTAACGATCTGGTAGCAAATGGGAAGGAAAAATGTTTAGGAGTGCCAAATAGATATAGCAGGAAAAATTTGCTAGACTGGTAAAAAGTCACTTGCCCGTCTCAACACAACCAGTTAAATCTTGATCAGCATTCACAGTCTACAAAGGAAAAATACCCACAGAGTGGAATTATGCTCTCAAAGCAGTAGAACTCTTGTTCTGTGTGTTTGTGCAGGCGTGTACATACCACTGCATCCAAGAGCTTTACAGACTCCTGCATTGGCTCAGGGATAAGCTGTTGTGCTTCAAGGGAGACCACAACAGGCCTGGATGACCATCTATCCCTTCCAATATTCAGTAAAGCTGGTCCAAGCCAATTTCTTTGAATTTCGGTGCTTTTAAATGTGCTTTTAATCTTTAAATGTGCTTTTAAATGCCTTCACATAAGGCAGGAAGAGTAACTGAGTGTAGTGTTCCTGATTGTACAAGCCAGCCTGATGAAGAGAATCTTATTAAATCATTAGAATAATATTTAGAAGCTTAGCCACAATTGAGTCTCATCATAGTGACTTAAATAAACATCATTTCCCTTTTTCTTGCACTGCAGGAGCTGGGAGCAGGTGCTGGTACTCTGTAGGGACTCATAACCTCATTTCTTCTTGTGTTTTTTATTTCTATTGGAACAAGTATCTGCTTTAATCCTGAAATAATTCATACAAACCTGGAGGCTGTTCTTTGAATGAACAGGGTCTAAGACTGTCTGTGTCTTGCCTGATACTAATTATTTTCTCAGTTTGTCTTGGCAATTTGCTGTGATAATAAGTGTTTACCTTGAATTCCCTGCTGGCTATGCTGTGGAAGGAATGGGCACACAGACAAGATATCAGTAGCAAAGAAAATATATCAAATTAACTACATTCCATCATTAGATTAATTTCATTAGCATATTAAAATTGCTGTGACTCAAATAGAAATTGGCCTGATGAATTTGGATCTTGTTTTTAAAACCCTAATATTTATTGTTTGACTGACTGGATATTTTGGTTCATGTCATATCACATGGTAGAGGTTGGAGTCACGCATGAAAACTGGATCACATTTTGGTGCCAGACTGCCATACCCAGCCCAATTTTATCAAACAATTCCCTGGTTCTGATCTTTTTATTCATCTTTGGGTTTTGCTTATATGAAGAGAGAATACATGAATTATTCAGTCATAACACATGTTTTTCCTCAGATTGTTATCTTGATGAGAGAAGCCTAAATAAAATTTTTTAAAAAACATTAATGTTCTTGAGAATTCATAGTTTTCTGTGTAAAAGTTATCGTATAAAACATTTTTCTTGCATCAGAGCCTTCCCTTTAAAAATCAAATTTATTACAGCTATTGATACTGTCTTACACTTACATATGAAGACTAGCACAGGCTCATCACAGATATTTTTCCTGTAGGTAATCAGTGGACTTCTCTAAATTACCTCCATTTATGTAGAACATCCCTAATTTATAACAGCAGTTTACAGATTAGATTATTACATTGAAATGAAAAGTGTCAAAGTAGGGCTTGGAAGATAATTTTACTTTGTGGCAATGTTGTACAGACAGTAATATCTAATATGATTTAAAACCTCAGTCAACAGACGCATTTCTAAGATACCAGACTGGTTTTATCTTACATATAATGAAGCCCTATTCCTTATTTTCCTTGTAGAATGTTACTATGGAAAGGTACATATTTTAAAGGTGGAGACAGAAAACTTTATATTTACTGTTCTGCCACTTATTCAGCTGTGCATCACTTGCACAGCATGCTTAACACATTTTCAGAGAGACTAAGTGACAAAGCCAGAACCGGAATATGCAGCAAAATCACAGCCCTATCCAAGCCAAATGGAACTTTACTGAATTTTATGCCTTTTTCCTTGTGTTGTCTAGAGTGGTAAGGCATTTTGGCTGCCAATGTATTACAATCAGTCTTGTCCTCTAGAAACTACACTTAAAAACTTTGATGGAGAGAAGTTCTAGCACTCCAGTCCTGAGTCATCTCATACACACTGGGCTGTCTGTTAACTTACCTTCTGGGGTAAATATACTGCATATTTATTCCAAGCACTTCTCAGAAAGCAGTGCATGGAATGTCTTAGAGCCCCAGATGAACCCAAACAGAGATTTGGAAACTGAACACCTACCATCACCGTCTGAGCTCCTTAGGTCTTCCCAAACACAGAATCAAAAATGGAGACAACCAAATAGAGAGTGATTTCAGGACACATCAAAATGATTACTTAGCAACACCTGCACTGATTTGACTTGATGCTTCTTTCTTGAACAAGGCACTACTCAATTTAGACAGTAGAGGTGCTGCTGAAGCTACATTTTCTCCACAATTTGATGTTGAGGAGGAGCCACACTATTATATATGATTCAATGATAAAAAATAAATAATCGAAGAACTAGGTGCAGCTGACAAAAAACATGCATTTAATATACTGCATGTAGTTTCAAATTAGAGAATTATTCAGATAGAAAAAAATGACTGCTATATGAGTACATAGAGATCTGAAAACTGTTGAAAGAAAAATAATTAAAATTTACTTTCTCTGTTAAATTAAACGTGGTAATGGGTACTAAACACAAACATAATTTTCATAATATTTCTTCATAATTTGAGTTTTTCTATTCATCATATGCACTGAAATATTCAAACAAGGAGCTGTGCAATTTTGAACTCCAATATATCTCACTCATTAGATTTTCTATCTGAGTCCTTAATTTCGAATGCATTTGAAATTGTGTGTCTCTGTAAAATTAAACAATAAATACTCACTATAGAAATGAAGGTAAAGTAATTTAAATTGACACCTGTGAGAAGATCTTTTAAATTAGCTTAAGACTGAGGGAATAACAGTGGTTCAGCTTCATCTCCCTCAATCTGAGATTGTGATTTTTCAGCTGAATTTATAAATACACTCACATAGCAGCTATGGCTGTTCATTGTAGACCAGTTTGTCAATAAGATGATGCCAGCTGACCTAAGGAATACCTGAGAAAAGTCTTCTGAGTTTCAAGAAAAAACAAACAACCAGTTTTCTAAAATCATTCCATTCAATACCAGATACTGAATGCCCCCTCTGTGGTTAAATGCTGGACTGCATTTTTCCTGTTTTCTTATTTCTCTGTTGACTAAAATATTACACCAAAGTGCTCCATTCAAGTCGGGTAGTCATCTCCAGAACTGGATTTCTGCTGTTTTCACAACTGAGTGTCTCTGAAAATTAGCAAGAGGGTACTGGGAGGAAAACAAACCAACCTATTTTCAGAAATTGGTTATGTTACTATGTTTGCAGTATTAATATTTAACATTTGTATGCTACCTGCACTCATTTGTGTACCACGTAGTCAGATCAGAAAGTCTAAAATAAACTTTGAGCATTGCAATTCCAACTACTTACTAAAAAATATCCACTCTCTTTGGTGCGATGGAAACACAGCCAGAAAATTTATCCTAAGACAGGATGACAGTAAAATCAGAGAAACCCTGAAGATATTTTCAAGGTATTTTTCACAAAGCTGCATTCTAGAGGACTTCAGATTTTAAAAGTAAGAGATATCATCTCTGTTTTAAAATACAATGCATATAAATGTTGTTACTTTTTTTTTCTCTCCTTTTCCTTTTTTTTTTTTTATGAACTGTGTGGCCGAGCTTAAGCAGAACCATGACTGTCTGGCAAAATAACACCACAAAGTACCAATACCGACTTGTACACTGATATTGATGCATATGCATTTTTCAGGAGATATGGAAACAATGGTTACTACACTGGTGGAACGCTCTTGGCAGCTAAGGCTATGAAAAGAAAAGAAAAGCAGATAAAATTAAATAAGTCAAAATAGCTTTAGCAGAGATGGAGAAGAATTTCTCTTGGAATGAATGTATCTTGACTTAGAGGGCTCAAAATACTCCTCAGATTTATGGAAGGAAAATAATGATTGTAAATGTCACTTTGGGAGATCAAAACTGTATTGCTGGCATATGTATTTGTTGGAACAACCTACTCACTTATACATGGTTTAAGTTAAAAAATCTTATCTTGTCCTAGGCACCTTAGACTGAGTGGTTATGAACTAATTTAGTTTAAGTGGAGGGTAAAAGTAACATTTTAGCTTTGGATTTTTCATCCATTCAGGCAGACTTTTCAACTGCTTAGTCTGTGATACAATTGAAAATGAGCCATTTTCCATCAGTAAGCAACATCACAAGCTTAGTGTGGAGTAAGCTCCAGTGAAAACCTGGATAGTGTTGGGCACATGTGAAAATAAGTTAAATAAACACTCCGAGCCTTATTTGTGCATATGTCCATGAGGGACTCCACTAGTGGCAGCTCAGAAGTTAATGGAAGCTTTGTCTCTGCAGTCTCTGCTTTCATCTTTTCCTTTCTTAAGTTTTTCATGGAATCATGGAATCATAGAATCATAGAATGATTTGAGTTGGAAGGCAACCTAAATATCATCTATTTCCAAACCCTCTGCCATGGTCAGGAACATCTTCTATGAGACGAGATTGTCCAGGGCCCCATCCAACCTGGCCTTGATTCTTTCTTCACTTATTTTGTCACCTACCACCCACTTTTTTATCTATTTTTTGCCTCCTTCTTTCCTCTCGCATTGCTGCTTTTCAGTATGTTAAATCAATATTACTTGAGTTTGCAGTGAGGTTTCACCTCAGACATTATTCTAAACAGAATCAAGAGTAGGCCAAAGTTGTATAATAATCCAAAATGAAAAAACAGGAGGAACCCTCTGAAATGTGCCACTCTCCATTTTTGCGAACCTTCCTGAGATTGTAGTGACTGAAGCAGACATTGCCTGGCTTCAGAGATGGGCACCTTCAGCGTTTCTGTCCTTTCCAAGGAATACTGAAACTGAATTACAATTGAATGTTAGCTGTAATCTCTCCTACTGATAGTCTTATCCCTGTTCCTATTAGCATTGTGTGTTCAAATATAGGGCTTTAAGGTATTACTTTGTTTTGCGTAACCCCAGGAGTAGAATGACACTGGATTTACAAGACGGTAACTCAGTTGCAGCCTCACTTAAAAATGAGAAGCCCAAAATACAGCACAAGCTAAGTTAGAATGCAACAGTCTCTACTAGTGCATGTAGATACATCTCCAGCATTTTTCCAATAGTTTGATAAAGAATGGGATAATATGAGATGAATTTTCATACAGGAGAAGAGTTGTGAACTCAGAACAGGTTGCTGTTTGCCTCATTTTTTTTGGATTACAATCAAACTGTTTTAAGAGGGATTTACATCTGCTGTTGAGGAAGGAATGTTTTCCCTTCATGAAAGATTTTATTTCGAATAAATGGAATGTGGTTATAATAATTTTCTTTTCAGCTCTAGAGGACAAAATCCAGCTCTACAAACCAGTATTTGCTATGATACCCTTCTATTTTTTTTTGGTGATGTTGCTTGTTTTCCTTGGGTTAGAGGAGGTGTTTCATGTATGTCTTTTTTTACTCTTTAATAATCCTCTTTAGTGACAAATTATCTGTACAACACTGGATGTTTAATGGTCCTGTAGGTGCTATCTTCTACAAATGCTTCTGGTGGTCTCTAGGAAGCCATAGGAGAAACATGCTTTTGTGGCACCAGTGGGGTGTTATTCCCTGTGGCATTCATGCAAGTAGACACAGGCCAGCCGGAGCTCTCCAGAGCCTGGGAACATGCCAAGTGGGTGAAACTTCTGTTTCACCTCCTCCACAGATGCTCTCTGTGTGACTCATCTGGCACCAGGGCTGCATCTACAGTCATTTATGTCCATCAGTCTTATTCAGAAACAATGGGCATGCTGAAAAATAATTTTAATCTTTTTGTTGAAAAATATAAAGTTATATACACATCACGTAGTTAAATGTCGATAAAATATAACTTTTGAACTGGTATAGGGTAGAACTTAGTGCTTTTTTATGTAGAGTATAAAGATCAGTTGAAGGCATTTCACTCTTCTTCAAAAACACGTCTTTTTAAATATTCCTCAGGTTTTTTATTTATTTCACTGCATCTTTGTAATCTCCTGGCAGTTATTTCAAGATACAGAAAAGAGTGTCTGGAACACACTGTATTTAGTGCAAATGACCTGAAGAAATAATTCCCAATTAGAAAAATACTTCAGCAGCAGTACAACTCTCAGGGAGAAAATACCCAAAACAAATCGAAACAGAAGTCCTCAAACAAACAAAAAACAACAAGCAAAAGAAATAGCTAAAGCCTAGTGATAGTGATAGGAAGATAGTTACTTGTCCTTTGTGACATCTGATGAGGTTGCTTAAGAGGATATTCTTTTAATGATTAGAGATTTTGTTATTCTTAAAATGAGACCTAATTCAAGTAGTGACAAGGTAGTTTAGTAACAGCAAATTCTCTTTTCAAAACGGCTGAACTCTGTACATGTAGAACATTGGTATGAGCCCCTGCAGGCAGAGGCAGGATTTGTACCAGAATAGCCCTTGTGCTAGTGATCCCCATATCCAGAGAGTAAATGAGAGCATGTCATAACACTATTACAGTACTTGGTTATTGCAATTACTAGTGATACATGATACATTGATGAAAAGAGATTTTATACTTCTCTACTACAAAGATAATTCAGGTGATTTTTTTTTATCAATGTAGTAGGAAGGTTAGTTGATTTACTAAAT
The DNA here is from genome assembly GCA_035041135.1 of Platyrinchus mystaceus. Classification (NCBI taxonomy): domain Eukaryota; kingdom Metazoa; phylum Chordata; class Aves; order Passeriformes; family Tyrannidae; genus Platyrinchus; species Platyrinchus mystaceus. The sequence goes on along the minus strand of JAWWLV010000100.1, from coordinate 58,845,221 downwards.
TATAATTATTTTCTTGCAAATTACCATAAAATACATCCTGTATAATTTTCTATGACTCCAATTTTAAAACTGTCTAATTTCTAAGCAGTATTACATTTCAAATGCCCTTAAAATACGTTGATATGCTTGTGAAAATTGAAACAGGAGATTGACTTTGCCATATTCTGGCCTTTTCTCAATTGGATTTGATTAATAAAACTGAAATTGATTTTTCAGTATTCAGGATCTACATAGTCAACTTTAAAGGGTAGATAATACTTATTTTCTGTTATGTTTTGAAAAATACCCTAGACTCAAAAATTTTTTCTTCCTATTCCATGGTGAAATCTCTGTGGCACTGCACTGCACAGATTACATTAGTTATTAGCCATTCAAAGTAATATTTAAAAACAAGCAAGTACAAACCAACACATTCCAGATGGGTTTTCAGTTGTAATGTCTCCAAATATTGTACATTTTGACAACGACTGACTAAGATAGAGCTGTAATGTGCTCTGGCAAGTGCATCCCACATGGCAGAGATAAAGGCTCAATAAAATTTTTTATCTTAATCAATTTGCACATCCACATCTGCCTGCATATAGAATAGAAATTACCAGCTGGCTTTCAAGAAAACAGAGCACAGGGGATTTCCTGGCTTCTCCCTAAAACAACACCTGCACTGGCTGGTTAAATATCCTCTCAGACTACAAGCTCTGCAGGGTCAGGGTACAAGCACCACAGTGATGCCATTCTTGACATCAATGTACTGCCTGAAATGACACTGTTGGCATATTGTTTGTGGATAGCCTAAGCTCAGGCAACTCCCAGAATGGAAAAGGGGACGTAAGTTTGGTTGAGGAAGAGAGTTTAGCTGCACAGATATAAGCTGCTCAGTATTTTGTTCAGAATTAGTTTTCTGGTGTAGGTGAATTCTAAATGTATGAAGGTGTACATCTCTGCCCAAATTATCCTGCTAAATAAAGGGAGCCAGGGAACAGTCCCTAAGGCCAAGTGGTGCAACTGCTATGTTTTCATTCTGTGTAGGGATAACACCTTCTGCAGCTGCTACGCATGTCCACACAACATAACCTCTGTATCTATTCTGGGCCCTCTGTCATACCTTTGCAGCCCAAGGCATTATTTAATGTGTGCTTTTCCAGTTCAAACTGTCTGAGAGAACACGAGAACTGTGCTGCAGGTCACCAGAGAGGTGGTATTATGGCACAGAAATGACCTCCCATAATTCATACCTCGGGGCTGTGCCATAAAGGAGCATGGGAGCTTTCAGGGTTCAAAGTCTGCCCAGATAGAGTTGAAGGAGTGTGGATAGTGTGGTAGAGTCACCTAATCTCACAGTCTCCATGCAGCACTGGAAACAGTCCTTAGGGTGAGCTGTTGATAGAAAACTTCCCAGGCTGTGCATTGGAGAGAACAAAAAGCACTACCAGATAATTGGTGTGGACTAGCAAGGCTCTGTGTTTGCTACCACCTCTGACTGACCAAGACAGGCACATCCAAAGTGACTGGTGTTGCAGCAGAATAAATCATGTGTATTGAAAAAGGGGAAAGTGCTCTGTACACTCTTCTGTATAATGCTGCTTCCTTCACACAGGATTGTTGTTTTCCTAAGTAGTGTTGTCATATGTCTGAGTTTACCAAGACCTTTCCCCCTGGAAGACTTTGAAGTTTTCACTTAATTTTGGAAATGCACAGAGGTTGTGTGTCAGAGCATTAACTTTTCCCTAGCTGCCAAATATCTGCTGTTGTCTTTTATGTATCTACATATAACAATTCAGCTTACATAAAAGTGGAGTAAGTTGGATATTTCCAGGAGATGGTGACTGTGCAGCTCAAGCACTGTGTTTGCATACGTAAGGTCCTTCTGACAGGCCCCAACTCCCAGAAAGCACGGAAATCCCAGACAAAGCCATGCTAACTCTATTTTCAGAGAGATGAAGCAGTGACTGATTAGCGTGCCTGATGCCTTAATCTTTGCATATGTTGGCTCTTTTCTGTTTATCTTGATGCAATTAACTGAACAGTCCCATATTAGTTCAGTTAGTGTCATGAGAATTGGTATCTTCCTCTCGTATCAGTTGCAGCTGTCCTTTCCTGATTTGACTCCAATGCACACACTGTACTTCTTGCAGTGACTCAAATTCTGAAAAATGTCGTAACCACATGAAAACTGAGAAATGACCTAGAGAAAGCAGACATGCACTCAGATATGCCAGTGGTAAATAATGCTTAACGTGGACCAAAAGAGCACACAAAGCCAATAGGTTTCTCTAACAGTGGAAATGAATGGGAGGGAGTTGAACTATTCATTAAGAAAAAATGACCTGACACATATACATCCTTCTGGCTGCAAATTACTCTAGGAAGGAGTTGTAGTGAGGCAGGTGATGTTCACATGAGTTTGCAGCATACCTCCTGTGAACCAAACTCAGGGTTGGAATTGATTATAAAGCTTGTTTTATTTATTAGATGTTTAAAACTGCTCTTCATTATGCATAGGAAATCCACATTCCAGTGGCCCATGCACCATAAAAGATAAATCTGTCAAACTTTGTCATCAATTTTTCTTGCCTGAAAATTTCATTTGTATTTTCATATAACAATAGGTATTTGTTTAGAAACTGAGGTCTAGCAGATGATATATTTCTGCTTCAAATGGCAACAGAGTCTCTCTGCAGTCATTCAGATTTTCTTACAAATTCGCATCTCGTGCAACAGCCTACCACAGTGTGAAACCTCCTTACAAACTATAGAGGGCAGGTGAGGACTGTGAAGCTGTGGCTGGGCTTGTACATTCAGTGTTTGAGTGCCTGATGTGAGGCCTGTTCTTACATGCACCCAAGCCAGCTGTTTCTTCCAGGTGGTGACTTGTCCTCTCTCCCTCTGTTGAGAGACGGCTTCTTAGTTTTTCAAATGCATTCAGGAGTTCATAATTCAAGATAAGAAAAAGGAAACACAGGTGAAAGTTGCTTAGTAGATGGAGTCTAAAATCAAATATTAACAATGAAAGTTATGTAAATGGAAGGCTATTGTTTAAGTTTCTACCTTTCTTTTGTTTTCTCGCCATCAGAGTTGAACGTGTGTCAACAATTCTGAAAGCATTAATAATTTCACTGTTCACTGTTGTCTCGTGTATGTAATACAATTTGTCTTGGTCTCAGTGCAGTGTATTGTGTTTTTTGGTGGATTTTGGTCTTAATATTTAAGGACTGCAAACTGCAGAGCTCTACAGATGGATGCAATTAAGAGTACTGAGTGGGAAAGCGGCAGCGTATACATTTAGTCTGCCTTTTCCAAATGGCTAACGACTGTTATTTTGGAATAATTGCAAATACTCTATTCAGTGAAAGAGTGAAATCAGATTATCATTCAGGTTTTGTGCAAGCATTTATTTCCAGTACAGAGCTGAGGGAAAAAGAAAAAAAAAAAAAAAAAAGAAAAAAAAAGATAAAGAAAACACAAAACCACAGGTGTTTTGATCTTTTATATAACACAGAAATTCTCATGCATAAACTATAGACTAGCTAGTGCAAAAGGTGGAACGTAATCCCAAAATAAACAAAAAAGATGTTAAAATATAGATAGGGGGGTTTAGGTTAATGTCGTATGGAAAGTGGTAATGGTGTAAGACTGAAGGTTTATCCTTTCTCCATCTACTGCATGATGCCTTTTTAACAAAGACCATAGCCAGGTAAAATCTCGGGTTTGGATTTTTTTTTAAAATAGTAACTGCCTTAAATGTTTACCAAGGACCATAACCAGGTAAAAGGAAAGGTTTTCATCTACACTTTTGATTTGTTTAAACTAAAAATTAAATTTGGAAAGTAAATCCTATATCTTTGTTCTTTAACATCCTTAACAGGGAGAAAAAAAAGGGAAAACAGTAATGAAGTGTTTTCATGGTGCCTAAACTTGGTTTTAAGATTTTTCAGCTATACAGAATATTAACCCAGGTAGACAGTCTTAGAAAAATGTATTGTTTATTTATCTAATTATTTTTTTATCATTTCTCAAGTCTTTGATTGTCAAATAACAGCCTAATTTTGTTATTAAAACATAGTAAATTACTATTATACAAAGTGTAATTGGATATATTAACTTCACAGATATCAACTTACCTAGCTAAGGTTCATCCTCAGAGGACAGCATTTTTGTTTCAAAAGTGTGTCCATTTGATGACTGCTAGGGACAACATGTGCATAAATTAATAGCTTTATTTTCTAAGCACAGAAAAGTGCATATCCAGACATGTAAATGTAACACATATTTACAAGAGGTGTAAAATTCTCATGAGTGAATTATCAAAATCACAAGGAGGCATATTAACTATTCACAGCAGATGAGAACAAAGCTTGGTTTTTTCTCCGGAGATTTCCTCATTACTGAAGCTGAGAAGCTAATCTTGTGCACATGTCCCTTCCAGAGATGATATGCATACAGAAAGTCCCAGTGCCTTGAGAAAAGATATTTGGCAGCTACTAATATGTTAATCAATTGAATATTGGATTAGCCCAGCAGCTCTCTGGAGCAAAAGCATTACTGAGAACAGCAAGCCAATTGCCAACTTCCCTAATTTGCTTCTGCAAGAATTTCATAACCAATTCTATGAATATTTATCTGATTTTTCTCTCAGAGAGTTGATCAGTCTTCCAGGCTGAAGGCATAACTTTATTGATAATTTATTGACCTGAGAATATGACCTTGTTTTAATAAGCATAATTAATTTTCAAGTTAGTCTGACAATAACCTTTTTGTTCCTTAGCCTTTCCCCAAGATTTACAAATAGTCACACTTGGTTTTACTCTCTGTTTTATGTATCATTATTTTAGATTTGGTTTTCATGTCTAATACTTTCCAAAAAAAATGGTGAATAATGCAAACTATGGCATTCAGAGTTGTCCTGAAACTATAGCATGTGTAAAATTGACCAAAATTACCATTTCTTTGATTTAAAGATACACTAGAAATTATTTTTCATTTCTGAAGTATTCAGGCACTAGCAAAGGCAGCTTAATTTGTTCTGAACTGATGGGAGTAAAAGATGCAGACATTACAGCTCCTCACCAGTTTCTGCTTCTGTTTTTCAAGCTCAGAACCATACACCCCAGGCTCTGAACTCACCAAGCATTTCACACAGAAAACATTTTCTTTTCTTTCTATAGACATTTCATGAACATGATATTCCCTCTAACACCACCTTTCTTGGTTGTTTTGTTGGGTTTTTTTCCTTTCAATGGCAAAAATTCACAAAAAGGAGGTGTTTAGAAGCTGTACTGGATAGTACACATGCAATATGGGATGACATCAACCCTTGGGTTTCACAGATTGAAACTGCAGGCGAGTTCCCTACCCACAGCATTGACCAATCATATTTCTTCTTGGTGAAGAACAGCTTCCTTCTTGAGACCATATCCTGTGCTCCAGTGGCCAAAGGGAGCAGTGAACTCTAGGCACAACTACAGTTTGCAGACACAGTTTGGGAAAGCAGCTTCAAACTTGTATTTCTCTGTTATTCTAGTGAGTAAAGCACAATGTACCCCAAATCCAAAGTCTGGCTTTGTCTACACAGGTTTTCCTGACCAGAAAGCAGGGTTGACATTCAGGAGCAGGGGTTTAGATTTTTCTGTGACAGTAGACTGCTTATGTCATTTTAAGGAACTGTAATGGTAATTAGGAGGAATGGTAATAAGGAATTCTAAGTGGCAATATGACCACTTTGTTCTGAAAACTGGGTTAAAAAATCACAGGCAAATACTGTTGTTTAGCCAGTTTCACTAGCATTTATGACTGTAATTAAAGGAATGCAGGTCTTGAATCTGACAGTAATTTTAGATGCTAGTTATTTTCATACCTTGAAACTACTTGGTTCGATTTTTGAGTTAAGAATGATTTTATTTTATTCTTCAGGAAGATTAGTTTATCTCTATTAGAGATATAGTTCTGACAAACCAAAGGAAAACTGCCTTAAGAAAACCAATGAAGCATTTTAGAGTAAATCCTAAGCTACATTCTAGTTCTTGGGATTTTCAGTAGTGTAGGCAACATAACCTGCATTTACTATTTCTTGTGAGCAAAATAATATTTGGTTTTGTAGCTTTCTGAAGCACTTTCAGATCTCAAATAGTCATAGCACTGTCCAGTGTTACTGCATGTATGCATGGATCTGACTGTTACATGGAAACAAACCAGAACTGACTCCTTTGAAATCCTAAGATTGTCTCTGCATGGAAACCGAGAGAAGTAACCCTAGAGGTTATCAAGATTGCTGATGGGGAAGGGAACAAAACACTATCTTGTTTAGAGTTAGCTTTTAGCTGGCTAGCTAAGAGATGAGTCAAAGTAAACTTCTAAATACTTGGGTGCTTCCTTTGACATATTCACTATAGTATATTATTGAGCAGCAAAGTAATAGATTCCCCTGTTACCCGAACCACTGAAAAGTGTCTGTCTTTATGAGAGATAAGAGTTAACAGTTCTTTCAACCACAGGGGTGCGGAGCAGGTGAAGATGGGGAGGTACAGCTGAAGGCATAGAAATGTTCTTTCCTTCCTACAAAGGAAGACTGCAGTAGACTGGAACTCTTTGAACCTCCTTACCTGCATTTTGTGGAAGTGGAAGACAACCCCACAAAGTCTAGGTAACTTTGATAAAGTCAGATTGTGCTGGATAGTGACAATGAAAAAAAGTAATGCTGTAGTTGTTTATTGCTGTAAATGATGTATTGATACATGGATCCAACAAAAACTTGGTTTGAATTAGCAGTGTTTATCTAAAATGCAATGAATCATGATGTTTACATCTGAGATATGCAGGGAATCTTGTTTAAATGGTTGTATAATTTTTTTTAGACACTTGAGTGGTGAAAGATAATAAGGCTTTTATAAATGAAATAATGAGGAAATCTCTACTAGAAAGTGCTTAATTCAATTGAGAGGCAGAATTTCTAATTGATGCAGAAGCCTCAAAGCTCCTATGGCAGATTAGGTAAAGCTGACACACAAAGGAAAAAAAAAACCAAAGGGCAGCACAGGAGGTTAGAAATGTACAGACAAGTACTAACCAAGAATTAAATTGTATATCTGACAGAGAATCAAACTGTATATCTGGCAGATTGTGAGGGCTTAGGATATTTTCTCTTTAACATCTAACTGACAAATTTAATTCCCAGAATGAAGATCTGTTAGGGAGAGAAGTGCCATCTAATGAATATCAGTCCTTTGGGCTGGCCAGCCACATCACTGCTGAGCTGCTAATAGATTTGTGCCTGATGGCACAGAACCTGAGACACTGAAAATTGGCATGTCAGGAGGGAAAGATCTCTGTGTATCCTCCTTATGTATCTTAATTAGGAAAGACCAGATTCTGTACTTTTTTCACATCACTCAGCATCAGACTCCACAAGCAGATGTCACTGGGACTGCATGGGAATAAAGCTTCAGGCAATGAGCAGAACTGCTGAGCAGCATCATGCTCTGTCATTAGCTCAGTGATATGAATAAATTGTTTAACAGAGGATGCGTTTGTTTTTACCTTGTTGCTTATTACCTCTTTGTGTTTATAAGCCTATCCTCATTCAGATTCCTCAAATCAAGCACGCCGTCATAAGTTTGCAGCAAAAATGTGAATGTGTTAACCTGAAAATTCCTTTAACAATTTTCTACTTCAAATGAATGAGTATAAAATGGGAAGTCATTTCTAAAGTATCAGAAGGTGGTTTGTTAGGCATGGGTCTAGTGTTTAAATGACAGAGACAGGTCACATCTGACCACTCTCATTTTTGTAGCCTACCTTGTTACTTCCAGCTGACAACGATGTTGAACTATAATAGTGCTGTCCCCATAGACTAAGTCTCCTAAGCAGTTTGAATTGCAAGTTAAAATTATATAATATCTATCTAGTGAGAAGCGCATTTTGTTGTGGTCTGCACTTATTTTCAAATGTTATCTAAGATCTTAATAAATTAAGATATACCTTATATATCTTATATATCTTAATATATTTTATATATTAAGATATATTATATCTTTTAAGAAATGACCAATCTAAGACAGCAAGATTTAGATCTATTTTGCAGTATCATTGGGATTTCTTGGGTGATACAAGGAAAAACTGTGGAAGGCATGGGAAGACATTATGCTTTTCTGTTTTGAAAAGGAAGGGCAGCCATTTTCCTTTAGAGCTTAAAAGTGAAGTTAAAACACATAGAAATTAGAAATTACTTACCATCTCTTTCTTCAAAACAGGGAAGAAGACAGAGGTAACAGCAGATTTTCGGAGATGTAAAATACAGCTATATCTCCAAATGCCACTGATTGCCAATGGAACTTGAATATTTAATTTCTGTGTCTTCTTCAGCAAACCTGTCCCTAAGCTATTTCCCTGACTGTGTATGGCTGTGACAAATTGAAGGATCAAGACCAGAACTCTTGGAGACTATGATTAGATTAGCTTTCTTTTTGCCAACACTTTACTACTAGTCTAGACTAAAACTGTGCTAAGCTGTGCTAACCCCAAGCAGAGAGGAAGAAGAGGCAAGTGACACTAAGCAGGCCTCTCTTTAGGGGAAATGAATAAAATATCTATGGAGAAATTTCTTGGTATACTGGTGTCCCCCATGTGCCAAAGCTTACTCCATCTCTGCACCCCCCCCAATCCCAAAAAACCTAAAACTTAAACTTTAAAAATGTACAGGGGAAAAAAGTTTTAAATGGATGACCTCCAAGCACTTTTAAATCCTATGGGAATTTTCATAGGTGCCGGTCTTAAAGTTTCTGAGTTTCCAAGACTTGAGAAAGGAACAATTCCCTTTAGCTCATACCAAAATGCTAGGATACATCCTCCAACTTCTGTCTCAGAAGCAGATTATTTTTCAGCATCCCAAGGCTTTTTATTCAACTGTGGTCTGAATGGAACTGAAACATTTTGTCCCTATTGATTTACTAATATATTTTCATTGTTCTTTCCTGTGATTAAGGAAGTCTTTTCATTAACAAGATAAAATCAGTCCTTGCTATGGAAAGCCTACAGTCAAATAAGGGAAGAGTAAGGGTAAGGAAAAGATTCTAGGAAGGCAGAGCATTGAGCTTTTTTTTTGCTTTGGACCCTCAGAACATACTCTACAAACATGCAGAGAGATTAAAAACAAGTACTGAGACAGCTGAGTTCTACCCAGGCCATGACAGAAACGTAAGCCAACAGTTAAGCCTTGTACTGTAACCAGAGATTCAGTACAAATATGATTGTTTTCTGCACTAATACTGCATATCTCTCTCTTTTCCTCTAAGATAAAATTGCATTTTTGCAATTGCATTTGCATTTTGCAACCTGAAAGGCTGGTTGGTTTTTTATCCCTTCTTAGACATTAGCCTTTGATTCTCTCAACTTCTTGTGGAAGAAAATGCACACGTATGGGGAAATGTAGAAATCTCCCAGCAATCGGGATCTTTAACAGCTGGTGCTGAGCCAAGGTGGCTTAGAGAAGCTGATCTTGATGCTGATGCAGGTGGAGGATGGAAGATACGAGTGATGTGAGCCTCAGATCTTCATTATCGAAGAATTTCTAAGACTTTGTGAAGTTACTGATAGTGAAAGTGTGCTCATGGCTGGAAAGCTCAAATGTAGACACTAAACACTCTGAACTTTCTTGATAATTTGCAGTGAGTAATAGGACTGTTTTCTGCAGTCAGGTTGGGTTTACAGGAACATGTGTAGAATAACCTCAAAGATAACTATGGAGCACTTCAGAGTTTAAAAAAATGGATGTGTGTTTATACATAAAACTTCAATCCTTTAAAATCCCAAGAGAGAGATTTGAGGATTTATATTGCTCTGAAAGCGTGAAATTTATGAAACTTGGGCTGGAGTTACCCAATTTAAGGTAATGTCTGGAGCATTGGTGCTGTCTCCTGTAGTATTCCCCCTATAGCCTTAGAAGGATGGACATATGGAGACATTTGAGTGAAGTGGATTGAAAGCCAGGCTGCCTGTTGTCTCTGTGCACAGCTTTTTGATTGGTTGTATATATGCTGCCTGGGATGCTTGCACTCTCGTGAACTTACTCTGATTTCAGTAGGACAGGAAGTAAATTTAGAGGGTAGGGTGAGGCTTTTCATGTTCAGCTCTAAAAATGTTACATTGGCAAGTGCAGGTCTGAATTCTATTTCTGTATAATTTTTTCGGGAAACGATCACAAAGAACAATCACACAGAAGATTCTCCGCTGTCGATTGCCTTTGGTGGGTCAAGATCATGTCAGGCACAGGGTCAGGCTCTATCCCAGAGTGCTTTCCCAGTGGTTTTGTTCTATACACAGCAGTGGCTGGAAGCTGGAAATTAGTTAAAATGTAGCTACTTTATTTTCCTGTGCAGTCTGTTGTGTTTCTGAAAGACATTCTGCCAGCAACTTATCCAAAGTCTTTGGGTATAAAATTTTACTTTACAGGAAAATTCTATTAATATTGTAAAGCTGTGTGTTTTTGTCTAATTGGATTGATAAGGTGAATAAGCAGGTGAATACAAGTTAGTGCTTGTGGTTGGTTTTTTTTCATTCAGGTTTCATTTGTGAGTGCAAGAATATCTCGTTTAATAATAGTTATGTTGCATCCATTTCTTTTTGTGCATTAAAAGAGCAAGGTAGTTGTTCTTTTTCCACTGTTAGCACTAAAAATTAATTGAAGAAATGCAGTAGGTGTCAGATGTGGTAATTGACTAGTTGGGGACTGTTCTTGTAAAGAAGTTCATCTATTAAACTGTGGAAAATTGAGTTTGAAACTTTTCCCATTTCCTAGCCTTCAGAAATTCAAAGGGGTTGATACATTCTGACAACAGGTAAGTCAAATAGAAGATTAGCTTTTCAGATGCAAATTTCTTTGCTCTTTATGTTCTATTATGTTGCTGTTGGGACTCTTTTAGCTGTTGTGAAACTTCTCTCTTTTGCCCTCCAAACGGTCCTAGCACACAAAAGACTTAACAGGGAACAGGAGAATCACTAATCTATTTTCAAACTTAAACAGAACTGTTCTCCTCTAATCACAACTGTAGAGAAGAAACAGCACTGCAAGGGCATTGCATTTTGTGTTTAGAGTGCAAGTTTGGCAGGGAGATCTACTATATATATAGACATTGTGACAAGGTAGTCAGTTTTGATTAATGGAGGGCTCTAAGCTTGACATATTTTAGTTGGGATTTTTCTTAATACACATCTGCAGTCAGGTGGTCATGAGAGAATCTAGGTTTGTTTGTTTAAATGTTTCCAGCTCTTGCTGTTAAAAGTCTGAGAGCTCCAACTATGTGCACTCCAACAGTTCAAAATAAAATTTCAGAACATGACAGTCCTTAAATGTGCTATTGTTTTTTAAGTAAAATGATTTTATGAATACTGGGAGTTGAGTATATTAGATGAGTGTTTCATAGGAACCTTGTTTATACTTGTAGGCTCTATTCCCTAGAAGACTCTGCCTATTATATATGACATAAACTACAACTACAATTGAACACAAAAGTTGCTATGCATATATTTAGTTTCACCTCCTAAAAGAGGGAAGTAGAACACTGAATAGCCAAGACTTCCAGCCTTTCTCCTCCACTGCTGTCCCATGTAATTTGTCCCTGAAGCAATGAGAGTGGGAAACAATACAAGCTGGCTGTTATTTACCTCCTGCAACATGACTGTGTTGGTTCACCAGGAGCCACCCTTTCTTGAATGCTGTGGGAACAGCACTATTTACCATGCAATCCCAATGCAGTGTGAGTTCTGTTCAACATCAGCTGAAACACAGCCTGTGAGAAGCACAACACTGGGTTACCAGGTCACTCCCTCTTTTGTATATGATCAGCACAACATAAAGTCCAGATGAATATCTTTCCCTTCTGACTTCTCAAAAAGGGATATTGGCATTTCCAAGTAAGTAGGAGGTGCTTTAAATACCAGTAAGACAGCTTATAAGGGTAGAGATGTTTTTACTGAATGCAGTTGGCTCAGTGGAAGGGATTGCAGTAGGAATAAGCAACCATGGTCACCTAAAGTAAAACTATGGTAAGGTGTCTTACCTATGGTAAATAAAAGCTCTTACATGGAGAGTCTCTGGAGCAACACCAGAGCTGTCCTTTGTACATGTTTTGTGCCTTTACCCCTTACACAACTTTAATCAAAGTTCAAGGTTGATTTATATAGCATGCCACCCAGTAGGTAAAGATATTCCCTGGGTGCCAAAAGCCAGGGCACTCTGGCTCCTAGGTTAATACACCTCATTTCTCAAGGAAGGTAAATTTCCTGGACACGGTACCATTGGCATCTTGCTGGTTGTGAGTGGAGATGGAGCTGACTCAGGCTCAAGGCACCCCATGGCAAGGTATGAGGTGCACTAATACAAGATAAAAAATTAAACCTAATTTTCTTAGGGTCTTATTAGACTGATGACCCTGTTTTTGTCACATATGAATTCAATGAAAAGAATGACTTCCATGTAGCACTTAAGCAAGGCATCCTTTTTGAGGGAAAGGCCCTGGACCCAGCTGTGAGTGAGATGCCCAAGCCCTGGGGAAATCCAATGCCTCTTCTCTGTGCAGACCTTGTAATGTAATTGATCTGAACAAATCACAAGAAGTTCCCTCACCCCAAAAATGGTCATCCTGAATCCTATTTTGAGATTCTGTCCAAGCTTTGCATAAAGCTCACCATAATAGCAAGGAGTGGATTCTCCTTGGGACAAGTGAAGGGGGAAACCCACTAGGATTTTGGCATTGCAAGGCATGACTTTCAGAAATGCTACATCATATTACATCAGGATCACACTACTTCATTCTGGAACCACTTATATCTACTTGAAAGTACAGACATGAAATTCTCATCCTTTTTACCAGGCTGTCTGTGTAAAACTTTTGACAAGTATTCCTCTTAGACTGGGCGATGAAAAATAACTATACATTATTTATTTCAAATTTTATTACTATTGAAGGACTATTTAATAAAGAGATGAAATATTTCCATGGAGTCACCTCAATATGAAAACGTATTTGATTACAGTCCCTCCAGGATAAGTCTACCATAGGATATTTGGTGGTCAAAATGGACTTCAGCCATTTCAGAGTAATGCACTAAAATGATCACAGGTGGCAAAAATAAATGGTCTGACTGCTGGTGGCAACATTTCTGTTCACAGATATTAACATTGTGAAATGAGGAAATGTAAGGCAATAGAGTTCAAAAGGAAATAGATCATCTGAGAGATAGACAAGATAAGGTGACTGCAAGAGTGTTCAGAAAAGGGAGGCAGAGGTTATTTTAAGACAAAAATATGAAACTTCCTTCCCATATGAGCAGGCATATAAGGATGTAGCTTAAATTAGCTGAGATTTTGTGGTTGCAAATGGTGTTTACTCAAAGTTCATCTGTAATTCTGGGCAACATTCCTGATCACCATAGGGTATTCCTGAGTCCATAAATGTTCAGGAGATCCTGTCATTCATATTCAACTGGTGCAAAGATCAACTATGTGCTCAGCCTGTTTGTCCCTGAGAATCTGCCAGAAACAGAGTCACCAGGAAGTGAGAGTCATTCTGAAAATAACCTAGGAGAGAAATGTGGGCATTTGAGTAACTTCACTCTTTTTTTGACCAGGTAATTTTGTCCAGATGATCACAAAACCACGGTGCTTTCTTGCAATCCCCTTACTCCAATACCCCTTTTTACCTGACACTGAATCTCTTGATATACTTGGACGATAATCTGTACTGGGCAAGGACTTCCTGCTCAGCAGATATCATATGGGCTCAGCACAGCATATCCTACCTTGGCATTCTACAATAACAAGATTTTAAGCTCAGATGAGCTGATTTTTTCCCATTAGAGGATTTAGTAAAAAAAAAAAAAATCACTGAAGTTCTGCATACTTGTCTACAAAGTGATACTTACTCATATTAGAAAAGAAATTACCTACTGGAAATTCTGAAATTAAATATTGCTGGTCCTGGCCGTGATGCAAACTCTTTGCTATTTGAGAAATTAGTTGATTTATATTTTGTTGCCCCTTTTGAATTTTTTAATATGAGTTAAATATTCACCTCCACAAAAATTCTGAAGATTTACTTATGAGATTTATTTCTAAGTGCTTCACTTAACACATAAAGAATCACAGGTTAGCTATTATAATACAGAACACGAATTGACTGGTTAAAATGCAGGGGGAAAAAATTAAAAAAAAATTAAAAGGCACACTGATTTGGTATTGGAGAAATCTAGAGAATGTTAAAAAGAGAGAAAAGAAGAACAAGGTAAACCACCAGAGGGGACAGATGGTGGGAATTTTTCTTGCTCCTCCGGTTTCCAGTGTTCTTATGTGAAACCTCATTAAAACACATATACTTCCTTATATCACATTTTGCATTAATGCTGGTGAGTGTTTACTAAAGACTTAAACAAGCACATTGTTACTGGGCAAGTTCTTATTCTTAAATAAATAAAGGGGATCCAAAGAGTGATTCATGCATGAAAAAAAGAGCATGTAGGGTCCAAAATATGCTCCTCAATGTGATAATTTCAACATAATCTGGTATTATTCTGAGTCAGTTTTTTTCACCAGCCAGACATATATCTATTATCTCATAAGAAGAAAAGTCCTGTAAAGAGGCAAGCCAGAAAACCAAGTAGAAGACAATCAGTCTAAAAGCAATGTGCTAATCTTCCAAACACTCTGATTTACTGTAAGCCATTAAAACATTCTTAGGAGGGTTGCTTGTGGGAAAAATCTCTCTTAGCAGGGTAGCCTTTGTGCCCCCATGGTTGAAACCAGGAAACACTGGTTTTGCTATGGGACTGAAAAAAGGAGAGTTATTATCAACACAACAACTTCTGTTACTTTAGCACACGATGTTCTTAAATGAAACAAGAAAATTATGTTTACGATGCCTACAACCGGAAACTCTTAGCATTGCAGTTCCAAATGATTTTATTTTGGTGGTTGGAAAATGTCCATTTCAAATGGAAACTCTCTTTGGCTTTTATTTTGCCTTTTACTTTGTAATTTTTAAAATGAGGAGAATGAGGTTGCTGTTTGCTAATGTGTTCTTAATAACAGTTATTGCCAAGAATTTCTTCCAGTATATTTGTGACTGACGTTTCCAAAACAAAGGGAATTCAAAATGAAAGTCGAGATGATGGAAATTCGTGATTTCATAGAGCAAAACCTTCCATGACACTTTTTTAGCTGAAATTTTTCTCATTCATTTTGCATCCTGATCGTTTTCTTAACATCCTTGCTGTTAAGAAAGAAAATTAGAATGAGCGCTAGCTTTTCTTTCCAGTTTTTATCTGCTGTCTCATCGTAGCTGATAGGAAGAATGTTTATGCAATCCTGCCAGAATGATTGCCTTGCCCAGCTCTTAGAAACCTGATGTGGAAACAGCTCTTTCATAGACCTGGGGGAAATCTGAAAATACAGGGGAATATTGTATGTGTAATAGCAGAAGTATTTGATGACATGTTGATACTCTGTTCATATCACAGTAGTATCCTTTTGTTAAATATATTTCAAATTGCCACTCTTTACAAAAAATTAAGTAACAGCACTAGATAATATCTAGTGCCCACTGAACTAATTAAAGACACAATATATGACTGCCTAATTTTAATGTTTATGGGGTTTACATGGATTAAACTCTGCAGTGTGTACATTAAACTGCATCATCCACATATAACACAGTGATCAGATAAGTCAAATATCTTCATTTTTTAGAACTGTTCTCTAGAGCCTGCCAAGAAACCTATTTAAACTATTTTCCCTAAAAACATCAGACAATTGCCAGATGAATTTGACTTGCTGTGCCAAGCAAGACATAGTATTAGTACAGTGTGCTACAGCTTAGGTATTCAGATCAGCAATTCATGACAGGTGTCTGATTATTGAGGAAAGTAGCATGCAAAGATAGTTGTGTAGTGCCTTATCACAATTACAAAGATGCTGGAAAATGTCAGCAATGGGCTAAAATTCAAGGTGCCCATTAATAATATTCTCAATTAATAAGTCATTACTTAAGAAGAAAACTACACCTCCCTTTTTTGTTCTGGAACACATTTTTCTTTATATTTGCTCTTTAATTTATTTATCCATGACATTCTGACTGATATGATAATGCAGAAATAGCCTAGTCAGGTGGCCAAAAAAACATTTTCTTCAAGGGGAGTTCAGTGGTAAAGTGTGGGAAGTCTAGTTCCTGACAATAGAAAAGCTGTGCTTGAGCAGGGCCTGGCTTCTACTTCAAGGTGTTTTAGTAGAAATATGTGAAACAAAAAATCAAGGGTTTATTTGAGGGTATCATAGGAATATAATGGAATTGTTACTGTCAGAACTGTGGAAAATCAGGCTAGGCTGAAATTAGAAACCACATTTGAAGAATACATGCTTCCAGAACAAGGTAACAAACTAGAGGGCTTACCAGCCTCTTCGAAGAGTGTTTCCATCTCTAATGCATATACTCAGTCAGTGTTGTAGAATGTTTATATCTTCTAGCCATGTACTTACCCACCCTAATGTAAGGAGAGTACATAACTAACACAGGAGCTGGGTTGAAGTTGTATTAATGGTTGTTTATAAAATAGTCTGACACACTCAAAAGGGAGAAATTTTAGAAGAGTAAAGCATTTCTGTATGTGAAGATGATTTGTGAAGCTACCTCTGCCTGCTTCTGCTTTGGTCTTGATACACTGAATGTCTGTAAACACCCACCTGCAAAGTACTTGAACTCCAGAAATAAACATTTCTCTGAACAGCTGAAGCAGTGTTTAACAAGGATTTACTTTGAAGGTTAACAATGTCACATTTTAAAATATTTTCTTGTTAAAAGGCTATGTGCCCTCTGCAAGAATTGATGACAGTCTTGGAAAGTAAGGGGATAAAAAATGAAGGGCTCTGCCTCTTGTGTTTGCAACACACCACCACTGTGTTGCAAAAAGATGTTCAAATTAACAGGTTCTCCCTTAAGAATAATAGACACGGCCACCAGCAGAGCTTCTTTGGAGGTCTGACAGCTGTTGCTTGCAGCACATTTCTTGTGAGGAGCAGTCTTCTTGCACTTTGGCATTACACGTGGAATTCATCAGAATTTTCATATTAAATAAACATTACCTAAGTGAATATGCTGGTGTTTGGAGTAGGACCTGTAGACATAAGCTACCTGAAGAGCTGAGCTCTTCTCATGGAGCAGCAATAGACCATATTCCATTCAGGGAGAGAGCTGAACTGGTGAAGAAAGCTCTAGGGCTCAGTGAAACTCCAGAGTAAAAGGTATGTGATATTGGTATGGTCCTATCAAGAAGGGAACAGATTTTTGGTTTCCCTCTCTCCCACTCCCAGCAAACCTCCACTCTCCTCTCATTTAGGAACAGGTCTTCAAAAGGGATGATCATGTACCAGTCAAAACTTATGTAACTATTCTTTATTTAATTTTCTTTTAAGGAAAACTTGAAAAAATATGTTAATTTTTAAATAGTTAAGGAGATTTCATCAGAAGTATGGTCCCCAGCTAACTGGTAATTCCTTGAATCTCCATGGTCTTTCACATGATAGTCCCATTTTTCTAAAGAAACCCCCCCAAAAAGGATGGTAATATTTGTTTGTTTTTAAGGTTCAACCTTCTCTCCTTGGTGTCCATGAGGATTTCCTTTTGTCTTCAACAGGATGCGGACTGTAACCCTTAGAGGGAATCACCTGTATTCTCAGATTTTAGGAAGGTGTGTTCAAGGCTGCAGAAGGGAGGGGATTTTTAGATTTATTGCTTGTCTTTGCTCCTTCCCTCAGTAGTTGCATGTTTTTCTCTGTCTGCAGATGCCTGCCACTGTGGAGGAAGGCCAGGACAGAGATACAACTCTTCCTTCTGTAAGTCTGTAACATGCTGCTATTTAACCTAACTGCAACTCTTAAGTTTCTAACCAAAGCCCTGGTTGGGGGAGAGATTGAAAGCAGAAATTTACTGTTACTAGCAATGACTTCACTACAACAGAGCAAAACCACAGATTCCCACTATTAAAGCAATAGGCTTTGTTTATATGTCATTGATTTATTGATTTTTTTTTTCTAAAAACTCAACTAAGTTGCCTTCCACTTTCAAAACTGACAGGGTGAAACAGGATAACCCTCATTTCATTCAGTCACCTGCAAAATGAGGCCTCTGCAAAGTAAAAAAAAAAAAAAAAAACATCAAAAACCACAGAACACAGTTTGTAGTAGCGAACTACTGACCCAGAAAGTACTTGAAGAGCTGACAATGGTTTTTGCATTAACAAGTACTTATATCAATTATATTTATCTAAACTATGATAATATCTATGCTACATCTAAAAATCATGTTTCTGAAGTAGCCATGATTCTGCAAATGTTTGCAAGATATGCTTATCTGTATGCACACAAGTGGGCTCAGGAAAAGCCATGATTCTGTGGTTAAAGATAACCCTACAAGCAGTCAGGTATTTGATTCTAAATTACAGTTTTAGTAGTTTGACATGGGCATGCAGGATATATTTACATGGGAGAGAAGCCCCCACTAAGAGGACTCATTAAAGTCACTGTTGGCTATCCACTGTGCTTAGCTCTAAATCTGAAGGTGTTTATTTTTAACATTACCCTTTGGTTTTGTAACAACAGTGCTGAAAGGATAACTTTTTTCCTGTGGTGAGAAGATGACTAGGGTTTTACTGTTTTCTCAAAGCAAAGACCACGTGGCTTCTAAGTGCTGTCTGACTTCTCATCAGAGGCAAGAGCTATATTTCCATCTTTCAACTGATGACACGAAGAGTAAAGACATTGAACCTTATTATCTGTTAATAAGTGAGGCAAAAAGACACTCAGAGAAATCAAGCAACTTGTACAAGGACAGATTGGCCAGATATTTATTTCTTTTCTCATTCCTGACTTAGTACAATAAAGAGGACAAACTGTGTCCTCTATAAATGTCCGTACTTATGGCTATACGAAATCTGACACCTCTTCATAAACATAGGGTATACCCTATGTCCTATGAGATGTCTCACAATTACAAGAGTTTGAGGAATCACTTAAGGAGAGATCATTCCTAAAAGATATACCAACATTTTAGGCAAGTAGAACCTCTCCTATTTCATTTTTTTACAGACTCCATTTTCAAACAAATAATCACGGTGCCCTTATTTCCTGTTGTTATTATCTGTTTTACAAATCAGAGTGTTTGTTGGAGGGATTTCTCAGTAGTTGTATAAATCTCATTGAGAAAATAAAGTTGTGAGAAGAGGGCTAAAAAGATTTCAATGGGTCATTGTTTTGTGCTGAGTCAGGATTAACTATTTCTAAACCATTCTTGATGTAGTCATAAAAGATTCCCAATCCTGTTCTTACAGTTGTTGACAGAGAGATTTGGCAAACTCCTGAGTTCACCTGTTCCTAGCTATCTTCACCATTACAACTGATGGTGTCTAACTCAAATGTACTAGCTGCTAATTTAAGCCAGTTGTTTTTTGCTCTATTTGCAGCAAAAGTTATTTTCTCTCCTTTTGCATTAGCCTTTTGCATGTTTGAAAGCTGTTATCATTCTCCCCACAGTCTTTGGTCTTTTGTAAGAATAAACAAATACAGTTCTTTCCTCACAGGTCACGTTCTCCAGACTTCTGACCTGTTTGTATCTCTCCTCCACACTCTCCACTTGATCTGCATTTCTCTTGGGAAATTGAGGACTTGCCTGCAGCCCATGCAGTGAAAGGATTATTCATTCTGCCTCAGATATGAAACTTCTGTTTGGGTATGGCAGTTGGGGGGCTCTCTGCTTTGGGCACAGTTTATGACCAGTTTTAAGAACCATTACCTTGTCTGAAAACCTGCAGCCTACAATTCACTTCCCAATTCTTCCTAGTGTACTATTTTTGTAGTATTTTGCAATTTATTCCCAAAAATCAACTTGTCAGGAACATTTGTTGAATGTGAATCCTGATTCTCAAATAGTTGGAACACTGGCTGGTGTTAAATCCCAGACAGAACATTTTGAAATCCTACCTCATACATAACTACACAGTGTGACAGTAAATCTGTGATCAATACACCCTAGGCTTTCCTATTAACATAAGACCTTGCTTAACAAATACTGAATCTAAGCGTTTTTACTAATGTAGGTGGTTCAAAAAGATCCTCCTGAAGTTAATGTATCTCTCCTTTCTTTGTTATTTTTGTTATGGATAAAAATAAGATTTTCTTGATTGTTCTTGACAAGCAGCACTACTTGTTATTTATTTCTGTGTTATCTTTGGGATGCATATAATAGATCAATTTTTTATTTTAGCAGCTTCCAAAGAATTTATTGTAACTGACTAATCACAAGTCTCCTAGCTGCACCCATCCTATTTTTCAAAACCAGCCATTCATTTGCTCTTTTTCATCATCTGGAACCTCACCCGGTCATAAATTGTTCCCTTAGTGCCCCAGGATGATTCCACTCCTGCCAAACCCAATTCAAACACGTAGTCCATATTAATAGCCTCTTTTCCTGATCTAGACTGACTGTTTCCCATTTTGTCACTCATCTTAATGGCTTTAAGGTGAAAGAGGGTAGATTTAGATAGGAGATGAGGAAGAAATTCTGAACTATGAGAGTGATGTCCAGTAAAGATGTGGATGACCCACCCCTGGACAAGTGTTCAAGGCCAGATTAAAGGGAGCCATGAGCAAACTGATCTTGTGGAAGGTTCCCTGCCCTTAGCAGTGATGTTGGAACTAAATGATCTTTAAGATCCGTTTCAGCTCAAACCATTCTGTGGTTCTGTGATTCTATGTTCTTGATTATATCAGCTTTCTTACTTTGTCAATCCTTGTGCTGAAGACATACTATACACTTTCATTCATTGTGTTCACTGCTTCTCTTGCTACGCTTCCCATATTTTCTCTGTGATTTGTTGCTTGCACTTTCATTCTTAATTTTGTGAAAAAAACCACTAATCTCTCATTCATGTCTAGAGGTCTTGAGATAGAACCAATTTTATATGTAATTAGTATACATGCTGGTTCCTGAAGGCATTTGCCTTGCATCCCTCATGCTGGGGTCCAATACCTCAGTTAAGAAAAGTTGTAGGAAGACTACTTGCTTTCCCTTTCTCTCCCTTTACCTTCCCCACCCCAAGCTCTTTCCAGTCCTGAGTCTTTTGCAACTTACCTCCTATCCTACAGTAGCAGTTTGCATGCCTTGAACACACTTGTCTGACTCTTAAAGACCTGTTGGCACTCTTTATTTAGCTCTGAAGTCCACCCTGTACAGATTAGGGAGTATCCTGAAACAATAAAGGGTAATTGTGTTGGGAAAGGAGAGCTCTGGAGGGTCCAACCAGTTGTTCAGGAGCAAGGCCCACTTCGATCAGATCAGTCTGTTTAGGACCACCTTGCATTGTTTTTCAAACCTCAAGGAGTAGAGTTTCTTCAGCTTCTGTGAGCAGCTGGTATTGTGGAGGACCCTGGCAGGACCTGGGGTCTTTGTGTGAAAGCTAAGAAGAGGAGAACGGAACATCTATGCATAGCTTGGTGGCATCCCAGAAGATAAGGACTGTAACACAGAGTAGATTTTCCTGATTCTGTGCTGAGTCATGCTTCAAAAACATGCGCAGAATACATGAGCATGTCTGTCCAATTATAAGTTATTTATGGTTACTGAAAGCCAATTATACTTTAACATGTGTTACCAAAGTGTGTATAAAAGTAGCTGTAATAAAGAGGTTCGTGTGTTCAGCGCAGGCTGTGTCTCACCTAAAAAATCCATTGCGCAGGCTTGAAAGGTAAAAAAAAGACTTTTCCCAAATCTTTGTTCGCGAAGACTGGCCACGTTTTATACCATTTTTATGTAAACCAGGTGTCATGGTTTAAGCTAAGTTAAAACTAAGTAGGAATTTTTTCCCTCCCCCTGCCCATTGTGTGAAAGGGGTGTTGGATGTGGTTTGGGCAGTTAAAGAACACAATGGACTAGCCAGGCAAGGCTGCATTCCAGGTTAAATGGTCTTCAAGCTTTTGTCTGTTGGCTGTGGCTGGAGCTGGGAAAGGGGGGGGGTGGTCAAGAAGCTCTTCTCTTTTTTTTTCTTCTTTTTTTTCCCCTTGTCTCCTGGGAGACGGGGGGGAGGAGTTTTTTGGGCAGGGGAGGAGACGGTGGAGTGCTCAGGTGCGGGCTAGTGCGAGGGAGTCTGGCCAGGAGCAGGAGTTCTTTTTTTTCTTCCTTGGGAGAGAAACTGTTTTGGGAGAGTTGTTTTTTTTTCCTCTCTCCTCGGTTCCCGTTCCTTCTCCTCCCCCCCCTCCCCCGCCGTGGCAGCAATTCTGGCCCACATCAGAGGAGAGGGGAGCCTGTTCTGCACATCTCTACCAGAGAACTGATGCCCCCTGCTGGTTGGCACAGGACATTACACGCTCTGCATCTCCATT
>JAWWLV010000100.1:58786886-58817917 GCA_035041135.1 Platyrinchus mystaceus | reverse complement strand
AAAGAAAGAAAGAAAGAAAGAAAGAAAGAAAGAAAGAAAGAAAGAAAGAAAGAAAGAAAGAAAGAAAGAAAGAATCTCTGTCTCTCAGAAATTCTCAGCCCTTCCCGTCTTCTTTATAAAATACAAATTGAAACTTGATCTGCAAAGCACCTGAGTAACCCATCAGGTTTCTCTCTTCTTTGGTGATCTAGCAAAAATGCAGTAGGAATTGTGGGTTAAGAATTGTTCTCTTATGTTTGAATGACATTGTCTTCCTGTGTTACATAACATGGTACAGCAAATGCAGAGATCCTCTGGATTTTCTCACACTTCAATATTCATGATGTTTCCACCATTTTTAAACCCTTTTTACATGTCAAAATGCAGCTGATGAATCCTGGTGGATTAGGGCCGTGCTCTATGCAGGCAACTTTCTAAGCCTTGTCGAGAGAACAAGTCTTACATTCCTATGAGGAAGAAAGAGTTTTGATCACTGAAGGATTATAGAATAAGGAGTTAGTTTGTAGATCTGACTGAACTGTCCAGGGAACCAAACATCAAACTGAGATATAACTGTATGGATACTATATGCCAGAGATTTTGTAATGTGCGTGATTTCAACTACATAATATGCACTGTCAGGAAAGTGAATATAAGTATTCAATGAATTACTTAATTAGTGTCAAAAAAATGTTGGTAGAAATCCTCACTAAGTAGAGAGATGCTCCAAGTGTGACTAGAGAAAGGCAGGCATTAGTTCTAACGTGATTCCAAACATACACCAACAAGGTGGAAATGAGTATGGAAAAGAGAGAAGATAAATCATGACCTTTCAAAGGCTAATCATCCATATCAGTGCGCTTATGTTGCTCCTTACAACTACTGTGCAACCTGCTATTAATATGGGCATCCTCCTCCCCTCGGCACATCTTCAAATTCATAGAAAACATGGTCAAGTGCTGCAAGAAGTTCATAACATTTGATCCTATCTACAGGCAATGTGGAAAATATATTATTCCCCTCCTGCTGTTTTTTCCATATTTGAAGACTGTTATCACTTAGTCCCCTGGTGTTCTCATTTCTACACTGAATGCTGTTGACACTTTCAATTTCTGCACTAATGTCATATTTCTAGACATATTTGCGTTCTAGCGTTTTCATTTTCCTTCTTCTCTGAATTTTCTTCACTTCCTCCACAGTGGTTTGAAAAGGTAAAGAATGAGGAGGAAGAAGGAAATTCCCTGGATTTCCCCAATACAGAGAAGATATTTAATTATTTAATCTGGAGTTTTACCAAGGCCAAGTAAAATTGTTGTTCCTGTTCATAGAGCCACTGTTTGCCTTTTTCACAAGAGTGTGACACTGTTGATTCATGTCTATTTATGTGCTTTTGTGAGGTTCAGACTCTATTCTTCTAAACTGTTCCCTAGACTACTGCACTCCACCTTTAACTGGTACAGTGAATTGTCCTAGACAAGTCTTGTATTTGGGCTAAGTTCATTGTATCTGGCTTTGGTCTGTTTGGTTGTTTTTTGCCCTTTTTTCCCCCCTTAGGACATATTCTTTAATTTACCAAGATAACTTTACATTCTCAGATTGTTTTAAAATGCAGTGGAAGTCCCTTCTGGCTGTATACATGGTCAGTTAGCTCTGGGCTTTATGACATCTGGAGAAGCAGAGAATAATTTTTCTCAAATATATGAATAAATTAGGCACACTCAGGACTTTTGCCTAACATCAATGCCAACTGCACAGGCTCCATATTACTAAATTCTAGCAAATAGTACCTACATCCAACCTGTGTGTGTATTGCACCTAACTCATCTGGGAATTATCTAAGATGATCCCACCTTTATCCCACTCAGACTTGTCCCAGAACAGTTCAATTGTCTGGGTAGTAAATCCCACTGCTTGGGAGCCTCTTCTGGTTTTCTGTTTAATTTACTAGGATTGATTTTGCCACAGTGTTAGCAGTTAGGAAAACGTTAAGACGTCATCCAGTCATCTGAAAATTTATGGCAGAGTCCCTGCTGTGTGTGGGTGTTTAAGCACTGACACTTGTCTTTGGAGAGATTCATCAAGACAAAGAGAGTTCCACTTTGGCCTTATAGAGCGGATGTCTACCTGCTTTCTGATGTACAGCAGTAAACTACCTTTTACGTTTAATTTGTGCCAAAACTTTCCTGAGTGAGTGATTTAAAAATAGACAAAAATCTAAAATAAAGCTACAAGGAGAAGGACTGCTGCAGCTTAATAGCTCACTTATCTAAATTACAGCATACATGCAGAGAAACAATGCACAGAAAGTGTTTCTGTTGTTCAGAAGGGTCTGTACCAAGAAAGGGCTGAACTCCCAGGTCCAATGAGAAAGAGTGGTTTATGCTTCAGTGTATCTATCTGGATATGTTGTTCCTACGAGATGTACCACTTATTTCTGAAGTATTACATTTGTCAGTTGAAGGGCAGCATAATGTTTCTTCTTTCCCTTGTGACAAATCATTTGTCAAAGCATTAAATGCAGTACAAGATTGGGCATGAAACTCCAACCCTGTGTTTGGCATCAACAGGGCAATTCCATAATGTCTGATGCTGCCGTTTGTTGGTTCGTTAGAGACAGAGAACTGATGTGTTTATCCAGGTTCTTGTACTGGAGCCTGCCCTGGAACATTTCAGCTTGTGCAAATACTTATAGGCTAAACAAGGCAGCATTTGATAAACACGTATTTGTAGGCTATGCAAACAGCATCCACCCAACACAGTGGTGGCAAGGGCCAAACTAAATTCTGAAAATAGCACCCATTGACCAGGTTACCTTGAAAGTGCATTCAAGATTAGGGCTTTCAGGAAGCACAGGGAACCATGTGAGGACTTGGAAAGGCCCTGTAATTTCCCTGAGACTTACCTAGATCCTTTCATGAGTATGCAATGCAGTGTGTATTACAGACAGTTTGACTGGGTTGAGCATGGAGCACAACCACCAGTCAACTCCATCGCACATCCCAGAGTCTATATGGAGATTCACAGCTGTTGATGCTTTGCTTAGCTCATGGAGAACAGAATCCTTAAAAGTTCTGTCTCTGAAAAAGTGTAGAGGTGATGTTGAACAGTATCCAATGGTCTCAGCCAAACCACATGCAAGCTCTCCAGGGCTGACAGGAAAGGCTGACAAATTCCACCTGTCCTACACACTGTAATTGGTGTGTGTTTGTGAACTCCTCACCTCCAATCTTTACAGCAGGACTGTTCAGTGTTTTCTGTATAGATGATATTTTATTCCTCTTCCAAACACTCCTTCTTTTCAGAGACCTAGGCACTTAAGAGCTCTGATGCTGAGGGGCCATCTATCTGAAGGTGGGCTAACCAGGCCTCCAGGCTGTGGGATACCTGACTGCAAGCCACTGTTAATCTCTTCTCTTGTTATGGATTCAACTCCAACTGTTTTTTTTTTCTTTAAATTAATGTATTTACAACTGTGATAGAATAATCCTTTTTGATTTTGGCTCAATTCAAATTTCTTTTCTAGACAGAAAATGTACTAAGTACAACTGGGAAAATTGAAGGAATCCAATTCTGTCACAGTAAGGGGGAACATAAAAGTCTGCATCAGGATGTTACTGCATGTCTATCAGGGCAATGGGAAAATGTAGACCTACCTCTCTACACCATGTGTAAGGTATCTAACTACAGTCTATTGCCCAGAATGGGACTCTAAGCCACTTCCTTCCCCGTTACATGAGAAAGAGTTTCCTTGGTTACCTAGCTGTGGTCTGTAGGTCAGGACACAGAAGCTGACAGAGTGGGTAAAGAGGACAAAATAGTATAATGCAGCACAAGGACACAAACACAACTCACGGGATGGGCAATAGGACAATCATGTCTTCAGGGTGTGTCCAACCCTTCTAGGATGCCTGTACTTTGCTCCATATGGTCCAGTTTTCAAGAACCTGGCAGCTTGCTTAGAGCTTGTCTGCAGCCTGTTCAGCTCTGTGTGGTCAAATCATTCACTTCTAAGCATTTCCTGCTGATTTGGTTGGGTGATGGACTGTTTTGGTTTCACTGTATGTTACTTTGAAATAACTATTGCTACCTAGGGAGTTCTTGTGAAGATCACATGAAATGTACTAGTGCTATGTACTCAAACATGTATCATACATATATATATACAGACTAAGAAGATATTCTGGAGTGGAATAAACCCTGACTGGGGTCAAGAGTTGAACATAGCTTGTATCTAAACACAAGTGAATCCATGATTTTTGCTTATTACTGCTTAATAAACTTTCACTTGAGTCTGTTTTCAAGGCTTGTAAAGAGAGGTGTTCACTGTGTAGCAGAGTGAGCCATGGTTTTCTAATAGGCTTGTTCTCTATGGAAATACTCTGGAGAACATCAATATCTACGAGTCAATTCACGCCAGCTAACAGAAGGGCCAGGTTCCCTGTCTCTTGTTCAGTTACCCATACCCCCCGGATTATCTGCTGTTTAGGGAGTCAAAAAGTGTGTCAATAAATTAATTTCTTACTCTCTCAGAATCCTCCTACTACCATTTTTGATTGTAGTTTCTATTTTTTTGTTTCTATTTGGAGACATACTCCCAAGTTTCGGTTTGTTTCCCAAGATAAAACTATGTGTTTTATCCACCTCTGCTATTCACCTGCAAAGTAATCAAGAGATAGGAACGTGCTGAACCACTTGCATTATTAAAAAATGAGTCAAGCTCTGAAGGAAAAAGCAAATATTAAAATAAAATTTGTAGTTGGGTATTTTTTTTTCTTTCATGGTGTTGCTAACAGATTAATAACTTTGCAGAAACTGTTCTGGGAACTATTTTCAAATTAAATATTTTGATTCTCCCAAAACAGCATTACTCCAGGAGGCTATATATAAAGCATAAAATATGCCATTAACACAATAAAATAAAAGTTTTCCACATTTTTTGTTCATTCTAGTAAAAAAGTGGACTTCACTGAAACTAAGGCAGAGAGTGTCAAACATAGACTTGACTGCATAGTGCTTCTCATGTTCTTCCATTCTTTGGGTCCTGCTTGTGTTAATGTTTTTTTGTGCCCCTCCCAAGGAAGGAATATCCAGAACATTTTACATGTTAGATGCAAGAATTTTCTCCCACTGAATTGTCTGAGAGGTGAGAAACCCATAAGAATTCCTTTTGCCAGTTCCTTCGTTTTACGTTTCTTCCACTGTTCACAGCTGTCTGCTCATTATCCCACCTTCATTAGAGATAGTGTGAATTTATCACTTTGTAAAAAAAGGAAGAAAATGCTTACAGAAAGAAAGCTCTTTTCTAATCTAGGCCAAACTAAACTTCCTGTAAGATTCCTAAGCTGTGCACTAAGTTCATTGTGTTTCTAAATTTGTTTTAGTAGTGACTTTATTGCGGAATCAGCCACGTGCTCATCTGAACTCATTAGAAGTTTCACTTGTTTCCCAGGTGAAGTTTCATTTGTTTATTGTTATTTTCAGAGTGAACTGAAAAAGCATCCAAACAGATAAACCCCTCCATACATTCTTAGTGAGAATTGTAAATGATATCTGAGGCATGAAAATTTACTTTAGTCTGGAACATTGATTCTGATGCACTTTCTGTTATAACCCCCAGAGCTACTTAAGTGTACAATTGGGAGGAAAGAAATCTCAACACTGTAGCTGTACCATAGATAGCATAACAAGAAAATGCAATTGTATAGGAACATTTTATGTTGTCCTTTGTACCAATAAATGACTATAACAACACATAGAATAGGAACAAGGAACTAATTCATTTTAAGTTAACATATAGTGAATTTTTTTACATGTGTGTTTTACTTAGATATTGACTGAACGAAAGAAAACAAAGAAAAACTATTTAAATTTCTCTCAACTTTAATTCTCATCATGTACATACAGATAGTGTGACTGTGAAGTTTATTTGCAAACTTGTGTTGATATTTGTAAATTACCCAAAATACAGAAGTACTTTCAAATGAAATGTGTTAAATCAATGGCTTTGTTTGTTGTTTCTTTGTTTGTTTTTTTTTGTTTGTTTTCCAGATGGTAGTACCTAAGACTGTACTGATACAGTTTATAGGGGGGTAAATTTTCATCTGTTATTTACAGATATGTGTGTGAGAGAGCACTACAGGCAAGTAGATAGGTAGAGAGTTTTCCTCTGGGCTTTCGAACAAATTTCTTCCACATGTTTCTTCAGAGAGAGTGAGGAAAAGGGATTCTACCATTCAGAAATGTAAAATACTGGGGCTACTTCTGTAGGTAGTGGGTGGGATATGTTCATATTTGTAATGATTCTGCTGAGATACCTTACAACCTGAGTAATTTTGCTTTAATAAACATGCTTAAAATAGCTGTCAGACTTGTTCTCTATTCCTAAATCTTTGCCAAGTCCAAAAGACAAGCATTACTGAATTTGGTGTTTGTTTCCAGTTCTTTCCCCTTTCCAGGTCATATAGACTGAACATATGTTCAGTATCACAGGTCTAGCAGGAACATTCCACCTGGGTATTTGTATCTACTATTGTAGAAGCCCAAGATTTTTTTGCTTCCCTGTGAACTGATCCAATTTTGACAACTTGAGGTAGGGTTGAAATATTCCATATATTCCCTATGAAATTGTGTTTGGTATTTTTTTGCTGGCTGCAGGAGTTGAGTGAGGTGGCTTGTAAGTGACCTTTCTTGACTCAGCAGAGTTATCTGTAATTGTGGGGTGTAAACTTGGTGACTCTGGTGGCACTTTCAATTATATGTGCCAGAGCATAGACACAAGTGTGGGAATTATCAGGCACAGGTCTCCCACTATATGGACAAAGTCAAGGGCTGAAGTCGTGCAGTGCTTTGGGTGCTCAGGCCTTCAGTCTTTCACCACTGAGATAAAGCATTTTGCATCAAGTATGGACAAGGATGCCTTGTTGCACTGGGTCTGGGATGTCTGGGATGTATCCCTCCAGGGTCTCACGACTAGTGGCAAACTGGAGCATCCCCTAACCTCCATTTGCCTTCCTCCTTCCTTATGAAAAAAAACAAACAAACATTGAATTCAGCCCCTGAAAGTGTCAGCTAAAGAGAAATTATTTGACATTTTAAAAAAACCTTTTGTTTCTTTGTAGTCAATTTGTAGTGGAAAAAATTTTTTCAACCCTGTGCTAATAAACTCACAAAATTTTGGAGCCAGACATATACGTATGTGTCTAGACTTCCACTGCATTTTCCCCTTTATACTCACTTCATTCTAGACAGATGCTGCTCAAACAGGGTACAAATGTGCATGCACATACAGTGCTGTGGCACAATGGTATTCCCAAGGTAGTCAGTACATTCTCATTTGCCCTCAGAGCAGCAGTATGAAGCCTGCAAACTCAGAGGGGTTTGTCTGGACTGGGGAGGAAAAGGCGAAACCAGTCTGTCTGTTAGGAGTGGCAGACAGAGAGAAGGGCAATGGATGGGCCAGCTGGCCAACATGTTTTTAGATAAATCAAATTACTGCTCTATGCTTCGGAACACTTATTAATCCTGTCTCTGGGACTTGAATTTGTTGCCTTTTGAAAGAACTGGGAAAAACATTATCCTTGTCAGCAGACTGAAGTAGGTTACAGATTTGTCAGAATATGTTATTTCATTCTTCTCCAAAGCAGATTGACGGCCCTGAAGAAAGTATATATGTGAACTAGGAGAATTATATTCAAGCAGCCACAAATTATCTCATGCCAGGTATCTGATTTCAGGTTGGCTCTGTGGTGGACTGGCTATGGTTGAAAGCATTCATTTGAAAGGGTGGGCAGTGGGAGTGGACAGCTTTCTTCGTTCTCCTCATCAGAGAAGGTGGTGGGTCTGTCAGTGTATTTAGAACAAATAACCTCTGAAAGCTGCAGCAGACAAGCGTGCAAAGAAAAAAAAACACCACTAGCATGTTTTGTGCAGATTTGTACTTGTTTCTCCTTCAAACCAGACAGACAAAATAGGCTTTTTATGCTCTGGTAATTCTAAGATTTTGTTCACTGGAAAAACTAAAATAGTTTGGCTTCTTTCCCTTATTCTGTAGAGTTCCTTTTATTTACTTTATCAACCTGCTCCACTGACACTTGGCATGGCCAATCTCAAGGGCTGGTGGCTCAGGTCAACTACAGGTGTGAGTGTAAGCCATCATTCTAAGGCAGTAAGCTGAATTCTCCATACTGTATTTTTAAACTATGGTACCTCTATGTTTTTGCTACATGATATGTTTTCTTTTTATTGCTGTTTTTAGAATAAGGGGCAGAGTTGAGTGTACATGCTAACTTGATATATTCATCTTGGTGCAGGAGTTTCATCAGAGGACACCACAAACCTGCTATTGATCTCTGAGTATCTGGTTAGATGTGTTAGTCTGTTGTAACACTACTTCATAACTAATGGTTTACCTCCTAGTTGATAATTTTGAATAAACTAGTGAGTAAAAATCTGTCCTGTGCCTTCTGGTGTAATAATCTTTCCTCTCTACCTTTCTAATCTGCAGTTCTGATAAATGAACTTCATTTTGCATGTCAAGTCACCTCATTTATGTAAACTGGTATGTTAAAGTGTATAATTTTTTTTAAAATATATTTTAAAGATAATTTCCATATTCTGAGTTTGCCTAAATACTACATGCATTAAACCAAAAGCGCCAGACAGTCCCCCAGAAGGTGCAGAAGCACAGGCTGCACATTCCCCTGTGTGTTCCATCCAGCACACCTCTCCCCTCCAACTGGCTGTCTGGTGGCTGAGTAAAAGGAGTGACATACCCGATAAGAGTAGGCTGAACAATATAAACCTCCTCAAGATAACTTAGGAACATTATTTACATTACCAATGTACCTGAACTAAGATCTCTACTTTGAACATCTGAAACTGAGGATTAAAGTCTATGTTTAGATTCAGATTTGAGTGGTTCATTGTTAGCCATGAGATATACGGTTAACTCCTTACTTTTGGCCATGGCTTGTGT
This sequence comes from Platyrinchus mystaceus, assembly GCA_035041135.1. NCBI lineage: Eukaryota > Metazoa > Chordata > Aves > Passeriformes > Tyrannidae > Platyrinchus > Platyrinchus mystaceus. The sequence continues at coordinate 58,808,964 of JAWWLV010000100.1, read as the reverse complement.
CCATCTGTGCTCCTGCAAGTTACACCCATTTGAATGGAATACTTTCTGAAGAGATTTCTAATCTATGTGGTGTTATTCATCAGTTAAAAACAGCTCCAGGGTATTTTCCCTGAATGCTTTAAGTGCTGGTTTCTACATGCCTTTGGATCATTCCTAGGATTAGGGCAAACATGTTGTATTCAGAAATTCCTGGTACCTATGCATCCAATATTTTAATATTTGAAAGTTTTCCATCATGGGAGAAGAAATGTGGAGTTTGTCCCCTGGAATCTACAGGGAAAGTTATTCAAAATACTGAGTTAGTTTCTTCCTGCCATTGAATCAAAATACCTTTATAGTCATCATCTTGAGTCAAAAATAAATACATGGATCATCATTTCCATCTTCAAAAACATTTAAAATCCAAGTATTTTCAATAACTCTTATCAGGTTCATATTTGGCTACATCTTTTAGTGTATCAATCTCCATCTCAGTTTCAGTAATATAAAGTTAGGACTAAATATTAGCGGAAGTTTACATTTGAGCATTTACAATTAAAGAAAAAAAAAGAGCCAAGCAACAAAAAAATGTAGAATGGCTTTATTATGCATTACTCCCTGAAGATAAATATTGCTCAAGTTCTTTGCTAACTTCTTTGACAAGTTAAGTTATTCCAAACAATAAAAAATGCATGCTGGTAGCTTTCCATTTTATTTGTGTTGAAAGACCATTTATTAAATATTTTTCCCAACAGTTTCTTTCCAAGAATACTTAAAATATTTTTAACTGTATGGGAAATAGTTGATTGACAGCAGGTTAACAGAATGTACTTCTCTGCGAGACGTATGACTATACTATTTCCAAGAAATGGGACACTTCAGTCAATGAAGGGTCAGTTCATTGAGAAAACAACCATCTGAGTGTTGTAAAGTGCCCCATGACCACTCTGTGCTATAGCTGTAACTTGATACAGAAGAAGGACAGAGCAGATTTAAAAAGCAGTTAATTTGATTTCTATATTCATTAGAAGGAAATGCTTTCATGTGATGCTAAGAACAAAGATACAGCCAACTTCACTCATGTAACACCAATCCTGATAGTGAAGACAAGATTATATAGGCACAACTAAGTAAGGTAAATGTACAGATGGAAAATACAGTGGGGGGAAGTGTATGCAGTGTCTGAATGAAAAAATGCAGAATGTAAAGGAGGAGCATATATGTTTAAGCTATAAAATTGTCTGGATGAAATATGTACATGTTTATAGTCTGGCATCTGGCATATGTTACATCACCTTTGTTTGAACAAACTCTGCCAGACCTGGGTTAAGACAAGTCCCTTCCCATTAATAAGATCTGTAGTTCATAAAAAGGAAGCCTAGATGCTGCCACTTCGAGTGCTCTGAGAAATGTCCTCCAAAATGTCAATGATGCAGATTGCTGCCCTTGAGCTAGTGCCACCCATCTTTTTCCTGTATGTCTGGGCATGCCTGTGTCAACAGCCAGCATCACAGTCAAGTCATGAGGGACCTCATACACAAACTTGTACCCTCATCTGGCTGATGTGAATTTTCTCTTTGATTTTTACGCAGGTGAAAACAATCAGCAAGAGCAATGTTAATTCTAACTTAAGGCTTCACCCTGGCTCTTAATGTAGTCTGTACTGCACAGCTCAATTTGATTTAAAAGAGTACTGCATCACAACTGATATTCCCTCCCTTTGCTTCTTTCCCACCAAGCTCCTTTTGGGAACTCAGAATAAAATCATGTGGTTGGAAGAGGATTTATTCTTTCTTTGCACTTTATTGCTGGTAATAACTGTCTACTCCATTTCTTGGGTCAACATCCAGATTCAAAATTAAGCCATCTCTTCTACCTCTGAACATGACCTCCTATAGTAATAACTGTCTTTCACACTAATGAATACATTCCCTTAAGTCCTGATCTCAAAGTGCTGTATATTCTCTTTCACAAACAAAACGTAAGTTCTGTAACAGGATTTCAAGCAGCAAATTAGGCTCTAGGGGGAGTGACTAATATTTATAATAGTTCATGTTTTCTTGAGAACTTTAGCTGTTTGGGGAAGGAAGGGTCGAAAGGTTACATTTTTTTTGGATCTCTCCCCCTCTAACTATTAGATATAGTGTGTAATTTATGATTCATCTAAATATGGACCTAGACCTTCCCTACAACAATCCCTCCTTGGGGGAGGTTTGGGAAGGCCCAAAAAGTTATTTTTATCAACTCCTCCACTCCTTAAGATTCTGTTTTTAAAAGCACTGGGGATAAAGTCTTTCAGCACACTAATTCCCAAACTGAAATTGTAAGCAGTGCACCTTCCAAGCTTGATATGAACATGACATACCACGATTGAAGAGAAGCACCCAGGAAAATGAAGTCTTGACATTTTTGGTGTCCCCTTACACATTGTTAATTAAAGTAAAGCAGCTATAAGAAGAATCTGTATTCTGCAATAGACTTTTAGGAACTCAGGAGAGGATTTCTCCTGAGTTCAGGCCAATTCACTAAGGAAAATTACTGTGTGCTGTCTGAAAATGTTCTTTGGCACAATAAGGTATATTCCTCCACCATGCTCCACACTGCAGACCTGAGAACTTCTCCTAAGCATGTGAATAAAGATAGGAGTCATAGAAATTATAGAGATAACTTTCTTGGGATCTGTGTTTAAATCCTTCAAAACAACATGGTCAGTCAAACTCTGTTTTATGAGACATTTGTATACCACTATTCACATTCTGGTTTTCAAAGTACTTTATATAATTAAAACAAATAATACCTTCAGGCTTGAATACGCAGTATGGGAGCAGGTCTGAACTAGAAATTTTGTTCCAGTATCTGTTCAAAAGCAGTAATCATAATGTCTTCATATGCCACTGAGGAAGCTACTAGTTATGCTGGCATGCCTGTCACAAAACTTGGGCACTGAAGGTTTTGCTGCTCTTTCTCCTGCTGAGAGGGTCCCCAAAGCCTCTCATTTTCACCCATCCCTGATTACTAACCAGGACAGTGTTTTCAGACAGGTAGGTCCTTCTCCTCTGTTTTCCCAGGACCTGCAACTTCTTGAAATAACTCCACAACTTCATTAAACAGAATTTTTTTTTTCTCTTGGTGATTCCCACTCCCATCCAGCAGAAGAAGAGCACAAAACAGAAAAAGGCTAATATATCTCCGTCTTAGCTTAACATTATGGTTTACTTGTAAGTTTGGGATGAATACTCCTTCTCTTGGACTGCTACCCCCACCCAACACAACTCTTTATGGTGCCTCTCTACCAGACATGCATTACCTTCAGCTTGCCTGTTCTTCCATTCTACTCTGCTAATTTCTTTTAAAAGCACAGCACATCCTTTGATTATGATTTTGGCCTTGAAAGAAATAAAAATCTTCCATGCTTCTGGCATCCAGGTGAGGGAATGTCCCTGAAAACAGGACTGCCTTGTACGTATGAGTCCAATTAAGACAACAAGTACAATGTGCTGGGAGTCTGAGTGCACAGAGTAACTTCTGTTTCACAGTTATCAGTTATGCTATTACCCTTTAACAGCTATAAGTTAATTCACCCCTCTTTCATGGCCATACTTATGGCATTTTTGCAGTTTACAGATGAAATCAACCTCTCTGCTGATGTTAGTCCATACTGTGCGACTGCCTTCTGTGATCCCTTCCAAGTAATACCTTCTGATGGTCTGATCCAAACCTCTCTTAGGTCAGAGGTCTTCATCAGTCATTTAGGCCCTGTATTTCTCCCCTCCACCTCCCAGCCCCATTTGTTATGAAATGGATCTCCTTCTTTGGAGAAGATCTGTGTGCATTCTGCACAGCTAACATGCTTTAGGCATAATTTCTCTCTCCTAACTGTTGCTGTTCTGTCTTCTTGCCTTGCCTTATAGGTTTCAAGACAGTCCAGGGTTTCTATGGTGTTTTGTGCATTTGCCCTGCCTCTGTCATGCATTGCCCCAGGATTCACTGCACACACCCTTTGCCTGGCTTGAGAGTTCTCCACTGACAGGGTGGCTCATGGCAGACTTCCATATGGCTTGCACTAACATATCCTTCTCGTAAGAGGTGGGATTTTATGGCTCCTTTTATTGTTTCCATTCTTCTACCTTGTGTGAGAAGTCTGGGGTGGTGAAAAGCCTGTCATTCTCTGTGCTGCATTACTGATGCTGGTTGTAAAAGTAATGCTTAGCTGGTGTGTCAGGGGGCTGCAGCTGTTCTGCATCACCTGCTAATGCCACCCAGAACTCAGAGTTCAGCTCACCAAAAAGAACAAAACCAGCCAAAGGGGACTTCCAGGTGTTGTAAACTGAACAGATTGTTTACTTTCTTTAAAACAGAAGTGGATAATGAAGCATGAAATGGATGACAAAGGCTACAAATTTACCACTTGTCCTGTATCATGAAGTGCATTCTTATATAAGTTCTCACTGTGCAAAAGCTAAACAGATAATTCAAATATATTGTGCACTTATCAATACTAAGTACATTCTCCCTAATCTAGTTACAACTGTCTGTCTCTGTGCTTCCAGGGACAAAAATTTTCTCCCGAGGCTTAATGACTGAACAAAAGCAACTTCTGGAGCTTGCCAAATTCTTCTGAAATACTGCAGCATTTTCCTGCTTCCAAAGGCAATAGGGTGGATGGAAATGGTCTTTGTCTGGTCCCAGAGGCTGGGACAAGAAGATCACATGGAAATTAATTTTGAAAATTCACCTTCCCTTAATGCAAAACTTCCCAAATCAACTCATGTCGTCAGCTATTCATGATGAATTTGGCAGGAGTGTACCAATCCAACTTGTTTTATAAAGCCAAGAAAAACAATCAATGCATTTGATAGTACAGTCTTTGGCTAGCCAAAAGCTAGGGAAAATGAGGGTTAAATCTTCCTTTTCCGTTTTGTGCCACTCTCGGAAAGCTCTGTGGTTCCAAAATATATTTTCAGCAAAATTTAAATGTCATAGCCCTAGCCTGTGGTTTTATATCCAACCCACTTAGCATCTGTAGTGCCTCTGAGCATGTCCAGAACTGCCTTGAATCTTGACAGGGCTGAGGTGGCTGGCACCACCATCATACCTAATCCCAGCCACATCCCAAATTTGGCCTCTTTTCTGCTGAGCTTCCCACAGGCCCAAACCCAGGCAGCTTTGCAAGGTAGGACCTGAGATGTACTGATGGATCAGATTCCCTCCAAAATGCATTGAGGGAAGTCATGTTTGTTTGGTTTTTTTTTGTGGTAGTTGCAGAAGAAGAAGTGTTTGTTGCGTCCCCTTCTTTTCCTTTTCTTTTTTTACCTCCTCTATAACATAATAGTATAGCCATTGAAGAATGTATGTAGGAAGGAGTGGAGGGTCCTAGATTCAAATACTGAGGGTGAAGGTGTTAAAGTTCACATCTCTAAGTAGGACAGGACAAATGGTTTGAGAATCTGTTTGTAGAAAGCAAATGCAAGGACCAACACTTCCATGGCATCAGGGTATCAGCCACAGTTTCGAGGAAAAATTAATCAAAATGTTTTTGTAGTAATCACCCATTTTTAGGGATAGCTTCATGTCTTAAGGAGACATTAGATAAGGTGCTTGAAAATAAATATTTTCCACTGCTAATTACTGTCATTTCTCGTAGAACAAATCCCCAAAAATGTCGGCAAAGAAAATAATATTTAAGTACATTGGAATTGATATCTCTAACATTTTAATTCTTCCTCTGCTTTTACTGAATTCTAGTCTTTTTGGTCTTAGAGAGGCAGTCACAGTTGTATGGGAAAAGGCTTCATCAATGCTATGTTATTTTGGAAACTGAAAACTTTGAGGCAAAAATATTTCCATTGAAAACCAAGAATTTCTGTTCAGGAAAGCTGCCCAGTTGCCTGTTGCTCAAGTAATCCGCTTGTCCCATGCAGTACTTTTGTATCTCTTGAGACTCAGAAGTGGGCACAACAAAGCAACAAAATAGGCAATAAACTCATCCTCTTGTATCTTCCTCTGTTTTCTGACTGAACTCTATAGAGAGATTAAGTGTTTTGCCATAAAACTCTGGAAACAGACTGCATCAGCCTCCACCCTCTCAATTCCAGCTGTTCCTATTCAATGCTTGTTGCACAGCCCACCAAAAATCACAAAGGGCTTGATACAAGCAGTGTCATGCAGTTTGTGATTATCTTCTCTTTCAGGTTAGAGCTGATTCTCACCTTTTGTATATGGTCCAGGGAAGGCAATGCAGACACGGAAGCAGACCTGCTGTAGTTTACAGTCAAAACATCACTGTGGTCAGAGGGGGAAAAAAAATTGTTTCTTAGGCAAAAGGAAGTTTGAAAACAACCATGAAAAAATGCCATGGTCACTTTAAGTCATTTTCATAATGTTGGACACGCCTTTGAAGTTTACAGAAGTTATTGTTTCTGCAGTATCAGCAAGTGAAGAGCATAAGAAAAGTGAAAAAATATCTACCAGTATAACAGCCCTGCTAAAATTTGGATCTAGATTTCCCCAACAGCTTGCCTCTTTTAATCTTGGAATGTAACTGAGGCTTTGTGATTTATTTTGACAGACTAAGAATTTGGCCTTCGGATATATAGTACTTGTCCTACTTGTTCCAGAGAGACTGTATATCATTTTGATCAACACTCAAAGTTAAAGTTCCCCCCAGAGCCAAGAAAATGACATTTACTGAGTCATAGTGCATCAAATATTTATTAATCATATCACATTAAATAAAAATAGGGGAAAAGAGAAACTGTGAGACAAAATAATGTTTAGATTTATTTCCCTCTCTTTAACTCCCACGTGAAGTGAATTCTATCTGCTTAACTACAAGCCACAATTTTTTTTCTATGCAAAACAAGCCCATTTCAAAATAGTTGTAAAAGTTTGCAGTGTGCAGCATATGAGATGTGCAAGGCAAAACTGATGACTAACACTGTAGGCATTATTTATTAACCTTAATTCATGGTATCTCATATCCTCCTGTCAGCACACTCCTCCTCCTCCTTTATTATTACAGATGAATGAAAACTGATGCTTCTGCATTCTTTTTATACCATTAAAATATGTTAATTATTTACTGTAAGGCATCAGAATGAATAACAAGACACTATCCTTGAAATTTTCAGCTTTGTGTTGTAGAAGCTTCTTTGTCTGGGCATAGTATAAAGTAAAACACATGAAATGATTCCAAACAAAAAAAGACCACATTTTCTTCAGAATATACAGGGCCAATCAGGGGTTGTTAACACTGATACTTAGGCAAGTGTTCTGAAACAGTATTACACTCTGTGTATTCTAGGGTTACATATCCAAATGTGCTTTCAAAAGCTGTTTTATTGCAAGAACAAAAATGTAGGAAATGGGAAAGGATGAGCATATGCTGCCTGATGGATGCTGAAAGCACTTTCCTACTCTAGGCCAGGTCGAGAGCTCTCATTACCTGGGATTATGAGTCAAGAATCTGTTCCAAAGGCAATACCTTTGCTCTAAAACCCAAAAAAGGGCTAATTTAAAAAAAAAAATAATCACAGTTTCTTTAACATTTTATGAAAAAGCAAAGTGTTAGAGCCTTTATTTTGCAGTGAGGAAGATCATGGTCTATGAGGGCTTAAACCCAGGAGAGATGCTGGACACTGATCCTGGAGAGGTATTTGATATCTCTCACTCCCCTTGAAAACATGCCATGGTAAGCAAAGGGTTGCTAGTTCAAAGTGTCAGAGAAGGAAAAGAGTGTGAGGCTGGCAGTGACCTTCAGCTCCCTGACTTGGGCAGTCAGCATAAGCGGGTATGGGATTGCAGGCGGTCCTGGAAGTACTGCCAGCAGTGCTTTAGCACTTCCGTGTGTATTGGAAACTTTCAGTAACATGACAGCACAGTGAAGTGGCCATGCCCTCATCAACAGAGTCAGTAAATTGTGCTGTGAAGGCAACTGAGATCTGTATGTAACCTGAATTAAGCGAAGCTTTCTAAAGAAGCCTCTGGGACCACCCAGGACAGATTCAGGTATTGTTGTGTAGGTGCAGCCTGTGCACTCATTCCCCATACCAGAAGTATGGGTTGGGTGCATAAGAACCCCAGGACTAATCCTTTAATTCTTAGGGTTTTTTTGTAGATCACAACTCCTAGTTAAAAGTACTTAATCTTTATGGAACAACTCATATCCTTTTATGAACAATCAAGTAGGGTGAACAGCTGTTGTTTCTGATACTTACAGTCATTCTAAACAACTGTTTTTATCTCTTTAGAGTGAATAAACTAGAGCAAAATAAATGGAATTTTTTGGAACTGGAAGTTATGAATCAACTCTTTGATGCAGAATGGCTGGTTCTTGTCAGTATTGGCCGCTGACATGATTTTCTCTGCATTTGCTTAGTAAAAGTTATGTAAGCATCATGCAACAAAGATGGATGAGGGTGTACTATATCTCTTTACAGTTACATGACAAATGGTGAGGGATATGATTCATGTCTGTAAGGCACTAAATACAGCAAAGAATTTAAAAACAGACCTTCTCTATCTCTAACAGAGGAATCAAGGATTGAATCCTGCAGCTTTAAAAACATGATTATATTCAGATGAAACAAAATCAGTTTAGTAGTAATTTAAAAAAAAAAAATGGAAATTTCTGATTTGAAGGAATAGAAGTTAAGTTTAGAAGGGGTTACTTTTGGGTAAAGCATTTTTAGGTTGTTTTAACCCTGGAAAGGACATCTATCCCAAACACCTACTTTGTGGGTATCATCACGTACGCCTCCAGCTGTAAAGCCAAGGACATAGACCCATTAGTCTTATAGTGATAGATCCATGAGACAAGTAGAAATGGCGTGCTGATTTTAAAATAAATATCTTCACACTTCCAAGCCGGTGATTTTCAGAAGAGATGCAAAGGGACAAGGTAGAGCTTAGCTTTGGATAAGAGCTTCCCACAATTCATGTGTTTTACATGAGTCAGAACCAAATGTGAGCTTTGAGGAATGGAAGTGTCAGAGGGAATAATTTCCAAAATGAGAAAAGTATCATTTTGCTATCCTACATTTCATAGTTGCAGAAAGAGCTAGGCATAGATGTGGTTGAAAACTCAGGTGAAAGCTATTGTGACAGTATTTTCAGGCCAGTAAACACAGGAAATACTAAAAATCTTTTGGGGATGGATATGATGAGATTAGCACATTAGTTTTATCTATTTGTAGAATTCAGAGAATTTAGGAAGGACTTTGTAGAGATTATTTGGGAAAACCAAAACTTTAAACCTCAGGAAATCCCACTGTAGGTTCTCATGAGCTGAACTGCCAAGGCTGTCTGGCAGGAGAGAGTTATTATACGTCTGGGAAGAGCATGTGATAGTTTCCAACTTCCTTCATAACAACAAAAAAAACCTTTCACTTCACTAAGTGATTAGGAAAAAAACCAGCTTAATCTACAAGACCTTTTATTTTCATTGCTTTCTTATAACAAACTTTGAGTAAATTTAACTACTGAAATTTTTGAGAAGTAGTTTGGAAAAGACATAGATACTCATTACACAACCCTTTGTTAAACAGGGTGTCCTTGAGAAAATGTATTGCCCAGAAACTGGAGCAAGTATATATACCACTATATCATAAACTTAATATTTAGCTGAATAAAATCAATTCAAAAACAAAAAATACTTCTGAATAATGTTATTATCAGCAGGTACAGATATAATTCTTTGAATTTCTGTGAGTTTAGCATGTCAGTAGCCTGGTCAACCCATTTGTTTGTTTCCTTTGTTATTAACAGCATTTACCAGCTAAGAGGAAATCAAGAAGTGCCTCTGATGATTTCATTCGGTTTGGACTTTTTTTTTTTTTTTTTGCCTGGACAGTTTCCTTAAATTTTGTACCATAAATTCTGTAACAAAGTGACTGAGTTCATCTGGTCCTGTGGTCACGGCACACCTTTGGTGACATTACATCATGTGACTGCATGGATCAGAAGAAACAAAGGATTTTTTTTCTGGTTTTCCATGATGAGTCTTGTGAGGACTTAGGTTCAAAATCCCAAAGGTTTAAAAACATATTCTACAGACTATTTAGTGTCTCTCATCACATCAGTTATATCAGGTGGCATTTTTTATCTATGAGATCACCTATGGAGTTATAGAGCCCAAATAGCCTTTAAACCGCTGTTCAGAAAACCATTCAGAAACACTGTGAACATGAGCCAATTGGCAAATGAAGTACCAATGCACTCAGAGCAAAGAAACTCATTGGTCTCAAACATTTTTTTTTGCTCATAATATTCGGCTCTCCTCCTCCCTTGATTATGTAAAGTCTATTTCTATTTGTGAGATTAGTTCGAGATTTGTGAGTTTATTTCTACTTGTGAGATTAGTCGGACTGTTTGTGTCAGTAAGAGTTCACTAGAGCAGGGAAGTATTGCAAAATGTGCACTCCTCCTGGGGAAAGTGAAGAGGGGGGTGTTTAAGCCTGTGTGTTGGGAGCAAAGGGCAGGGAGGGGAAGGGAAATCACCGTTTGCAAAATATCCAGAATTTAGATTTCCTCTTTTGCAACCTCTCCCTTCCCATTTATTATTATTCTTCAATGTCTCTACATTTTTTTTTTTTTTTTTAGTTTCATTGGACCTTTTTTTCATGTAATTTTTTCTTGAAAGTTAAAAAGACCATGTGTCAAATTTTGGGTGAAGGCAATTCAATATGGAGCCACTGAATGCTTTATACTAGTTAAAGATCTCTGTCCCTTATAGGTTCACTTTGCCCTCACTTTTACACTAAAGCAAGCTTATTTTAACTGGTGGGATTCCCACCATGTTTCCAGCCAGGCAGTGAAGCTTTGTGTGCTGTAATAGAACTGGGGACTGAATGGCAGAGGGGATATTTCATAAGCAGGGACACATTTGCACAAGCTGCTCTCACTTCTTGTTCAGGCAGTGCTCTCAAGTAATGTCACTGGGCAGGCATTCCTCTCTAAAGACTTGGGGATTATTATCCTGAAACTTGTGGTGCAGCAGTAAAATTCAGTTACCATGCAGTCACAATTCTTCCTCAATAACTATCAGCATATTCAGCCTCTGGAAACCTATACTGCGCATCTTCATCAAAACTTACCAGGAAAGTGGTGCTATAGGCCCATTTTAAACAAGCAAATCACACAGAGTCAAGGGTCCTTGTTACAATCATCCTGATTTCATATGTTAACCTGTAATCCTTTGCAAGGTTCATAAGTTCCTGGTGCTGCCATTTTTAGCATGCAAGCGGCCTCTGCCCTGGTAGATGTTCCCCTGCCATCCGATGCTTTTTGCTCTGCTGGTAGCTCTAATAAAACTCTTCCGGCTTTCCTCACATATTCTGTTATTTTAGACCTTAGAAAGAATGTAACATTGTGAACTGAAACACTTTGTTGCACACAGGATGACCTTAAGTAAATTCTTCTGAATGTTTTCCCTCATAAGATTCTCAAGATTTTTGTGCTTCAGATTCTACAAGAAACAAAATCCCCTGTTGGTTTTTTTGGGGTTCTTTGTTTGTTTGTGTGTGTGTGTGTGTGTGTGTGTGTGTGTGTGTGTTTTTGTTTGGTTGGTTGGTTTTGGTTTTGTTTTTGGTTTTTGGTTTTTGGTTTTTTTTGCTTTTGTGCTAACAGCTGTTGCTTTGTATGAAGATGATGACAATGGCTACACTGGTCCAATTTTCTATGCTATTACAACTAGAAATAACTCTCCAATGCCTCTTTTTTAATAAAACAAACAAACAAAAAAGTCAGTATCTTGAATAAACCTTTCCCCTTGATTCTTAACATTTAGTCTCCATTTATATAAAATGTCCACAGATTGACAGTATCTTCACCACCTTCCTCACGTTTGATCCCATCTCCTTTCCAAAACTCTCTAGAGGATAAGTTGCAGTGAGTGTTTTGTTCTACTTTAAGCTGTAATCTTCATACTTCAGAACCAGTCTTACTCATTTCCCTCAGTTTGCCAAGGCAAAAATAAACAGTGGAACATGGTCAAAAGAACATTTTATTTATGAAAATGTGGAATTTTGGGTAGAGCAGAATTATTAGTGAAATTGCCTCTAATTTGGCAGCCAAAAGTAAAGGGATATTTTAATTTTATTTTCACAAGGAGTTCTAAATGGTTTCCCCTGCTCCCCAACCAGACTCCAAAATAATATGCTGGGTTTTTGGGACTAGAGTAAGTTTACAAGAACAATTAAGTGTCTGAGAATGGGGTGACAGATATATATAAGTAAGAGCTACTGATAATATGTCACATTAAAAAAAAAAAAAAAAAAAAAAAAAAAAAAACCTAAAAAAAGGGTAGTTCAATCCCTGAGGCACTCATCTGACCCTAGGTGTTGTTTTTTACATGCAAACTTTATGTGCTGGAGTCAGTAGCTGTAATCCAAAAAGGGTTACTCAGAATGAACACCAGCACCTATTTGTAGCCCTTTGTTTAAAACCAAAAGACTTGCTAAGACAATTGTAGCATCTGTGGGATTCATCTAGTCCCTGCAGAGGCTCACTTGGTTCCTTCTGAAACATTCCTTTCTGGACCCCATGAACCATTTGTTTGGCAGCACAACTGGCACAGGAGGTGCACAGAAAATACCCTGGCCAAGGCAGCCTGTCAGGCAGCTGTAGGATGTTCTCCTCAGGTGTAGGACAGCAGGCCTTAGGGCCCACTGACTGGACAGCTATCCCTAGGCATCTTCAGTTACAGAAAAGATGGCTGCAGGTGTTTCTGGTCTGTTGTAGTGTTTTCAAAGAATACCTGTAGGCATTTCCTCAGAAGGTAATGTTATGGTCTGCATCACACAAGGAGGAAGGTCTTGGACTTTACAGGCACTTTAAATACCAGGGTTTTGTTTTTAACATTAGAATGGTGGTATGATTTGGCATCTTTTCTTCTGGCCAGCTCTTGGCAGATATCTCATCAATGCACAGATTTTTGTGTTTATGTCCCAAATCAACTTATTCTTGCTGTAAACACCAGCTGTTGAATCTGGAAGGTTAGGCTGTACACAAAGAACCCTGTATTTAACCAGGGGTACTTGAGTTCTGGTTTGGATTTGGCCTCTAGTTTTTATACTGATCTTATCTCAGGATGTCCAACACACAGATCAAGTTCATAATTACTACTTTACACATAATCATTCAATTAGTTGTGCATTCACATCACATAGACATACATACAAGATGAATATACATCTTATCCATGAAGTTTCCTATAATTTCATGATTTATATCTAGAAGGCCTATAACAGCTATACATCAAGTTTGCAGAGAAACACTGAAAAAATCGGAGTGTGGGAATTAGCAGGTATTCATCGACTTCCTGTTTAATTAAAACCTACATTTTCCTGCAAATTAATTAAATTCCTTGTTACCTACTGATTAGCTTTGGCCTGACTCTTCTACAATAATAAATCAGGCAGGCATTTTGACATTATACAGAGATATGTAGATTATTAACAACCTCCTGATTGTGAAAATAAATTCTATTTAAAAAGTGAACTTTAGGCTGAAGAATAAAATTATTTTTTTAAAAAATCTAGTGAGTAGCATTGCTTCTGATACCAGACTGATCTAGAAATTGAAGCCATTAGCAAAACTGGAATGGATTCACAACACAAAGCTGAACAGCACAAAATTGAGTCCCTACTGAAACTCAATATTGCTTTATTTATTTGCATACACAATAAAAAAAAAAAAAAGTCAGTATTTGCTGAATCATGTCACTCCAGAAATTCCAGTGAGAGGCATCACAAAAACAAGATCTAAACCAGCTGTTAGACAATCACGTACAGAAACCTAAGGTCACTCTACTCTTCTCCAAGCATAGGCTTGGCATCCAGAGATATTTGCCTTAGCAAAGGCAGAGATGTGTGACAACTTTGTGAGTTGTAGTCCAGAACACTTCCTGTGGGCATGGAGGTAATAAATTTGGAAATGGGACACTGAGAGAATAGCAGAAGTAGGACATAAGCTTATCTACCAGGGCTTTTGGGGAGCTAGTTTCCCCATTAAAACTCATAGCATATGTATAGACAACACATCACAGACAATAGTTTTCTTTGGCCAAGGAATTACAAAAAAAAAAAATAAGTATTTGTGCTCCCTGTTCTCCTGATTCAGCACTGTATCTTGTAGTCCATTCCCTCACCTCTTCACCTTCCTAGCCATGCTTCCCTTTGTCCCTTGTATTTGTCCAATATGGGCAGCAGTGGCAGCAGCTGCAAACTTTATGGAACAAAGGAGGAATCTCAAAGGGACAGCAGGAAATCTGCAAGAAGGCAGTGAAAGAAGTATCTGGCCCAAGTACCATGTGAGGCTCAAGGTAACACAAGCAGATATTCTCAGGGCCACAAGAAATCACTGCTATTACCTATGGAAGCGTAGAGGTTCCACAGTGCTTCCTTCCCTCAGCATGTCAGGATACTTCCTGCCACCCTATCAGTCCACTCTCTCCTCTTGTTTGCAGTAATAGGCTGCTTGTTGCAGTGTTTTCACACAGGTTGTGTCATTGTTGACAGGGATGGCAACATTAGGCAGTTCTCTTCAATGTTGCCGTGGAAAGAATTTCCACTCCTGACTAATAGCTGTGGCCATTCTTCTCATGCCACAATCACAAACTTGGGGGTGTTAGTTTAACATGAACAGGTGATTGTTGAGGTTGCAGATAGGAACAGAGGAGAATCAGAGGCGAGTAGGATGTGTCTCTGCTGGCACAGAGTGGACCTCTGAATGTGCAGGCATTACGTTAAAACCTAAAGCTTAATTAAACTCCTTTGGCTAAAAATGAAGGGAATTGCTGGTCTTTTATTCCCAGTTCTGTCAATTTAGCAAACTCTTTAAAGCCTCAATTTTCATTTATGAAGGATTAGGGAAAGGCAGAATTTGTTCATTCTCAGTTCTCCTAAGTTTTCAGTGTGACAGATATTTCTTGCGTTATTATTTGACATGTATCAAGTTCAGAATGTGTCTTTATAACTACCTTAATCTATTTCTTCCTAATTGATGTAAAAATTTGCTAATAATACCTTAAATGTTTATGAACTAAGACTATAAGATCCATTCTTGTAAATGGAAATATATTTAACCTTAGCTTCAGAGCATATTCTATTTTGCTGCTACTTAGCTTTCTGTGTATTTTAGTATTACCGGATGTGTATAATAAAAATGCCTGTATAGCATATGTTTCACTTGACTTACACAGAACAGGTTTTCTCTGTTATTGGGTTCTCTGGGGTAAAATAGGTAATTCTTTTTCCTTCATATCCAATAATCATTCTTTATATGGTTCCATCAGTAATATGTTCAGTGTGCCAAAACCATGCATCCCTGATTTTACAATACTTCAAAGGTAAGTTTACTGTGAAATACAGTAGAGTGTGGCCTTCCTCACAGACATCCAACAGTCCTTCATTCCGTTAACCTGTTTTTTTATGAGAGGCATTCAAAAGGCATCATTAGGATCACTTTTGGGATGTTGATACCAGCTCAGCTGCACATGTAGCCAAAATAGTAGTCATGTAACTCTGAAAATATTCACTATGATTTCTGCATCATTGGAGCCAAGAACAGGTCCCACCTTATTTTGGCTGATCTTAGTTATTTGTAATTTTTCTGGAAGAACACACATATGAGGAAAACCTAGGATGAGCAAGCAGCTTTCACACACTGAAAAGATCAAGCAAATAACTAGATTTATCAAAAGGTAGAGAAAACCACAATGTTTTGTTTAGTTCTCATATTGATTTTTTCCCCTTGAATTAACATAGTTGATATTGTCTCATAATCCATAATGTGGTTTATGTAATGCAAGTGCTCTCTAAGAGATAGAGTGTCAGGAAGAGACTGCAAAAGTAATCTCATAGATTGGGGCTAAGAATGATGTTAATCTAATTGGGTCCTTAGCCTCTTCTCCTGTAGCTAAAGAAAAGGCACCATAATATTGCTTTATTTGATTGCAAGCTCTTCAGAATCTTCCTCTATGTTTGTACGCTGTCTAGTGCCATGGAGACTTCTCTCCAGTTAAGGCCTGTGGGTGCTGTTGCAATACAAATAAATGAGAAGAAGGGGAGTGAAATGAAATACAAGATTTCTATAGCCATTCTGTATGTGAAGTCGATGTTCTTCCCTTCTAGAAAAAAAATAATCCAGGTGGAAATATAGACATTTCCTCAGAAAATATTAGTACAGAGGACTAATCATCCTTGTGCCTTGTCTTGCTTTAAGAAAGAACTAGAACAGAAGGCTGAGAAACTTGATTTTAGCTGAGGAGACTCCAGGAACATATTTATGGCGTGAGCTTTCCTTTTGTCTAAAAAGCAATAAACAACTATCATGAGAAACAGCAGAGTCAAAGAGGGTTTAAAGGCTAGGATTTATTAGAACAATGTTTCCTCATACCTAGTACTAAATTTTCCTCCTCTAAATGTTCATCTAATTTCCGTGTTGGAAACAATTGCTCTCAAAAAAGCACCTGTCTCACCCCCATGTGCTGTCTAGAACTGTCTTGCAGAGCCAAACCTCACATCCTTTGTCTGGGTTGTGGACATGAGAAAACACTCACCTGCAAGGCATAAAGCAAGTGAGACCACAGTGTGTTAGTTCAAAGTCCTGTTCAGTTACTTTGAAAATCTAAGAGTTAACCAAAGTTCTCTAAATATGGTTTGAGGTTTCAAAATAGAAAACTTGGAAATACACTTTTCAGTGCCAAACTCTTGCTCCTGGGCTTCCTGTGTAGCTCTAGCCTGAAAGCTGAGCTGAGAGGCATGACCTTGACTTCTATGGTTCCCCTGAAACCACCCAGGGCACCCCTCCTAATGGAGGCCTTGTGGGAAAAGAAACATTTGAATTCTCTTTGCTCTAAGCAGTCTCAAAAAACCTTTGCAGACATATCACATCACCAACTTTATTGAAACACGCCTTGCATTTCAGTCTGCTCCTTCCAGAAGGCCTGAAGGAGCTCTCCAAAATCCACAGTGGGATTTTTTTTTACCCATGGACTTGCACTTCACCCCACACAGAAGGATCCCCTCCACTTTATTTCATGTCATCTGTGGGTTGGCCTTATGACAGTTGGAAAGAAATGCCCAAGTAGCTTCTCAGGTTGCAAGGCACTTTTTGCCCAAACAAATAAATAGTTCAATCATATTTATCACAAGGCCTTGTACAGAACATGAAAGGGAAGAATGATTTTCCTCACACACAGCCCCTCCAAAATCCAAAGGCTGCTACTCAGCAATAGTCCTGTGAGACCTAGTTTACATTTTCATGCTACTGTATAAACCTACTCCTCCTCCCCATGCCCCTGTGGGGTAGGGAGTCAATGTTTGATTTCCTCTTCATAGCTAGCAAAGCTGGCACAGCCAGTGTGTGACAGTGAGGCACAGCTCTGAGTGGTTTTGGGAGAGAAAAAATCTCAGTTGTAGAAATGTTACTTGGCAAGGAGCTCTGTAGAACATTTAGTCCAAACTCCTGCTTCAAGCAGGATTGTTTCCAGCCCAAGATCAGCTCTCTCAAGGTTCTATAAAGACTAAGTAAACACTGAGATTAAGAGAAATTCTTCAAAATGTTATAACATATCCAAAGTCTACCATTTTGGACTGCCGGGCTGTTTTTTCCTCCTAAATCACAGATATTTGTTTTAAAAATGCAGTGGAAACAATCAATCTTAATTTTGCTACCACACATCAGAGAATCTATCAAATATTGTTATTTGATAGGTTAAATACTATTTTTTTCTGGATTAATGAACTTAGAGGCATGCAGAAGAATCTTCAGCAAACTGCTGTAAACTGTGCACATAATTTCTTCTCATCCCACACACTATGCCAGATTTAGAGGTGTGAACAGCGAGAATCATTGTAAACATGAGTCTTCTCAGACTAATGGAATAGGACAGCTAGTAGTTTTAATTATTCACTCTTCCAATACTACTTTGGCTGTTTTAAGCAATGTGCATACTTTCAAACCAAAAGACTCACAACAGATTCCACACTGACCATGAAACATGTATTTTCTTGAGACATTCCATAAGTGTTGCATGGAAATAAGTCAGTAAATGTGGTGTTATTGTAAAGCAGTCATTCCACAGACCTGAAGTGAGCAGTGCTGAGGATGGTTATCAGGAAAAGGATTGATACGTTATCTAAAACTTATTGTCAGTGATTATGTTTTTATGCCGTAAGTGAGATACCTGGCAGGCCCCTGAAGCCCTAGTGAATGTGCTCCTTCACCCTTTCTCATCCCAAGAAGCTTGAAGCCGACAGACTGTTTTACAAGTCTCCTATTGCTCCGTTGAGAAATCAGGAATGACGATAGCAGTGGAGGAGCAGCTAGGGTCAAACCAGAGGTGGCAGGGTTAAGAAGACTGCTCCCTCTCAATGGACAGCTGACTTTCTGAAACCCTAACAGGAGAAGGTATTTCTACTAACCACAAGGGAGATAAAGTAGGTTTGATTTTTTTGGCAGACACAGGAGTGAAGGAGGCCAAAAGGCTGCCTGGCTGGATGAATGCAGCAAAAAGACATGACTCTTCAGACATGTAAAGTGTGTGAAGAGGATTTTTCCTGTTCTAGAGGTTACTTTAGAGTGGAGAGTGGGAGCACACTGACTTAGTAACTCTCATCTAGCTGTGCCTAACTGTCTCACAATGCCTCTCCTGTGAGAGGCATCTGTGAGACAAAATCTCTCTGCTCACCTGAGAGGTTCTTGTTGTCACTGCTATCCCAGGTACCTTTGGAAACCCAAACATATTCAAGTTACAACCCAGGCAGATATACCTCCATTTAGAATGCAAGGCAAGCTTCATTATTGCTGGTTTTTTATAGAAGACAACCTATTGCTCCATACGTGGCAACTCCTTTAGTTATTGACAAATCCTTATTCAAACCTGTTTTATGCTGGGTTTACTACACAGTTTACACCATGCTAGTCAATGAATGTTCCTATTGCTCCATTTTGGTGTTTTATTTCACCTTCACTGAATTCAGTATAGAAAGTCTTGCAACTGTTATATGTCACAGTAATGATAGTAAAGTAATATCTTCTTCCTTGGCTAGTTTACATATGATCATTTTAATCTTCTAGTATGCAAAAGAGAAGAATCAAAGTAATTTATGGAAGCACATACGGGTGAAAACAGTGACAAATTATAATTACTTGGTCTGCAATCTGCTTACTTACAGCTTTCTGTCCTGTCTACCTGATCAAGGGATGTTTCTGTACTTATGAAAAGATGTACTTCCTTTCATAAACGTGCATGAGAAAGTGCACAGGAAATGGTACCCAATTAAACTTTATTGCACTTATATAACACTAAAGCCTACAGTAAACTGACTAATAAATTACCAAGCCAAATAATACAAAGCATCAGACAAATAAATGACGTCTCTTGTTGGAATCAGAAATGGTAGAACATTAACCATCAATGGCCCCAATATCAAATCGAGTCAAAAAAACCCCTTAAGTATCAGGAATGGGAACAAAGAAGCTCACAGTGTGCTCTGTGGGATGAAGTAGCCTGGCTTTTGAGAACTGCTACAAAACAAAAGGTTTCATGACTTTGCTACCTGGCCGTTTGAAAATTGAAATTTCTCCCATTCAAAACAGAGATTTTAAAAAATTCATATTTAAAAAAAAAAAGGACCAGACATTACAAGTGGAAAGTTCTGTCACACTACAAGTGATACGATTTTCCAAAGCTGGCCAAACACAAGAGAACAGTGTATCTTATGGGCATTCACTGGAATACGCAGGTGTTTTGCAAAAATTGTCATTATGTAACTAACCATAACTGAAACAGAGTGACGCACTGAAAACATTCAGTCAGCAGGTTCAGTTTGTTCCACGTCAACATATTTCTGGCCTCTTCTTTCTCCAACCCTTTTTTTAACAGGAGAGAAGAGGAGGGATGAAAAACAGAAGGGAAAGAAGAGAAAAAGCAGACAAGAAAGAAGGAAAATTTTAAAACTGAATGCCAGAAGAAAATTTTGTATTTTCATTAAAAATCTTCCTGAAAAAAATGTGAGCCCTCTGTCTTCCTACTGTACTCCCCAAATTAATTTCATTTCGAAGCCTCTAGAATCAAAAGTACTTTGATAAATTCATAGTAATTTTGTGTGAGTGTGTTTGGAACAATTTTGGTTTCCCTCTGCACCCACACTGAATAGGCAAATAATAAAACCCTCAGGGTATGAACCATGAATACCTTGACCACAGGAGATGATGGGCCTTTGTCACTTAAAAGTTGGACCGAAATTTTACAATACAGCTTCAATAGGAAATGTGGAGCTGAACAGCAAGGCAAGAACAGACTTTCAGCATTTATACAGTGTCAAAATTTAGTTCTCACCTTCTTTTCCAGACAAAAAGCAAATCAAAGCACACAAACAGCTGTTATAACCTTCACTATTTTATGCAGAGCTTGTTAGACGTATCTTTGCATTTTTCTTCTCTGAGCCATTTCTACAGCCATGTGCTACAGAAGAGAAGCTCTTATTATGCTGAGGGAGCAGTGCTTGATGTAACATAAACAGGTAAATTACATTAAAATTAAATTTCACTGCCACTGAAAATAAGACACTGTCCACTCTGGAATTCATGTGATGTAAATTGGTTGTTGGACTTCAGACTTTTTCTAAAAATTGAATAGCATTTAAATCCATTTTCAGCGTGAAGGATTTCCCCCTGCTTTTTAGCTGCAATTACTTGATTTTGCTTCTAATGTCAAAAACAATTCAACTGAGAAATTGCAAAAACTGTTGTGTGGATAACCTTCACTACTGTGAGACCTCCAGACACAGTTCTGTATCACCTACAGGACATACTAAGATATCTTTAATAATAAATTAAAGAAGTCCAGAAAGTGACCTGAACACTGGTCTGTGTTTCCTTTGCTATTAAATCACTTCTAAGACTTCCAAGGTGTCTTTGTCTCCAAGGAGATCCTAGGTACAATCCAAGGAGACAGACGGGATGGACAACACTATGGAAATGCACTTTGGACATGGTGCCACTCTACAGAGTAAAGGCCAGAAAATGGTTTTGGTAGGGGCTGATTCCAGCCCAGCCGTGGCTTCACGAAGAGAAGATAAAGGGTCCTGGGGGGAGAAAAGGCTCTACAGGGGGGACCCACTGGACACATTTCTGCAGTTTGCTTTATGATCACTCATCGCTTCTTTCAGGGATGGTGATTTCTTTTATGCCTCATGTAAGTGCCATTCCTTCTGCCTCTCTTAGTTAGCCCCAAATTTTGTTGGGCTGGCTCTGCTCTGTAATGACAGGAGCGCTGTGACAGTGACAAAGGCAATACAAATTCAAGGTGTTCCTGCCTCCAGACCACGAATTTATATGTCACTCTTTCAATTCTCAAAGTTCTTTCTAGAGGAAAGGGTGCATATGGACTATTTCAGACTAATGCATTCATTTAAAGAATTTCATTACTAGAGTTATCTTCAAATTGTGATATTCATCTGGCTCCCCCAAACCACACAGAATCCATCAGACTTGCATTAGGTGAACACTAAAGTTTTAATTTGGTTGGTTGATTTGTTGATCTTGTTGCTTTTTTCCAGTTTATACCTAAGCTTAGTTCATTTATACCTATGCACAAAGATAATTATCTGGAGAGCAGAGAGATTTGTAAAAGACACTTCTCCCAGAGCATCTGGAGGTGCAAAGCATTGTCTTGAAAAACTACCAGTAAAAAAAAACCAGTCATGAAGCACTTCCTGACAGAGAAAAACAGCTTTCAGTTCAATTTTAGTGAATAATATTACAAGGTAAAATGAAACAAGTAGTTTCCATGTGTGACAGCAGTATTTCTTATGCTCTGAAAGCGTCTTCACAAATAAACTTGTAACGTACTGGTGATTTCTTCACTCTTTCCATCAATACAAGGGATGCTGTCTGTGTGTCAGAACCACAAATGTGCACAGCTGGGCAGGGTTTTTAGCATATTCAGCATTGGCTCACTTCTCTGTCACTGGATGTCAGGGGATATGTCAGGGTGGTGGTGGTGGCCAGTCTTCGCGAACGAAGATCTGGGAAAGGTGTTTTTACCTTTCAAGCCTGCGTAATGGATTTTTTAGGTGAGACACAGCCTGCG
>JAWWLV010000100.1:58755874-58779695 GCA_035041135.1 Platyrinchus mystaceus | reverse complement strand
TGATGCCGCCGCCCCCCTCCTCAGCCCGGCCGCGCAGTCCAGAGTGGGGGGCCAGAAGGGACTGAAGGAACTTTGCCGCGCCAGGGCTCTGGCGATTCACCTGAGTTGGGTGGAGCTCGCAGTCCAGAGGCTGCCGACACTGCCTACCTGGCAGAGGAGACGCCCTCGCCTCTCGCCTGCCGCGCATCGCAGAGGAGGAGGAGGAGGACAGGGCTGCTTGGTTTCCGCCCCCAACCCCTGGTGAGGGGTGGGGGGGAGCAGGCCAGATTAAAGATGCCCACAGGCCGTAGTTTGAGGACCACTGGCATAGACCAACCCTACACAGCCATGAAGTGTGATGGCTACCTGTCTGGAAAGGAGCTTAGAAGAAAAGAATCTGGGGAACCCAGAGTTCAGGATGGGACAGCAGTGTGCTGCTGGAGGATGGAAGACCTGCTGCGTACTGAGCTGCATTAACAAGGGACCAGCAAGCAGATCAAGGGATGTGATTATTCTGCTTCACACTCTGAAAGCCACATCTGGAATACCCTGTCCTGCTTTGATTTTCCTAGTAGATACTGACAGATCAGAACAAAACAGGGAAAGTTCAGCAAAGGGTTACTAAGATGATTAGGGGCTGAAACCCTTATAGGGACAGGCTGGAGGAACTAACTTTGCTTAGTTTACCTAATGGTAAGGAAGACTAAAGAAATATCTAATCTTCAACCGCACAAAAGGAAAAAGGAAGTTATAAAGAGGGAGGAGCCAGATATATCTCAAAAGTGCACAAAGTGATAGGACGGGAGTATAGCTTTCCTCGAAAGTTGCATCAAGGAGAACACCAACCAAATATAGTGAGTAGATTTCCCAGAGAGGATGTGGACTCTCAACCCTTGGAAATATTCAGTCTTCAAGTGCAGATGGCCATGGACAGTTTAATCTAACTTCAAAGATAGCTTTGAGAGGCATACTGCACCAGACAACCTCCAGAGGTCCCTTCCAGCTTAAATTATTTTATGACTCTGTGACTGCAAGTCAAAAGAAGTTCAGAGTTTTCTCTCACTAGAAAGGAAGGACAAGGAATGTAAAAATCTAATTTAGCAAAAGAAAAAAAAAAAATTAAAAAATCAGGTTTTCCAAAGACATGCTCTTTATGAACCATTTGTCTCTTGTATGACATCTGAGAAAAACTGATGCCTAAAACTTGCATTCAGAACTGGTAATGTACTGAAATTTATTTTCGGACAGCAGTCACCCTAATTGAGCATATGATGAAAACTGCTGTGATGAAAGATGCTCCTTAGCAACCCGGATGCCTTCCCAGGGTAGGCACGATTAGTCTTTTTTTCCAAAAGTCAACCAATATTTACCTTATTCTGCTGTTTTCCAGTGCTACCTTCAGAAAAATTCTTTTATGCCTTTATTCAAAATACAAGTTGTCCATCTTGTCACCTGAACTCCATAAGTGGTAACATAAATAAAGCAGACAATGAAAATGGACAAAATTAATATTATTGACCAATCAGTCTTATTGTAAGAGCGTTGCAACTGCTACAAGAAAATTTTGTTCATTGTTTCTCCTACAATACCACCTTTACTGAGCATTCTAGTAATAGATGAAACATGGATCTGAAATGTCACAGAGTTGCCGGGGGGTCCCGCTGGTAACTATAAAAATGTATATGTGTATGTGTGTGAGAGCAAGAGGGACTGTCTTGCTAAACAGAGTACTCAGTCAAGATCAGAAAAATCTGAATTTCAAACATAATGATGTCTTAGAGTGACAATCTCATAAATCTTTGTCAGGTGTCCAGCTCTGTTGCTGTCCCTGTGTCTCCTACATAAATCCATTCAAGGCCTCAAAAAAGAGAAATGCTTCACTTTGGGATGCCTATTAAGCTTAGATGTTAATTAAGTTCCGAGTGCTTAGTGCTGTGGATAAAACTACAGTGCTAGAAATTAAGAGAGCTGCAATTCTAAGCATCTAAAAAATGTTTGGGTCAAAATAAAAGTTACTGCAGAGTTAAAAAAAATTAATTTGGATGAAAATTAAATAAAGAATTTCCAGACCATGATGCCATATGTTGGCATCTAATTCTGGTTTAGTTCTACTTTGGGAATTTATGTCTTTTTTAGAATGTATAATTTAATGTCCAAGTTAATTTGGTCATGGAAAGTGGATGGAAAAAGTGCTTTAAAAGTACCATTTAAATTTCTTGGAAAAAAAGATTTGACATTCACATAGGATGTACTTTAAATAATTTCTTTTGGGATTTAAAGAAGTATATACATACTGGGGGCCGAGGAGGGAAGCTTAGCAGTATGTATAGGCAGAAAACCAGGAGCCTTGCTCAATCAAATGCCTTCAAGAGAACAACATGTTGGCTTTGTTTCCAGATGTGAAGCTGAATCCATAGCCTTATTAGGACCTAACCACAATTCAAGTTCCATTTGCAATGATCACAGATTAAGCTGATTGCCTAAAAGATTGCAATGACTGTGAGCTTAAACTGGCATTTATGTGTCCATTAACATCATTATAATTAGCCCTTAGTTCACAGATTACAAAATAATTCTAAACCAAGGTATGAAAATCATTTGCATAACTACTATCTTCTCCTTTCCCAGTGCTGTGTGACACTCCTGAACTATAAGTGGATGTAACAAAAAGCTTATATAATTTCTTTTTTCATTCTTTTCATATACACATTTCCTATATGGTTTATTTTCATATATAAAAATATATGTGTAATTTGCATATTCTAGATATTGTCAAGTTGACAATGTGGTAGATCTTTTGCAATATATGTAGATCATAGCCTATAATTCCATATAGTAATGTGCTGCAATAAACAGGACTTAAACCACCACAAATTTTGCATAGGCACTGCTAAAAGAATGGCCTTGTTTTCAAAAGTCTGCAGAATATTTAAATAGCTCCTGAACACACATACACTGTTTAAAGGACCCATATACCCAAAAGGAAGATATGACTCTGCTGGCCATGTCTTAATGGCCACAAACCCATGACCAAATTTTGCCCTCCCTGTATGCAGGAGAAGGGTTGCTGTTTGTGTTGCTGACAACACTTCTTAGCAAGCCCTGCACTGTGGAGGGGGGAAGCTATGGGGGCGATAGGATAGCTCATACCCAGAGTAACCCAGCCGTGTTTGCTCAGCACATCTGTTGGGATCATCTTCTGCCACTGCCAATGGTTCTGATTCCTCAGCAGCATCTATGCCAGACCTACTGTTTGTCTCATGATGTAACCCTGGCTTGAACACTGTAGTCAAACTGCCCCCCAGCGCCTTGTGACTCAGAAGCCATAAGCCCTCTGAGCCAGGGTGCATGACTGGCACAGCAGGACAACCACCACCCAGAGAGATGCTGACCTGTACCACCTTCTGCTTCCAAACTGTGTCATCCTCAACCACTACGAGTCCTTCAGAACAGTCCTCACCAGGAAATGGCTTCCATTATACAGTCAGTCTTTTTCTGCTCTGAATTAGAGCCACCAAAAATAAAGTTAAACCAAGTGTCACCTGGAAAAGAAGGATAAATTGAACCCTTACTGAGCTGATACTACTGCAGGGTTTGGTGTTGGGTTTTTTTTTTAATATATAGATTAAAACTGCTGAGCATATTAACAATTATTTAATCATATGATATTTGGAAGAAAATTATTTAAAGACCAGTGAGTGGAAAATGAAACAGCATGTTTAAATTCAGAATATTTAATTTTAATCCAATCTTTCTGTATGTTAATATTATGTTCTACATATTTAAGGGTTTTTTCCCTCCTGTTCCAGGAAAACCCACCAATGCTCCTTTTTATATATTCAAGTGTGAGGCAGTGAAAGGGATGATTACATCTCTTCCCAGGAAGAACCACAGCTTTTGTGATACTCCCTTAGCTCTCCTTCAACACTAGACAATCTCTCCTTCACAAACATTTTTCAAGAAGAATCTTGGCATTAACTTTCTTTGAGGCCTGGCCTGGGTTAGGACAGCTATTGCATTCCTAATTTTTTCTGAGGTTATGACAGGGTTGATATTGCTTGCCTGTAATCGCTGTAAAGAGGAAAAGACTTCCCTCAGAACTGAGATTCTGGGTTCCATGGTGGTGGCTACTGCCATCAAAACTACATGGAATACTATCCTAAATCCCTCACCTGGGCCTTAGTATTTTTGTCATTAGAAGTTTGTTCTTGGTAATGTGTAATCTCTGAGCATAGGTGTATACTTTTTTTGAAATGCATTGTAAAATACTAGTGAAAACTGTCTTACCATATTTTTATGTATACGAAGATGTGGCAAAATGACAAACAACACAACTAGCAATGTCTGTGAGAGGAAAATATTGAACTGGTGTCAGTCACAACTAAATAAAGAAATTAATCTAAATCCAGCATGGTGACGGAATTCCCCAGGGCCTGACTTTCATAAGCTTCTTTCCAAAAGCATAACCTAATCAGATAACAGCACATTTTCCTTTGTGTGGTGCTGCTCAGAGTCTTTCTCTTTCCAGAAAGTGACTTGCAGCTCACACGGGAAGGAACAAATCTAACCTCTCTCCCAAATATATTCCCACTGGCCAGATGCCACCCAGATACCTTTATTTGTCTTTTTCCAGTTGCTTGCAATAAACCATGGCTCAGTTCAACTCTTCACAGATTGAAATTATCTCTTCTTGTTCTGTAGGACAGAAAATACCAAATATTTTATGGGGTTTATACAAGCACAATACCTACAACACATATATTAAAAGAGGTCTGCTAAGTACCCACCTTACAATTCCCAGGCTGAGCCCTTGGAAGGACTCTGGAATTCACTAAATGCATTAAAACATGTCTGATATGTGGTCCATTTCAAAGTAACGCTGGTTTAAAAAACATGAATCTAATCATTGTTACTAATTACATAAATGCATACAGAGAAGGCTACAAATTACAAAGGAAACATTAATGCTCAAAGTAGCCCACAAGAGTATGTGGTTAGAAAGCACAGCTGAGGTTTGATTCCCTTAATGTCTTTGAATTAGAGGATAAAAAGAAATTATTCTAAAGTTCTGCTTCTTGCAAAATGCTCTGTGGAGCTGCTGCTAAGGCTGTGAGCCATAGCTGTGATCACATCAAAACTTGTATTCCTCTTCATGTATCTTTCCTTAGTGTAGTGACTGAGATCAACAGGATAATGGGATTCAAAGAAAGACCATGATTTATATACAAGATTTGAACATCATCATCACCTGTTGAGGGGATTGGTTTTAAAAGCTGTTGTCAACCACAATTGAGAGTGTAAGGCTGCCTTCCATTAGAAAAACTAGGATGAAAATTCTGTTGTGGCAGGGAGTCTTGCATTTCTGAAATATTTAGTGTCAGATGCTTCCAAAGATGATAAATTACTTGGATCTCTGTGCAGATTGAATATTGATATCCTGTGCCCCTGGTCTGAAGACAAACATGTCTACCAGCAAAGAGCATGAAAACATGGTTGCATGGGGTCAGCCAAGGCCTTACTTAGCTTTCTGCTGTTTCAGTCAGAGGCCAACAGGAGCTGCCAAGGGAAAACTAAAAGAAAGGAAGTATGCAGTCTTTTTGTTGTGGGTTTTGGCTTTTTGAGGGATTTTTGGTAGTTTTTTTAAGTGCTATGAATTATGGAAGGATAGTCTCTAATTAGATTTAGGCACCTAATTTAGACTCACAAGTTAGGAGGAAATTTTCCCAGGTTCCTGGATTCCCTGTTGAAACATGTTTCCTCCACTCATGGAGCACCGTGGTGTTCCTGGAGGCAGCAATATCCTCAGTATGAGATGTTCAGCTGGAGCTTCTTCACAGTGCTATGGACCTCCTGTTTACATGATGACACCTGAACTCTGGCATGAGACCCCTAAATGGCATCATGCACATCAGACACCGTGGGGCTGCACCAGACCTGGGTCTTGCAGCTGAATCCACACATAAGGACATCATGTTCCTCAGATCATTGCTTAAAAATTATCAGAAATGTGAAAAATTACATATGCTGCCTGACTAAAATTGTGTGACTCCATGAAGAGTATTCAAACTGTTGGAACATACTAGCAGAAAGCTTTCTTCTTCACAGGAGGGTGCTGAACTGGTGTACTTGATAGCGAGCAGGTTTCAGTGACCAGCTTCGTATGGTTAACAGCTTCTGTCCTATTAGAAAGAATAAGCACTTTAGCAGTGCTGAAAGAAGTCATAAAGTAAACATCTTCTCATCAAGCTGTCATTATATTTGAGCAGTATCATCCCTATGGAGAAAAAGATGATGACAAAAGCATTCCTATTTTGGCCAAATATTTGAATGGAAATTATGGACTATGTTTGTGCTACCCAGATGTGTCCACCTTATCCTTAAAGTAAAAAAGCATTCAAAGTTTATAACTTTTAGGTCATTAATTTAAAGTCCTAACCCAAGATGGTGTAACATGTAGTGATTTTCATTTAATAAGCATAATCACTGAGATTCTGTTGATTGCTTTGTCTTAGAAATCACTAGAAAATTTGATTACATATACTTTTACTTTTTATTTTATTTTTTGTTGAATTATAATGTTTTGCCAATGCCTGCATTTTGTAGAGTTGTCAGTGGATCACTACAGTTTTCTACAGCAGACAAGGCTCATTTTCTTTGAAAAAGAAAAAAAAATTAAGAAAACAGTCCTTTTCAATTTAAAAAGGAGTGTTTCCACAGAATTCCTTTCCAAAATGTTTGCATGATTTCTCTTCTATTATAACCCAGAATAAAAACAAATTTTGAAATATCGTTTTATATGCTGGAACTGCTATCCACTGGCCAACTCCACTTTTTTATTGAATCCTTGTGTTCCAGCTAATGAGTGCTTTATACTGCTTGTTCCAAAGTCGGATATGACAGAAAATCTGAATACTCTTTTGATTATATATATTTTTATAGAGACTTTCTGTGGAGTTCACAGATGGGACAAATTCCTCTGTGGACTGGATTACCTAAGTACAGTTTGGGGATTTGCAAAAAGATTCCACAATTTGGAAAAAAAAACAAACAACCAAAACCAAAACAAACAAACCAAACAAACAAACAAAAACCTGAAAAAGAAAATATTTCAGCAATGATGGTGTTAATTATAATTTGCTTCATGTAGTATTATTTCTATTTGTGTATGAAGATTTTAGCATGGTGAGAGTATGTTTATAAAAGCTAATTAAAATCTTTGTATAGGTGACAAAATTACACGTACATAAAACCATAACGTGTAGGATAAAAAAAAATTTTAGTTCTTCTAGAATCTCTAAAAAAGTCCCTTTTAAAATCTAAATTTGAACATCACTTTTTCTAGCATACACATAAAACTGCTAATGCAGTTTTAAACTACATCTCACCACTTGGGGTTTTGTTTTACAGATCTCTAGTTTAGGGACAGTTTAATAAACAAGGATTGGGAAATCCTAGTTACGTCTGTATGTCATTTATGAAGTCAGTAGATCTACTTGTATAATGTTTGTTCTAATCATGTGAATTGCATTCTGCCCAAAGTATTGCACTCATTTATATAACCATCCCCTTCATTTCCTGTTTCTGTATTCAGTGTAGAAATAATGAAGCTCTTGAGACTGCTCAGCTTGGACTCTTTCTTGTG
Organism: Platyrinchus mystaceus; assembly: GCA_035041135.1. Classification (NCBI taxonomy): domain Eukaryota; kingdom Metazoa; phylum Chordata; class Aves; order Passeriformes; family Tyrannidae; genus Platyrinchus; species Platyrinchus mystaceus. The sequence goes on along the minus strand of JAWWLV010000100.1, from coordinate 58,772,074 downwards.
ATTGCCAGTGAATGGATTTGGTTATGTAGATTTTTCTGAAGTGTATTTGCAGACAATTATAGCTCACTTCCACACTCGTTTTATAGACATAATGTCTTCTAGATAAGTGACACATTTATTTATCTTTAATATAATTTTTATCCTCCTATTTGAATAAGAAGAATAGCAACAAGAAAATTCTTAATTTTGTTTCTTGCTAACTTTCACTAGAGATTATTACAAGCAGGACTTTTGTAGAATCAAGGATTATAAACAATTAGGACTTTGGACCTACAGGGGTTAAATAGAAATAAAATGTGTCTTGTTGGTATTAGGTATAAGAATCAGACAAAATAGATTTACACTAGCATAATTAATTACAGTATTATATAGTAAAACAATGTGAATGGCATTTAATTGAAAAGATATGGTTTAAGCAAGCTTTTTAAAATGTACTAGTATACATTCCACATAAGGTATGAACCATAAACTCTCTGAAGATGCGAAAATACATTATTCTAATGCATTGTTTGGTTTAAGAGAAAATATGTAGCATTCCCTAATTGTTCAAGTTTAATTCAATAAAATGTTCACTTTCATTTTATATTACATTTGTTTTATTGTCTGTAGTGTGTCATTTAATATGTTTACAGGTCAAAAAAAAGCATGTACTCTAGTAAATCATGGTCAAAATGCATGTGCTTTTCAGGATGCAGAATTTTGGTAAACAGAATAATGTAACCCTACTGAAATGCCATATTTTTTATGTTTGGTTGAACAGTTCTTTCCCATATTTCCAAAATAAATTACCATACCTTATGAAACCATATTTCCATAATATTTTGTCATCCAAGAAACAAAAGGGCTGGGCTTATTTGAATAAATACAGGTTTCTTATTTCCCTAATTATTAACTAATATTGTCCCGCCTTCATCGTTAAAAGATCATTTCTGAAATAGTAATTAAATTATTAACATATATGATGTTTTGTACTTAGTAAAGGAAATAACTAGATGATTTCCTACATTTAATGCCACTGTGCTCTATAAACATCATATGATCTCATGCTTCCAATGCTGGCACCAAAGGCTTCTACAGAGCTGTACATGTGAACAAAGGGCAGAACTCTGCAGAATTTTTGTGTGTGAGTTTTATTGGCTAAACTTACAGTCAAAAAATTGTTCAAAATACACTTCAGAATCATTTTGCTCTGAAAAAGAGGGAACACAAAGGAGGCAGGGAAATCCATGGCAATAAGGGCCTTCTGCAACTGAAGAAACACCAAATATTTGACATAAAACTACTCCAAGATTAATTGTCACTGATTTTTTTTTTTCATTTCTAGTCACTTGATTACCAGCAGGGAGTGTGATTATACCTATTCTTCTTTATATGAAATGTTGTAGAAATTCATACATGCAAGAATCGGCCGTGATGTGTAAACACTATCTGGGTATTGGTCAACGGCTGTTGCAGAAAGCTGCTATTCCAATGACAGAAAGGAAAAGTAATATGTGCATAATCTGAAATGCTGCTTCTCAGCAGTGTTAGTAAATGAAGAGTGGAAGAGTGCTATTGCTAGGCATTTTTATTTCCCTCTGTGATTTGCAGAACAAGAAATAATGAGTCAGTGCTGGGAATCAGGTTCTGAACTCTTGTCAAAGTCACATTACAGACATTAAAGACTTACATAGTATAGAGATTTTTAGAGATGAATTAAACTTTCTTACTCAAAATAGGAAATAACGGGGTGTTTTGAGGGACTTTCTTTAATGTTGGCATTAAATGATTTGAACCTATAGGAAGTGACTATATTTGTAAATTTAATTTCTGCAGAAACTATTCTAAGTGCCAGTACCCATAACTCAAGCCTTAGATGCTCTTCAGGAAATTACTGATCTACACCTAAATATACTATTTGAAGATATGTACACATGCTCTGTGGTCAGATGAGCCCATTAGAAGTTTTCACTTTGTGAATTGACACTGAGGCAATGAGAGAAGATAAAAGTATATTCAACATAGTAAGATATAAAATAAGCAATAGTCTTATCCAAGAAAGAAAAGAAATTATATCTCATCTCTTAGGGACTACTTTTCAGAAGGAAAACATCTGAAACAGGAAACATACACCCCACCCACCTAACTCTATGCAGGTGGTATGAGAGGTCTGGTGAGGGAAGGTCTAGCCCATCTTCCACATGCCACAGCCATGCTTGTCAAGCTCTCTTTCCACAGGAGAGCAACAAAAGCTGGAGAGACACAGCAGCCCCCCTCAGGGCTAAAGCCACTCCCTGGGAAGTACCTGGAAAGGAGCAGCCATTTGTCTGGGCCAGGCACATCATCAGATGTGTGGAGTTGAGCAGTATGAACAGCATGTGGCTGAAGGTAACACTACAAGTTGAAGTCTTTTCCCTACATGACTGTCCTGGTGACAAGCCCAGGCAAGAGACTTGCCCAATGCAACTATTGAGCTCTGAGATTTCATTTTCCCACACTACTAGCACAGATGGAAAATGAAAGGGGATAAGCTGACCAATATAAGTGGAAGGCCATATCTGAAGAAGTCTGCATATGATAGATTATGTTTTGTTCACCAGGGCCTTCAGGAACCACTGCCAGCAGATTCACTACATGGTATTTATGAAGAAAGTAATTCCTGTAACAAGATAACAGTTAGACAAAAAAAAAATCTGCTTAAGAATAAAAACTAGAAAAAGTAAAAAACTGAGGTCAAAGAAAGCTCAGAACTGTCCTCTGTTTGTTGCGAAAAGAGCTGACATCAGTGAAAAGCTAGGAATCTGATGCTGACATACTCCTGAGCTCAATTTGAAGGACAGCAAGTCCTGATCAGAAAAGGTGGTTCAGGAGAATTAAAGGCCGTTTGATATGTTCCTCTAACCTATCTTCAGAGAAAGAGCAATCAAGGAACGGAGTAAGAGGTTATCTAGGTCTGTGTCTTACAAGTGAATTATTTGGCAGAGATTTCTCAAGCTACTACCAACCCATGCTAGTAAATCTTCCCAGAGTAGTAAAAAAACCCAGTTTATGTATAACTGCAACAAAGTCAATTTGTGTACCTCTGTGTCCAGCCTAATAAATTAGGGGGTAGCAGGAGGTTGGAGGAGATTATCAAGGCTTCAAAGAGCAGGCATAGGATTTCAAGATAATATCTATACTATATCAAACCAAAGTTGGTTTTCATGGAGACAGGTTATGTTTCCCTAAACTTCTAATACAGGTGCATCCAGAGAGAGTGAGACTCAGTGGATTTAGTTTGGAAATGTCTCTTGGGTTGCAAAGGGAGTAACCCTTCATAGTTAACTGAACAAAATAGGTGCTTCCAGCCTATGATTCACTTGACCTATTTCAGATTGTTTATTTTAGGATAAATTAATTTTTTTATAAGAAGTGCCCAGTTTCCCACTGAGCACAGTCTAAACAACTTTAGAGGTATATAATTTTGCCGGAAATTACCAATATGTGAAAAATTAACCCTAGTTTTTTCATCTTTTCAGAGTTTGCTGAGATCTAATAAAGGCTTCTGAAGAAGGAAACAGACTTGGGTCTCAAAAAAACATTCTAGGAAGATGAAAAGGATTGTTCTGACCACGGAAGAGAAGGGGTTTACTTTATTTCAATTATCAGTGTCCCATCACAGGTAGAATCCTTTGGTGTCATCAGAAAGAAATCATCCCTCATGAATAGAAGGGAAAACTGAGTCTGCCAAAAAGCTGTGCCAGAAACTGGTGCCGGCAGATGCAGGTTACAGGAAGGTGCTAGTGTAGGACCCAATGAAGCAAAAAAATTATTGAGGTTGTCTTATTGCCTCACACCCAAACTTATGCAAGCATTTCATTGCTCTGTATTTTTGTCTAGTTGCAGACTCCCCTTCCATGACTGGACACCAGCACACAGCACTGTGGTCTGTCAGCAGGGCCTCCTGGCTCGGGCCTTGCAGACACAGCTGCGTGGTGGCCAGACCAGGCAGGCAGAGCCACACCAGGCTTGCAGTGAGACCTTGGACACACAGCTGTAGTCTCTGCTGGCTGGAAGAGTCATGTCACCACACAGCTTTCCTGCAGGCTTTCTGTGGCCTGTTTTGAGAAATCTGCTGTGATTTTCAGGGTTGCAGTGCCGTATAAAACCAAGCCAGTTTCATAGAGTTTCAGGTTTCACTGCTAACCTTCCAGGCAACTCCCCAAGTAAGATGCAGGCAAGCATTTCATGACCTTAATTTCTCATATGGTTGACTCACTATTCTACCTCCTGCAGTCAACTCTTGATTTCCTAACATTTTCCTTTCATATTCTGCTTATAGCTGTCACATTGTTTAGAAGACATTGCTGCTATTAGCACTGGGGGTAGTAGCATTCCCTTTCTCAAGGCAACTGGGAAATTTGGGGGAATGATCAGAATTATCACTGTGTACCATAATTTTTTATGTCCCCAGACATACATAAATAAGTAAACCTCTATCATTCCTCTTATTTACAGACTTCACTACAAAAAAATGCCAGAAATCTGCTTATATGTGGTGGCTACAGGTGCTTCCTAGCGTACACATTCAGCACAGCTACAACTGCACCAGAATTACTTTGGCCCTTGTGCCTTCCAATTCACTCTGTCCACCTGAGACACAGTCCCAGCTGCAGCAAACAGCAGCTCCTTTCCAGTGTCCCCAGTCTCAGAGGACTGGTCAGCAGATAAGGATATGCTTCTTTTTAAAGTCCTATCACCATTTTGGGGCCACTCATATCACTTAATTCCCCTCCACACCAGCAACATTCCCACCTTTCCTACCAAAAACCATTACTTTTGTATACAGCTTAAGTGACTATTTAGACTTGGTGTAATGACAGCACTTAAGAGCCACAGTGTCCCACACACCAGACACTGCACTAAGCAGAAAAAAAGATGACTGCCTACCCAGAAAGACTCACGGTGACATCAGCCCTGTCTCATGGCATGATGGCTTCTCTCATAAAAAAAATAAAATTACAATGTCCAGCTGTCACTTCTGTTAACGAATCATGAGACTGAAAAACATAAGAGTTGTGTTCATTTATTTTGTAGTCTATAATTGCCTTTTTGAGAAGAATAATGCCACTAGAAACACTAAAGGAACAGATGGAGGATTCCTAGATAGGTGACTGGTATTGTTAGCTGAAATAGCTCTAACTAGAGAGGAAGAAGGGTCTTGAAATTCTTCCCTCTGCTTCTGCATAAGTGATGGATCATATAAGATCTTTTGTTCCCTGAAAGCAGACTCATAGATCAGTAATTCCTCATAACAGTGGAGGTGACATTCCAGAAAAACAGCTAATAAATCTTCTTGTGAAGTTGAGCAACAAAGTTACCATACAGAAGTAAATTTGACATTTGGCAAAAGGTCACACTTTTTATACTAATTGTCTACAGTCACTACTGCCATGATTTTTCTACTTTGAAAAGCCTTCATTGGTATCAGTTTCAGTTAAGTTCAAAGCTTGAACCAGTTGTGATTAAGGTGGCTGGAGCAGAACTTTGGCACCAAATATCTCCATTTGCACCTCAAGCTCTTTATAACTTCTTTAAAACTAGTGAAAATTTAATCCCATCCACTAGAGGAGTTATTTGCAATTAAACTAAAAAGTGAGAGGATTTGAACAGTGCAGTGCCAGGAATATGTATGTGCCTCAAATACATCAAACAGGTTGCACGAGTAGAGTGGGGAATGGTCATTCACTGAAAATAAGTGGGAAGAGTTCCTTTTTAAGATTAAAAAAAAAAACAATTCAGAAAGCCTTGAGAAAGGCCTGAGAGATAAGATACATCAGGGAAGTTTTTCAGATGCAGTATTTATTCTAAAAAAGGATGAGAAGATTAAGAGGTAGTATGCCAATGATGCAATAGAAGTTGAACAGAACAATAAACTTTCATGCAACACAATACTAGCCACCTGCTCTCAAACATGAAATCTTTTCTGCCATAAAAGGCTTCTGCTGCCTAAACAAATAACATTCATTTTGAAAAATAAGAATGACCAGTGTTTTACCAAGCTACAAAAATTCCTGAATTGCTTGGTATTATATATATATTTTTTTAACCCTAACTATAACCGTGTTCGGTGACATTTTGAAGTATTATGCACTATACAGTCCATGACCCAAAGTAGAAGATAAAAAGGGGGATATTTTTTTCTTGTGAGGCAGTTCCTAAATTCCTTCATCTTTTTGCTCTTGTTAACTGCTCTGTAAAGTCAAGAACTCTGACAGCTTAGTGGTGAATCATTAGTCTTTGATTATGGCTTCATAATGATAGTGAGTGACATAAGCTCATTGTGATGTAGACTTGGAAATTATTCAATGAGGTTTTATTCTTTTTTACTTATTCTTTTAATAGCTACACAGATCCATTTTATCACTGTATTAAAGCACTCTAGGGCTTGCATTACCAAGCCATTATAACACTTCTCGAATGCACTGCTTCTCACTTTCTGCCTTACAAAAAGAAAATATTTTGTGCTGATCACAGAGTCTATTCTTGGGTTTTTCTCTCCGTTGAAGTGCCACACGTTTTGCAGCATGACTTTCAAATATGAGAATTCTACTGAATTCCATTGAATTTCAACATAGTCTTTTCCCTAAAGTTTGGTCCAAGAAGTAAGTTGAAGTGATCTAGTTCTTAGCAAACAGAATTTTAATGTAAAGTCCAAGCACTTTAATGAGATGAATGAGATCATTTTTACATAGCTCTGCCATGCAATATTTATTTTAGGATGTTTTGTCTATCAGTGACAGATGAAAAGCTGCACTAATTTTTCTGACTTGGCAGAACTGAGAGAAACTGGAGTCTTAAATTTAAAGATACTTTGAAATGAGGAAGAAAAAAGGGAGAGAGAAAAAAAGAATCTAATTAAAATCTACATCTAATAGCATTTAGTGTAATAACTTTGGCCAACATATTTGACATAGTAAGGCAATATGCAGAATAAATTTCTTGTTACCAATAAAGAATTCATTATGAGTACTTCCTATTTTTAGTTTGATCTCATGCTGGAAAATACCTGAAATTATGTTGATTTGAATTTTTAAAATCTGAACATTATCTGAGGATTTCGGCATACCTTCAGGTTTATTTATCTTTCTGTAGACCTTTTGTTTTTACTTCCAACCTTTTCAGAACAGGCCATTTCTAATATTGGCAAGATTAACAATACCACAAGTGCAAGGAAATACAGAAAATCAACAGAGGAAACAAATCCTAGGCAAAAACCAAATTAAGCCATTGATTAAACATCAGCAAACCCACAGTCCCTTCTCTGTATGTAATGTAGCTCCCTAACTCTAGTCACTGTGACAAGAAAGAAGGGCATCAAGGGAAAATGTGTGGTTTGCCTTCCAGAGCAAGGCTGCATAATTTTTCATTTGGTAGATGCAATGAAAAAGATAGCACAACCAGATGTATGCTGAGGAGTTCTTTTTAAGATAAGTAACTCACTAAGTATGCATGTTTGGACTGGATCATACATACCTTGGTGTGGGTGATAGGAAAACACCATGGGATTTCAATTACTATACCAACTTCCCAGAATATAAATGAAGACCAATATTTATTATATACATAATGAATTAAAGTGCTGGAAGAAATCATGCTCACCTGTGATTGTTTCTCTCACCAGGCAGTAGCTGGGTAACAGCAGGCTGATAACAAGTAAGAAAAATCCCAGGTTTACATAACAAGTTACTTTGATTTGCTTTGTGTTTTGTCTATAACAGATTTGTTATGAGATTACTCAGCTGCTGTCTTCACTAACACTCTGTGCCACTGAGTATTAGTCCTATGACTAGAAAGCCTCTTAAATGTATATATATGAAAGAAGCATATATATATATATGTATATGTATATGTAGTTCTGCTCATCACTCTGAAAATTGCACTCTTCTGTGCCAGGAACATGAGGTTCACATTTATCAGGGACTGCAGTGGCCATGCTTTTCTGGCCATGTCGCTCATGGTTCTGTTCCCAGTGATGATACACTGTTCAGAGAAGCAGGACCAGCAGCATGATGTCTTCATGCTCTTGGAGTGCTGCAGGCCCAGAGCTGGCTGCTGGGGAGCAGGGGAGCTCCATGGTCACAGCGCTCCAACAGCAAGCCCAGAGGAGACCGCTCCAAGGGCTTGCTAAGGATTACAAGGTGCAGTCAACCCATCTCCACACAGAAACACTGTAGGGAGATTGGGAATAACTTGATACTAACTCAGTTGTTTTCTTACCCATCACCAGCCATATCTGTACATTAACTGCTGCCATGTGCTTATCAAGCTCGAATGAAGTCTACCAGATAAGTGCTGTTCAAAGCAAAAAAGGCTCCTTTTATTTTATTTTATTTTTTTTCAATTTCGTTGTTTGTTTGATTGATTTTTTTGTTTATAAGTAAAATCCTACATGACAAAAGAAAATCATTTTATATAAGGACATTGCATCCCAGGCCTAAACTGTCCTTGTAACCTTGTTATAAGGTTATCATTCAGGTCTGGTCAGGCTCCTGTGCCAGATGCTTTCTTCTCTTTCCAGTGGTCTGATTCAGAAGTAAACTCTCACAATGGAAGGGTGTTTTGGTTCAGTTGTGGGTCCGCACAGAAGCACAGCCATCAGCAGTCAGATTTCACTGGCACTCCTCAGCTGCTGGCTGAGCTGGGGCAACCACTGCAGTGTTGGATCAAGGGTTGGGCTTGATGATCTCAGGGGTCTTTTCCAACCCGACTGATTCTATGATTCTGTGATTCTATGACTCTATGAACTGTGCATATGGATGCTCCCTGCCCCAGGATGAAGTGAAATAGTTCCAATTTACTCAGCCTTAGTGGAAAGAGCGTCAAAATTCTTGTGCATTGCCACAGAAAAGAGGCGCACGTGTGGACATGACCATGACACAGATGATGTGCAGGAATATGTGTGCGAGACCTTCCTCTTTAGAAACCTTTTATAATGATGTTTAATTTTTCCTATGAAGCAAAGTCCTTTACCAGACCAGTCTGATCCTATTGCTCTCCTGCCAGTTGCAAAGCATTCATCAACTTTAAAGGAATAACATCAGGTGCCTAAGTGTCGTTTAACTTGACTTGCATTTAACTCGACTTTAAGCTAAGCACTTAAACACTTTCACCAAGGTCAATTAAAGCTGAGTGTTCTGTTCTCAGGACCTTAAAGAGAGAGTTCTCAATTTTTGAGGGACTGATATGTTATTGTTTTTTTCACAGCATCTGGAATTAGTAACATGAGGCAAAAATGTTTTTTATTTAAAAATTATACTCTAGTTAAACACAGGTGGGAAAGGTCAAATGATCATACAACACAAATATGAGCAGTCTTTTGACTGTGTGCTTTCTTGTGAGCAAATTGGAAACAAACATTTTTTTCAGACCACACTTGGAATGGATTGCCCTTGGGAATACAGTTATACTTGTAACACCTCTACTGCTGGATTTAACTTCATGAAATGCAGTCACTGATAAAAATGGAGGACACCATACATCTGCATTTTATGATGATTAGCAGCAACAAAACCGATTTTTATTTAATCTTTCAGAGCATTTTATCATTGTGAATAAAGGAGACTAGAAAGTTCACTAGGATTTTGCTCTTTATACAGGAAATTGAACAAGAAATGTGAGACAAACCTGGTAATCTACGTAAGCATGGTAATGCATATACAGAAGGAACTCTCTACCTATATAGTTTAATATTAGTTAATATTAATATTAATATTAATTAATATTACTTTAATTAATACTTCTATCAAATGCAGCTGTATAAATATTGATTCATTAGTCCATCTTTAGTCTGTAGAATTCCTCCCTTTCTATTTTCTCATTCATTTATGGGTTGATGGAAAACTGACTTTCCCTCTTGAGTCACTGCCCTGTGTACAGAGAGGCTCAACGCCAGTTTACAAACACTTATATATAAATTACTCATTCCAATTAGTGAGAGGAATCGGAGTAACTCATGTCTTGCTAAGACAGCATAGTTGTATACAGTAGTAGAAGTCCACAGAGAGAGCATTGCCATTATTTCATTCTCCTGTAATTTCCTGGAATTTCTAACTTTTTAATGTTTTTTACATATAGTGAGGAAATTAAGGAAGAGACAAGATGGAGAGGGAGACAGTATGCGTGCTCAGCTCCACACACACCAAAAAAGTGAATAATATTTTGGAAAGTGTATGTCACTCTTCTTTGAACAGTGCCATTCTTAATGTCTTCCTCTCAACTCTTGGAACTCCTGACATTCTGGAGTTATTTGATGATTACAGGAACACTTATTTATAGGATCTTTTAAATGGCCTTGCCTTTTCCATTTTATCTTCTTCGTCTTCAGTAGTTTCATGCATCATGCGGGCTCTGATATTAGCCAAAGAATGAGCACAGCTTTATCCCAAACCCATTATCGACATTCCTGAGCCACTCAGAGGGTGGCTGTTGGGCAGTTCAAAGCTTTCCCTCTCCCAGGCAGCAGCAACCTACCACTGCCTTTTCCCCAGAGACAGAAGATATCAGTTTCTGAAAGAGGAGCGTGTGTCTCCTGACTGCATCATCATTTTTGTACTGGCTCCAAATGCACTAACAAGTTCCTGGTTCAAAATCAAGCAGAACTTTCCTTTAGCAGTATTGTGCAAAAAGCAGGACCATCCAAACTCAGCAGAGAAAATATGGATTCCTGAAGAATCTGGACTGATTCCCAAGTTTCTGGTAATACATTTCTACAAAAGACATCTGCTTCTATTTTGGCATTTCCTCAGCTATTAAAGATAAAATTTGAATAGAGAGATTTTGGTGTTAAAATCACAAGCTGAAATCATGTGCTGAAACTGCCACAGCCCTTTTAATGGTAATGTTTTAGAGAGAGATGCTAGGAGTTACTGAAACAGATCAGCTTCCCACAGAGAATAATTTTGAGGTTTTGAACTTCCAACATATCAGAAGACAGTGCCAGCCACTGAAATATTCTGCTAAGTTTCTTAACAGAGCTTCTAAGTTTGTCACAGTAATTATTTTCGAGGTGTTTTCCAAATGCGCCATTTTGGGAACCCATGTCTGTGAACCCAGTTCTGGGAAGGTCTTGCATAAATTCCATGTACAAACAGTAAAAACTGTAAAATTTGTAAAATTAAGCTTTACTAGCTCTCCACCTTTATGTAAAAACTAGAAAGTCAGATCACAAATTATTGCACCATATGGTCCACCCTTCCAGGGCTTCTCATGCTCATTCTTCATATGTGACCTTAAAAAGTTACATAAGATCATGCCTTTTGAAGTCATGTGCTTCAGCTTGTCATTCTAATTGAATATACCAGTTCAAAGCTTCTACAGGTGTAAGGAATTCTCCTAAGCCTTCAAATGTTCTCTGAAAATCTGATCTTCTTAAATGGAGCATTTAAAAAATCACATCAGAGACAAATTTTTAAAAATGTGAATTGAAACACATGGACCTCTATTGCTTGCTCTTGGAATCTGCAAAGTGGTGTGAGGCTTTAAACTGAGTCAGTTGGAACTTGGCTTTCCATCATGGAAGAACAATTCAGACTCCAACACCAAATCCAACAGCATGCTTGTGGATCAGATGTTGGACATGACCTGGTAATATGCGCTTGCAATCCAAAAAGTCAACATTATCCTGAGCTGCATGCAAATCAGTATGCCCAGCAGGTCGAGGGAGGTGACTCTACCCCTCTTCTCCTCCCTCATATGACCCCCTCCACTGCAACACTGCATCCAGCATAAGACATGAACCTGTCAGAGCAAGTACAGAGGAGGCCATGAGGATGATCCGGGGCTGGAATACCTCTCCTATGAGGACAGACTGAGAGAGCTGGGGTTGTTCAGCCCAGAGAAGGGAAGGTTGCAGGGTGACCTTAAAGCAGCCTTTAAAGGGTATCTAAAGGCTTACAGAAAAGCTGGAGAGCGACTTTTTACAAGGGCATGGAGTGATAGGAGAAGGAGGGATTGCTTTAAACTGAAAGAGGATGGATTTAAACTAGATATTAGGAGGAAATTCTTTACTGGGAAGGTGGTGAGGCACTGGAACATGTTGCCTAGAGAAGCTGTGGATGCCCCATCTCTGGAAGTGTTCAAGGCCCTGCTGGATGGGACATTGAGTAGCCTGCTCTACTGGAAGGTGTTCATGACTGTGGTGGGGTAATAGGAACCAGATGATCTTTAAGGTTCCTTCCAACCCAAACCACTCTATGACTCTATAAACAGTCCTACTTGAGGTCATGAAAAGCATTTCAACTGAACTGCCATTTGAAAATTCCCAGATTCCAGAAATCACAATAATTTCCACATTTTTTAAATTTTCAACATTTCTAAAGACTAAAGTGTAAGTCTGTAAATTCATAGACCAGGCCTGCAAGACTGTGGAAATGCTAAGTTGTGAATTTGGAATCATTGGTCTCTAAGACAATCCAGCTAAAGACAAGAGAACTGGCAGTGCTTAGCAGCATGGATGACCACAGCAATATTTCCAAAATATGGCAAGAAATAAGTCAAGTTCAGATGCCTAAATAAACAGAAAGATCACCTGCTTTCCACTGGAGTTCCCTAGGAGTCTGAACATGTTCCCACAAAATGCTCCAATTTTCATCAATAAATACAACATAATTGAAAATAAAGGCACATTGGTGAAAATCTCCCAATTTTCATTTTTTTTCAAGCACATTTTTTGTTTGATCCTTCAAAGATGAAATCTCTTTATTATGAAACACCACAAACCAGCAAGTGGTAAACCAGCAAGTAGTGATTGCCCTCAAAAACTATCTCAGTTCAATGAAGCAACTAATTCACATCTTAACCACTCACTTATCTCCTCTAAATAAATGGAAAAAACTGTAGGGCAGAAGTATGCCAAAATGATTATTATATGAAATATGCCTTTTAATAAAGACGTCTTGCTAGAGTTTCCTCCTGTATTCCAAATGGTGCATGTCCTGCTCTAACACAGGACACAGTACTGAAGGTTTAGGAGGAGAGAGATGAAGCTGGAAAACATGGAGATGTGAAGGCCTGTTAATGTGCCCTTGTCTGAGACCATAGCTCACAATCTCTACATCTCTTGAACGAAGGGCAAGATTCATAGGCTATTTTGCAGGTTGTGGTATAGCACATACTAAATATAGTCAAGCTATGTAAAGTGGAGCAGTAAGATTCTTTGGCTCTTTTTCAGTAGCTGCACGGAGAAAAGGCCAACTACTTTCAGTTCAGAGCAATGTGAGTCATTTATCACTGTAATACCCACTAAACACAAACAGGATCCTGCAGAAACCTGGAAGGAGTGAGAGTGTTACCGTAAACATCAATGCATCTGCCGTCTGCAAGGGATTCCCGAAAAGACCAAGATTTCTTCTGAAGTAGTGACTGGTTTTCAAGGCTGAATCTTGTTTTAAGGGGCAGGTGTATAAAAAATTATCTGCAGTGTATGGCAAAACACCTTAGGTTTGGTGTTGGAAGAAAAAAAGGAAAAGAACGATATAAAAAAGAGAGAGAAGGAAAAGCAGAAAAAGAAGTTGCTCATCATTATTTAAAACAAACAAAAAATGCATAAAATTATTTACATTTTAATTTTTTTATATTATACCAAGGAGTGAAATAGCTGATCCCATTCTTAGCCCAATATTGCTTTTCCTCTGAGTCCACTGGATACAAAACTACCAGCCACAGTGCGGGGCTTTCATCCTCCTGAAAGTGATAACAGAAGTCAGACAAGATATAGGTAGCCAGTGCAGGAGGTACATTAGCACTTGCTTTTACTTCAGTACCATTTATTTCTGGTAAGAGAGAAAAACTGATAAGCAAAGCCTTCAAAAAGGGAACTGAAGTGTGGAGCAGTTTAATGAGCTTCGCTGTAATGATGTGGCCTTTGCTCCTGGCCGGGAGCAATGCGGGGAATGAAGTGTTGGTACCGGTCCCAGCAGCCCAAAAGACATGGTTCAGAAGGTCATGCCTGCACAACTGTACAGGTCTCAGATTATTCCTTTCCGGTGGCAGCTGAATTACAGCATTTTCCTTTAAAAGAGTTGCAGTGCGTACAGAAAGCAGCCATTTTGGAGGCAGGCCTGTTTCTGGGGGCTCCTGACCCTTAGGCAGCTCAACAGGGTGTGAATGATGCTGCTGGAATGGGAGGAGTGAGAGGGAGTTTCTAGGAAGCCTAGCATCTCCTGGGAGAAGTTATGACTGACACTTTCCTTTCTGCCTGCCACATTTCTCCTTCTGGGACTCCAAGCTGCCCCAAGTCCCCATTAGCAGTGCACAAACAAATGCCCTGAAGTCACTGGGAACTGCTCCTATGGATCTGACCCCTAGAGCATTATGAGGGGGATGTTGTTTTCCTGTTTACTGCATCTCTGTTTCAGATCTCGTCTTGTGTGTATGAAGTGCATACATGGGTTTATGAGCTGCTTGTTGCAAAGATAAGGGAATGTGGAGTGCTGGCCAGTCCCGTTTTCCATTACTCCTTTGTTTTTCAGTTTCCTTCTCCTCTTTTATGGGGCTTGGTCTTCCCACCCCCTCCCGTCTCCTTCCTTCTATGGCAATGATCACAGTTTGCTCCTCAGCACATGCCAGTCAGGCTCTGCACATTTTGTCCCCACTTCTCAATAAGAAATCAGTCTAGAAAAAAAAACAAAAACCAAAAAAAACAACAAAACCAAGAGCAAGAAGCATTCCATATCTAAAAGCAGCTCATATTAAGCTACACGAATATAGTGCCTCATGCTGTAAGAACAGCAATATGTGGATTTTAACCTAAGGCTGACTGAGCTGTGCATTTTGAGGGTCTCTATTCCTTGAATACTAAAGCAATCATTTCCTGCATGCTACTGGTACAACAGGGGCAACATTTCTATAATTTGTAAGTGTGGGATACAGAGTGCAATTGATCCCCAACCTCTAAATGCCTCTTTGTGACTGAAAAAGAATATGACTGTGACTATGCATTCGCAGCTGTTGTTTCAGATCTGCACCATAAAAAGCGGCAGGTTGCGACACCTGTCCTGGCTGCCATATCCTGGTGTGCTGAGACCAGATGGGGGACTATGTGAAAAGCTGCAATGCTCGCCAGGCATCAGCCAACAGTTGCCCTACACCAGCCTGTAAGATGTCCAGCATCTCCCATCCAAAAAACACCTACATATCTGAAGGAAATGTAGGTGTTCAAGAAGTGGTATTCATATTTACTGTGTGGTAGGGCATATCTCTTTCCAGGTGCTCATGTTCTGTTTCAGAGCAAAGGGCTCTCCACTGGAGAAATCAGCACCATTTGCACTAATCCCCTCTGGGATTTCTTTATTTTGCTACAACTCCTGATGTTGTTGTGTGCTTTAGTTTGTAGTAGAAATAGATTTAAGGTTGTTTTCTTAAATGATCCTTAATAATTTATAAGCCTCTGCTAGAAGCAGTATTATCTTGGATTTTGGTAAATACAGCAGTCTCAAAGGCAGTGTTCTCAGTGGGAAAAGAGCTGTATGGGTAAATGCAAATGTGCTTGGATTTGGATAAATGCTACAAAATACAGCTTAAATGTCAAACAGCTGAAGTCAGTCTGCACAGCAAGAACATATGCCAAGAAGCTGTGTGAGGCTGATGGTACTTTCTAAGCACTGAGATCTAACATGTGATCAGGCCTGACTCTGCTCACAAGTGGAGAATGGGAATCTTACTGATTTGAGTTTCATGGAGAGCAGTATCAGCTCCCTGCTTTCACACTGCCAGCAAAACCATCCTCAGATAATTGTCCTGGGAATCAAAGGCTGAAGGCCTTTTATGGCCTCTGGAAGCACTCTGCTGTGGCAGAAGGGAACACAAGGTTACTTTGGTGCCATTCCAGTTAAAGAAACATTAATACGTGACAGCATTAAGGTTAACACAGTTGGAAGGAAGCCAAGAAAAGAGCTTCAACTGATTCTATTTTTTCCGTGTGATGCTGTCCACTACAGCAAATAAAAGTTCAAAGGAAGCATCAAAGATCTATCTGCTGGAGTTTCACATGGTGATGCCATTTGCTGTGCACTGGATTTCAAAAGAGACATTCAAGCACTTGCAAACAGGGTACTTTCTGGCTCATACCCTCTGGTACTCAAAAAATGGTATCACTATTGAGTTATCTTTCCTTCCTTCCTTCCTTCCTTCCTTCCTTCCTTCCTTCCTTCCTTCCTTCCTTCCTTCCTTCCTTCCTTCCTT
>JAWWLV010000100.1:58743832-58755309 GCA_035041135.1 Platyrinchus mystaceus | reverse complement strand
TGATTTCATACAGTGGACAGAACTGAGACCTGGCCAGGATGGGCTTTGTCTGAGGTCACACGTGTGCGTAATATTGCTACTATTCTCTGTAACACCTAATTATTGGAGCAGGGCCAGTCCCTGTTAGCTTGGCTTATCTGGCTAAGCCCTAGAGAGCTACCGTTGGCTGTTTGAAGCTCTCCCAGTCTTATCCCTAGGACATTGGCTGGCTCCTGACAGATGAAGTATGAAGCAATCTGTCTCCTCTCTTTCCTGGCTCAGACATGGCTCACCAAACAAAGTCCCTCTGGAAAAATCTCCATAATTAGAGTGCAGTTTCCAGTACCATGTTCCTTACTCTCTTTGTGGCTGCCTTCTGCTTGGAATACAAGAACGTGCAAGTTTTCCCTAGGCAAACCTGGAGAGATTTTGGGACTCATAATTTGCCAGTGGACTCCATTTCCAAGTCTTTACATCAACCTGTACAATTCCTAAGGGTATCTTCAAATCAAAAGAAGCTCCAAGTAATTTTGGTTTTTGAACTCTGATCCAGACCCATCACATCTTGTAGTCAAAGGCCTTCTGGTTGCTATTTTATCTGCTAGATTTTCTTCTGGCAAAGAAGTTCTTTGTATAAATGAAACTTAGTGATTGCATAAGTAAAAATTTCGCTACCATGGTCTCTTAGAGCATCTTTACTTAAGAAGAAGGAAACTACGTGTTCATCAGTCACTTCAGGCTTAGGCCTCCAGCCATCCTGTCCTGACTGACGAAGAGAAGCAGGGGTTGTTTCCCAGCACTGACAACGGCTGAGACACCTCAGTCCTGCCTGTAACCTGCTGTTGTCATCATCCTGGTTAGCTGACGTTTGTGTCCTGAAGCTTTGCTCCAGAGGTAGCTTGAGTCACCCAAATGAGAAGACACGGAGACAGCAGAAATACCTGAACTGGCTCTGACTGACTGCGCTCACATCCAGCACTAAGGGTAGTTGTTTACATGAAAGTTTATTATTTTGCCCTGGACCTGTGTTACTTGTTCTGCCTTGTTTCTCCAAAACCTTTGGGCAGTTTGTCTGAGATCTGTTACTGAAGTTAGATTGGGGCTTCAGCTGCACTGCATCGAGTATCATCGCTGGCTGCAGCCCCACAACCACCACCCTCTGTCTGTGTCTGCATTGTAAAAAACAGAAGACAATGTGCTTCCTCCACACAAACTACAAATAATGCCTGGAGCATCTTCAAGTGCTCAAGAGCTTAAAATGATCATTTACATGAATAAAATAATTGTATACTGGTGTAACATTTGGGTTCTATTAAGGAAAAAACTGTAATGCTTGCCCTTAGCCCTAGAAGAAATAAAAAGACATCACAGAACATTTATTTTTTGGACAACAGAACTCTGTAATGTTGTCAAAGGTAAGTAATTAGGAATGTCTTGACATGTTGTGTTTGACTATAGCTTATTAACAGCTTCTAAATGACTCAAAATATATGTTTTTCTTTGTTAAATGAGCAGATGTATCTAGAATCAATTTTCAGTGACGGCCAAAGATTAATAAAACAAGATACCTCTATGATTTCTTTCCTCCATTGTGCTAATAACCACGGCCTTTGGCAGGTTTTGCATAGGCCACCTTTTGTTTTGAGTGTTTGCTTTTCCTTGACTCTTTTATGACTTCTTGCTGGTTAGTTTTTTCTTTTGCCTCTGTTCACACTTGTGGGTGGCAGGAGCAGGCTGCCTGCATCTGTGACAGCCAAAGTGAGCAGAAGACCTCAGAAACAATTGCCATTTCCAAGCAGTATTTTCAAACACATTATTGTAGTTTAGATTTTCTCGTTGACTTCTTGTGGCAGTAAGGGAGGGCATAAACGCACTGGTCTGTGCATTTCTAGTGTCCAACAAATGCTGACCTGCCAAAAGGCCACAATCACATATCTTTCACAGAAACCTACTTTGTGCGAATAAGTGTCCTCTTCAATCAAATTTCAGAGCCATGGAAAGAATCAATGCTTTTGCCTTTCAAATATTTTTTTTAATTAAAATTTTCTCCAGAAGAATGAGAGATAGCATTATTTCAAGATGCATTCCACAGCACAAATAAAAATTGCTTCAGTTTGATATTGCCTAACATAGGATTGAGGTCAGTACTAGCAAGTCCATAAGTTAAATTCTACTTTTTTTCCAGCGATGGTCAAGTTCTTCTGAATGAGGTACATAACTCCTTTTTTAAGGCATGAACAGCCTTGATCATGTTCAGAAACAGAAGTTTAATCTCTCAAATTGGTCAGAAATTTTACCTACATAACAGTCAGTGTTAACCAGTGGGTTTTTTCTTTCAAGATTTTTTTTAATTTTTACTTTATAATTATTATTCTTCTCTGGGGGTATCACAGTCCAGGTCTTTTGGAAGCTTTGCAAGCTGAGTCACTGGCCTTGAATGGTTTGTAATTATCTGGATGTTTTTCACAGCTTCAACATGTAGACTTCTAGACTGAGATGAAATAATTAGAAAGGTATAAAATGCAATACTTTATCTTCCTAAATAGATATTTCTTAGGTACATATTCCTCAAGTAACCATGTTTTAATTACATTAAATAGGTGCTGTATTTTAAACTCATAGTCTCCAGTGATACAAAGCATGACAGCACGTTAAAGAGAGAAGAATAGGGCAAAACCATTCAAGATAATTGGAGTAAGTTACCATATTGCATAAAAAATTCAGTCCTTCTCTGAAAGGTACACTTAGATGTGTATTTTACTGCACGCAGTTTTATTATTTCTCTCCCGTGGCATTTCTATTTGGAGAGCCTTAAACTTTAAGTAGATCCAGAGGGAATGTTGCTGAAACCAAACTGCCTATTCACCCAGGAAATTAGAAACCTTTGCATCAGCTCTGAGTCACATGTTCTTTAGAAGTTTTTATTTACAGCTTCATAGGTTTCTTATTTTGCCACTGGGATGTTATGACTGAGCCTGATGTCTCAGTGGTCTGGAGACAATACTTGGATTCATATTTCTCTCCCTTTCTAAAGTAATAATGAAGACATTTACCCTGATAGTGGGAGCCTGACCTCAGTCTCTTCACACTGCTTTTGCTCAGGTGCTGACAAACAACTGCAGCATTTCACAGAAACTTTATTGCCATTCACTTAATATCTATCTTTAGGATTACTTTGAGTCTTAGAGTGTTGTAATTGTCCTTAGTGTGACTGACTATGCTGCTTTTCTGAAGTCATAAGGTTAAGCAAAGATAAGCCATTAGCAGTCACTGGACAGGTAATCCATGCCCTGACTCAGAACAAATACACCTAACACCAATTTACTGAGAGGAAAAAAAAAAATTGATAGTGACCATGATGGAGTATTTATCTTTGTCCTTCATAACACAAATAGCATTAAGATCAAACATCGGAAAACTACAGGGAATCACAACTATAAAGATCACTTTTGTAGATTTTTTTTTAATATAAAGTATATGTATGGTTGCATTCCTGAACTTGTCTGAGAGAGTACATTTTTAATTCTATTTTATAGCAGCAAGGAAGTGGAAGATAAACCAGATCTGGCACATGTGTGCAGGCAACATGTCAGCCAGCATGGTGGTGGTGAGGTTATCTGCTCCCAGATTCTCCTGCCTATGCTGCCTGGATCTCAGAAACCAGCAACAAAACATCGCTAGACCTGTGCCCCGTCCTGCTGACTGGAGAAGAGTTGGCTAAATGGCTTGCCTTTGCATTACCCTTGCTCGAAGAGCTGCTAGACTCTGAGTCAGACATCCTAGGTGAGCTGCCCTGTGCTGAGGACAGGCTTACTCCTAGCCCACCCTATCTTCTGAAATCCCGTGTTTCAAAGCTCTAGAATAGGAAATTCAGTTTAGTGGGGAATAGAAATATGTGACATGATTACTGCCTGAAGGGCCATACAGAAACAGGATAAAAGTTTGTGAAGAAGAAGCATGAACCTAAAAACAGATTAGAACAAGAGACTAGCATTTTTTTCGGATCAGCAACAAATGAGGTTAACTTTTCTGCAAATGGAAAAGGACATGCCAGAAATGAAAGAAAGAGACAGGAGTAGGTTGCTGGGTAAGAAGATGGACTAGAAAAAGAGAACGGGTGAGCGACACTAGTCTGCTCGTGGGGGGAGGATATGGCAGCTGCTTTTTGATAGATAAGGCAGCTGTTCATGGCTCATCTGATGGGCCATATCATCATTTGTCATCTTTGAAGCTGCCAACATAATGAGAGAAGTAGGTGATGGATATGCTGAAAGTAATTCAAAAACAAATTTCAGGTTTTTCAGGTGTGGGTAGAAGAGCTGAGAGAGCTGTTTGATGCAGACAGCAGGAACTCCATAACATAGGGTTCACAGAAAGTAGGACGGGAGAGTTTTTTCATCCGACACAATCAACTACCATGAAGCCACATGAGAAGGTGAAATAACTGGGAGAGTGGATTAAGGCCTCTGGTCAGAAGAAGGACAAGAAAACAAGGATATGTGGTAAAGGAATCAAAGCAAGACAAGAGTGCTTCTAGATAGAAAGCTGATTCAACAACAAAAGGAAAGAGCATGGACAATAGAAGAATGGAGCTACAGGCTTTATTCTTTAGCAAACATATGGGACTGGAAATATTAAAGAGGAAATGACAGCTGGTTAAGCTCAACGAGAAGATACTTGGCTGAATGCTGGTAGAGTTTCTCGTGCTCAGCCTCATGACAGAGATTGTTAAATATTTGCATTAACAAACTCAACTCAAAAGGTAGGAGAGTGCACAGGAACAAATTACATACTTTACTAGAGTAACAGATGGGTAGAAAGCAATTATTTCCAGGATATGCAAGGCCTTGGAATAAAGTAAATAAGTACATGCCCACAGAAGAGAGGCTTATGATCATCTGGGAATGTCTGAAGAGAAGAGAAAACACAGATATGAGTTGACCATAGGATAACAGTGAGATTTCAAAGTAATGCATTTATAACAAAAGGCGAAATAATTGTCAGGATTTACCCAGAGATTTTTTTTTTCCTTATTTTGTGCTCCAGGCAACCATGTTCAATAAAGTTTCAGAATAGACCAAATTCAGAGGCTGGCTATTAAGATGGTCAGAGGTATTCTACTCTATGTCAAAGACACCTTTAAGAAAGTGTTGAATAATCTAGGAAAATGAAAGTTGAATGAATATTAAGAGTATGCTTGTTGTTCATACATTTCTAATGAAGGGTAAACTGTGAGAGCAAAAGATTACTTATATTACAGGACAATACTAGCACAACAAGCAAGTATTGGTCATCTAGACATTTTGGCTGAAAACAATGAATGCAAAAAAGCTAAGTGTTAAAAAAAAGGCCATTCCAGGAGCAGTAGACAAAAAATTTTTAGTTTGCTTAAATATAACAGCACCCTTTAATGGAGGGTCTTAAGTGCTTTAGATCAACAGACATTGCAACTTTTGCTGTGTGGAATTTTCCATTTTCGTCTCATAAAGTCTTCAAATCCCCATTCAAAACTCACCATCAGTTCCAGCCTAGGATCATAGCTTTCAAGTGTTTTCTTCTTTGGAAGATGTCCCTTATGCTTACACAATTTCAGCCAGAAAACTGTAGCTCAGCTTCTGCAACTAATTTTTTTTTTTTTTAATTTGCATCCTCTTTCCTCTGGCCATCTTCTGTTGTCACATCAGCTGCAAGTTTTATTTGCCCAGTTCCTATGCTTACAGAAAAAAAAGACTGAAAATTCGCCAAATTCTCATAATTCTGGTCTCTGCAGCTTTGATCTAGATCAGCTCTGCCTCTATGTTCAAGCTTGGCAGCCACTGCTGATCTGCAGTGATCAAAGGCAGGAAGCATCCAGCACACCCTCATCCCCAGACCTCGTTGCAACACAGGCCCTGAAATATGGTTCTCTGGGCTGTGATCTATTGCACACCCACACAGAGGCTCACTGACTTCACTATGTCTCTGCCCATGTGTGATATATGGCTTTCATTCCATAGTCAGGGCACTTTGTATAGGAAAAGCTTCATGCCATTTAGAATTCTCCAGTGGCAGAAAAAAAGCAAGATTTGGACCCAGGCGGCCTTTTGTGTCTTTGAAACACATAAAAGCTTTTCTGAAAGATGTTTCATTTGTTTTGGGAGTTTTTTTCACCAAACAAAAACAAGTCTTCCTTTTACTAGGCTCATTTTTTGCAATATAAATTCAAGTTCTGTCTTTCTTCCAAGATTGTGTGATGACAGGGGAACTGCTAAATGATGATGTCATGATAGACTAAAGGGAATACAATTGAGCAATTTGACAGGAAACCTGACTTTTGGTTAGACTGTGCACAATTCTTTGTTTTTGACTGTTCAACCACTCCAATACATTAAGTGATATTTTTCCATTTCAACTAAGGCATGACAGGTCACAGTAAAATTCCTAAAAATTCCTTAGAGTTTCTCACAGCATAAAGAAGGGATGATAAAATTGAGTGTCAAAATGTTTCAGAAGGGCATTGACTCATTTCAACATATATCACTGATCTAACTGGACAGGAGCCCTCTTAGTTAAAAATAATAAACTGATGGCAGTTAGGAAAACACCTAACCATCCCAGTATTTCCAAAGAAAAACATCAAATAAAACATTCTTCAGTGTTCATAAAATAGCAAAAAGAGAACACTTTCAAAGTCCACTTCCAGTCCACTTTGAAATACTCTGCAGAAGATGCCTCTCAAACTGAATTTTTAGACATAACTAAGAAACAATGTTTAATATGCTGGAAGACAGTATGAGTGGATGTTTGACATTTCTGAAAACTATGCTTTTTCCAAAAATGAAAAAATAACTTCAATTTAATCATTGTTTTGCTTTATTTACTCCATTATTTAAAGGAAGTAGGCCATTTGAATACTCTTCCTATAAAGAAATACCACAACTATAGTTTCTGGTCTTATCACAAGTTGTTCATTAGCAAGGTAGTGTCTAAAAAATTTAGAAATATATATGATCATAGATTTTTTATGTGAAGTCACTCAGCACCCAAGAAAAAACATAAGTGTTAAAACCCATAAAGCTAAATCATGACAATATCCCCAGATTTTTAATTTCTCATGGGATGATAGGATCCAAATATACTATTTCATAGAAACTGTGAGACGTCTGCCTACTTCTCATCTTATCAGTTTATGAAATATTTACCTGGAAGGGCCAGATGGCACATGCAACTCAAACTTTTCTGCAATATTTATTTTTAAAATACTCCACAGGCTTAACCTTTCTCTGCTAGTTGGGCTGGTACTGGAGGTGGCCATTGCAGCAGCTGAGGAGATGCACACAGTGCATGGATAAACCCATGAGGCTGCAAAGTGCCATGGCACAGGGGCAGAGCAGTCCTGCTGGTGGCACACTGAAGCTGTGGGATCAATCCCACACCAGACCTGTGCTGGAAAGAGTGGCTTGTCTGTATGCCTAGATAGCAGGTCCCACTAAGGTGCCACGTCCCATAGGTGAAGGAGAAGAGAGACCAATAGCAGAAACTTAGAAATAATGGGCAAAAATAATGGACATTGTGTTTATTGAAAAACAGAGGCTGGGCTGTGTGAAGGACCATAGGGAAACATAGCCTGCCTAACCCTGAAATCTGATCAATTGAAACTGAACTATAATATACTATTCAGTTGAACTCTTTCCAAATAATTCAGTTGATTTAATAAAATAAGCTTTTTTTCTTTATTGAATCACTTTGTTTTGGGAGAAAATATGATTCAAATTATTAATTTCCTCCCATTAAGAAGTATCAACATTATCCGCTTCCCAGGATCAAGTTCCTATTAGGTGTATTGGATCAAACTCTTAGTTTAATTGTCTTTGCTGGTCTTTTCCTTGCTGATAATTTGGCCCTCTATATTCATTTGATATGGCCAGGAAAAAAAAGAAAAGGTTTCTTTCTTTGTTTTTCCACTGCTACCTAAGTAAGACTAAGCCTGGTAATGAAAATGAGCCTGATTGCAGAGAACAAAGCAAAATACCTGAGAACATGCCTCAAATCTAATTCAGCAGTACATGATGACAGGTTTGTTTCATGACTACAGGGATATGCTGTAGTTATTCCTGAGCATGCTGTCCTCAGGAAGTGCAGCAATGGAGGTGCTGCATGTGTAGCCACTCCAATTCAGCATTTAACACACTCATCTGACACACTCAGGGTAATACTAAACACAGATATCACCAACCAGTTCTGCACAAAGAAATTAAAGAATCAACAGAATATTTCTGAGGGCATTTTGACCTAATTTATATAACACACAACTTCCAGTCTCAGCTATATATGCTAGCCTATATTTACATTTCATGCTCAGAGATCACTGGCAACAAACATCAGCCAGAAAGCACCACATGGAGATCTGCAGGCAGCCACTCTGGAATCCACAGAGGCTTTAGGGTCCCAGTTTCCCTGGTCTCTCTCTGTGTATTTACATGCCAGTGTAGTGCAAGTGAATAATGAGTCACTGTGCATTGTCAGAGAGCTGAGGCAGAAAGTTTCATAGTCAATACCTTTGAGTTCTTAGGTCATGCTTTACGTAAGTAGATTAGAAGCTGTCCAAAGGTTTGCTGATGGAGATGGATGAACAGAAGAACCTGCAAATCAGCAAAATGTGGAACCAAAATAAGATATATTCACTATCTCTGATATTGGACGAAAAACTGACAGAGCATGAGCTGACTTTTTTGACTGGATTATCTCATTAGAGGGTGGGTTAAGAATTCTTATTCAAGATATGAGTCCTGAGCAGTGTCCATTTGCAACACAGTGGGGAGGACACTGGTGATGAATGGCAGGTCTGTCTCCTGCCATTTCAGCAACACCAAAGGTCAAAACTCAAGTTTGAAGTGAGCTGGAGATTGATAGCAAACTGCAAATCGTCCTCTTGGTGTTCAAAATTTATGCTCTGAAGAGTCTTGGTGTTCAGCCATTTATAGTTACATGAGTTCTAGAAACAAAACAAAAAAAATGCAGAATTTTAAAATAAATCTCTTACTTCCATATAGGAAAGACAGTGGCCAACACTCGAAGCAAATCCACTGCACAGTCATATTTTGACTCTAAATTATGATGATATTTCCAGGAGGTGCTATCCCACAGGTGAAAACACATAAAAATATATTCTTCCTTTTTGCAAAACTTAAGCTGCTGCTGGAGCTTTCCCATTTCCATTCCATTTCCATTTTTTACTGGAAATCTGTTTATTTGAATCCATTTAAATGATCCATAGATCAATCACAGCATTTCAGATGCTGGAAAGAGGGGTATTATGAAAGGCACCAGTTTGTTTAAGGTCCCTTCTGTACGTAGTTTGCAAAAACAAAGTGCATACAATTTCAAAAGAATAGTTAAAGTGCAAATGATTTAGTAATGAAGACACTAAAAAACACACAATAATTTGGCTTTCATTAGCCAGTCCTTTCCATAACCATGACAATGGATACATACTTTATTATTTGTATTCATTTCCCTGTGAAGTTAGGAGAACATAAGGTAAAAACTATATTTGCATGTTCTTTATAAAGAACTATGTGTGAAATGCTTTTTAATAACCACTGGCCACAAAGAAAAGTTGGTGGATTATAAAGGTAGATGATTTATTAGTTGTTTAATTAAGCACAAAGATAGCTAAGAATCCTGGCATAAGTATGTCAAATGTGTCTCCTGATTAAGAAAAGGATTATGTTTTTACTTTAGGAGAAAAAGAGTTGGAAGAGCAAAGGACATGAGTCTGAATGAATCCTTGATTAACCCAAGAAGACACTGGATAGAAAATGTCCCGAACCTCCTTGAAACTGCACTTTCAGTTTTAAAGACTGCAGTGTGTGCCAGAGGGTTGGTGATTGACTAAACAGACTGCTAGCAGCTAACAGACTTCAAGGGAAGCCCTGGAAAAGAAAATACATGCACGGTTTACTTTTATTTCTAGTAATCTTGTTCATAACCTCTGTAACCACGTTGGCTATGTTTGGATTTTGTAAATAAAATGCTTTTACTTGCTTTTACCCGAACCTGACCAGGAGTGAGGATGATTTCAAAGCATCTGGCAAACATCAAAGCATACCATCCAGACAAACACATGGACCTTCGCATCTGGTGCTGGCTTACTCCTGCAGAGTGAAGTGCTCCAATCCATCTCTCCAGGATAGCTAAAATGGAAGCACAAATTATTTCCATTAAGCTGTAGCACAGGCGTTGCAGATCAGATAAGCAGAGGTAAGGGGTAAGATAGTCCTGGTGGTGTGCCCAGAGATTCTCCAGGGTATCAGAACTGGAAGGTTTCTAATCACAGACCTTATTTGTCTGTGATTTATGGGGTCCCAGTTAAAGATTAATATACATTCAAGAACTTTCATCATTTAAGGACAGCCTACTCTGCACCAGATAACTTTTACTACAATTCAAACTGCTGTCCAGAAATCTCAGGGTTTCAGTCATTCAGCCAAAAAGAGCAAACTGTACCAGCATGGGTCCAGTAAAAAATCACCCAGCTTAAACAATGAACAACAAACAGTCAAGCAGAGCAAGTCACAAACAATTTCATAACCATGGAGGTGCAACTGCCACAACAAGCACCATTTAAAATCTCTAGCTGTGTCAACTAAATGAGTCAATGATTGTTTAACAAGATTGCAATTTGTTAATAACGAGTGATAATCACACTGTTTAGTGATTCAGGTTTTATGATCAACACAGCTCTTTGGTCAGCCAACTTGGAAATTTCATTAGGAGGTTGAACTTACAATATTTTCAGTGTTTCCTGTTTTGTCTAAGTCAGAAATATAAGAAAATATCTTTCTGTAACTGTTTGGTACTTCTGATAGTAAGTGCCACCAAGAAAAGATCTAGAAAGACCTGCAGGTTGAAGAGTAACTAAAGGAAAGAATAAATCTTGATTGAGCTCAATGGATGGTTAATGGTATAATATTAATAATTAAATCTGTATTATTATGCTGATTTAAATAAGCTTTATTTTCATATTTCCAATGTAATTCTCTTGCATCATCCAGAGAACATCTACAGGGGCATGTGGTCTTGTCTTGTCTAGGCACTTTTATATTCCCTTTCTGGAATACATGTCCAGTTTTTCCATCCATACACTACAGTGTTTATCTTTGAACTTACCTTAAGACAGACAAAAAGTAACCTTTTGACATGATGATCTGTGGTGGCTGAGAGGTTGCAATTCAATAAAAAACTTTGAATAACTTTCAGTTTTCATGGGTGATTGACTCCTGTTTAATGTAAACAGTGAAATCTGCAGTTTCATTGTGAGTTGATTTGTAGATAATGTCTATAAGAGTACATTTGTACAAAACCCAGCATCTGTTTCAGCTAATGTAGATTCAAGCTATCTGAATATTCCTCATCAAAGTCATAGAATCAGAGAATCAGAGAATCAGGTGGGTTGGAAAGGACCTCTGAGATCATCAAGTCCAACCCTTGATCCACTACCACCACAGTTACTAGAC
>JAWWLV010000100.1:58707948-58743732 GCA_035041135.1 Platyrinchus mystaceus | reverse complement strand
GCCTCACCAGTGCTGAGTACAGGGGAAGAATCACTTCCCTGGTCCTGCTGGCCACACTGTTCCTGATCCAGGCCAGGGTGCCATTGGCATCCAAGAGAAGTCCTCCAAGAAAAACAAATACTCACTGAAATGAAGCTATAAAACTTAGTGTGTTTTATAGAGTCGAATGAAGAGTGTAAGATTTTGCTTAGAACCTCTGAAGAAAACAGCTCTGAAAACATCTTGGTTCCAAACACAGAAATTCATAAGTTTGAAAGAACCTCATCTAAGTTTTGCACTGTAACCCCCCAGTGTGGACTGGTGAGCCCATACCTGGTAAAAAGATAGACCAATATTCATACCAGCTCAGCTTTACAGCCCTACCAGAACTCACTTTGAAGCCCCCAGTGCAAGATAGACAATGGGAAATTACAGTGACCCAAGTGAACATCCACTGCAATGAGGACATGGCAGTCCAGGAGAGGCCAGAGGAGCTGGGCTTGCTTTGCCCAAAGAGTAGAGGGACAAAGAGGAGCCTCACTGTTGTCTCCAGCTCCCAAATGCATGGTTACAGTGATGAGTGAGACTGATTCTACTCCTGGGTGCACAGCAAGGGAAAGGACAATAGTTGCACCTTGCAACAAGGAAAACTAGAACAACTTACTGTGAAGATGG
Organism: Platyrinchus mystaceus; assembly: GCA_035041135.1. NCBI lineage: Eukaryota > Metazoa > Chordata > Aves > Passeriformes > Tyrannidae > Platyrinchus > Platyrinchus mystaceus. The sequence goes on along the minus strand of JAWWLV010000100.1, from coordinate 58,743,078 downwards.
CTGGGCATGAGCAGGTTGCCCTGGAGGCTGTGCAATCTCCATTCTTGACACTATTCAATATTCATCTGGACAAGGCACTGAAAAAACCTCAGCTGGCTTTGAAAATGGTCTTGCTTTGAGCAGATTGTCAGAGACCCCCAGAAGCCCATTACTCTGTGACCACATGATTTCGTTATAAATTAGGATTGTAAAACAAAATGTTGTTTCAGGGCCTCAACAAACTTGAAGGAAAAAAAAGCTTCAAAAACGTGAAAATGGGACTTTTTCATAATGATCTTTGCTCTCAATCATAAGAGATGCCTCATCAAAGCATTCAAAACTTATCAACAGTATTTCATCTTCCCTTAAAAAAAAAAGAAGCAAATGAAGAAAAAAAAAAAAGATTGTTTGTTATTTGCCTTCCTTTTTCTTTGTGGTGGTTGTTTTTCATTTTTTTTTTTTTTCTTTTCATCACATAGCATGATTACGTCCTTATTTACAATCCTTTTAATGTTTTTTCCATGACCAGGGACCTTTCCAGGAAAATATCATATATTGCAAAACATCATAATAAAATAGAAGCAATGTTGAATGACACTTTTTCTTTAATTAAACTTAACAGTTCCTAGCTCATGAGAAAATTAATGTGGGTAAAAACCATTAAGGATTGTGGTGGCCTCATCTGTAAAAAGGAAAGTTTTCTTAGCAGCTACATATGAACATTGTGTTCCTGATTCCTACAAGGTACTTCTGAAAATCCCCTTTAAATTAACTTGTTTTCCCTTCGTATGAAATTAACTTATTTTTCCTTCATAGGTACTTCCCTTAAAAATATTTTATTTTTGCTCTGGCTATGGAAAACTGCTGCTGATGCTGCTGTCAGTTCCACTTAAACAGATGCAAGTGCATAAATATTTAAATGTAACTGAGGAGATAAAAGCAAATACTTCTACAGTGCCTTATATGAATTTTATGTAATGTAATTTAAAAGCAATGCCTGATAGTTTCTTTTTTGTACTTTACCTGGTAAGAAACTAAACTCTGATACCTAAGTATTCAAGGTCTAATCGCCTTTAAAAACAATCATAGCTGCTGCTATATTAAAGTGGAAGGAATTAAACAAATACAAATATCAGCTGCTAAACTGGGAATTCAACTAGAGACACTCATTCAAATTGAGTCAGGCTGTTCTGGAATGAGAAAAAATAGTTTTCTCAGCAGATTTCTTGCCCACTTGTGATAGGATAAATGGAATAATGAAAAGGTCATAGGCTGACAATTGAATATGAGAGGTCAGGCCACGTTCTTCATATTCTCCCTCCCTCTTTAGGCACCTTGAAAGTGTTTCACACATAACTCATAAATTACATTTTATTTCTTCCTAACTTTACAGAAAAGCTAGAGTGAAGGCTGACTACATCTCAGTGCAGGAAAAAATTGCCAAAAAAAAAAAGCAAACAAAAATAATCTAAACAAAACAAAAGAAAAAAAAGAGAAAATTTGGAATTAAAAATCAAAAACATTCTTCTAACTTGGGGGATGTATATCTACATAAACTTAGCCAACTTTGGACTTTGCAAAATCTTGTGGTTGTGATCATTGCTCAATACTTTCTAGACTCAGATTAGATGTGACTGAGTTCAAATGTAATATTTTGATGAATCTAAGATGTTTTATTAATTTTAGCACAAATTCTTGGAGAGTGTTACTTCCTAGTCACATATCTCCCTCTAAATTATTTTTTTCCCTCAAATTTACTCCTAATAAAAAAAATAATTCCTTTCTATGGCTAGGTTTTATGGAATTTAAGCCTTAAAAGCAAGCCATGTGGGATGCTGAGGTTACATGAACTGAAACCTGCAGTGACGTCTTAACACAATTACCTGTAAGACTAGAAACCAGCAGCCGTCACACACCACTAACTGTGTCAGTTTGGGCTACCGTGTCAGTCAACATATGAAACAAACACATGACCTACTATAAAAGCATTGCAAAATTACTTTCTTTTCTAATTTTAGGCCTGTGATACACTAGGATTTAATAGCAGGCATGTGACACCAGACAAATTCATGCCCTCCGTTCAGAACTTCCCCATAGCTACTCAGCATACACATACAACGTCACTTCTTAGTTTCCCTTTTTCCATGCTCAGTATTTCAGGTGGTCAGAAACTTTATCCTAAAAGTTACTGACCATGAAAAGCAATGTGTTTTACTCTATTCACCCTCGGCTCAGGCTCTGTCTCATTTTGGAATTTGTATTACTCTGTCCAATATTTTTCTGCAATATCTGCTTAAAGAGGGATGATACTTCCAGCTGATTTGCATGAATTTGTGGCATTGTTCATAAGAAAATACTCACATTTCCACTGTATATCATGGCTGCTAAATGTAACAGATGTTCCTTCTTGTGAGCCTGATACATTCTTTGCTGCACTATTGTACAGGTGTTAAATGTAATACAAGAGATCTGAAAAGAACATTTGTCAGAAACATACAGTAAAACATAAACTATCCAAAGACTACTTGGAAAATGTGTGAGTATTTTGTCAAAGATGGAAAAAACTGTAGCTGATTATGAGACTTTTTTGGTCTGTGTCCCAACAGGAGTAGAAGAAAACCAAGTCAAGACTGAGTGAGAAAAAATAAAACACTAATTTTTGGAAAAGAGAAAGAAGCAGGAATAGAAAAGAAGAAGACGAAAAAAAGAAAGCATTAGTATCCAAGAACACACAGTTTAAAAAAGGCCAGGCACTAAAGCTAATGAAACAAGGACAAAGAAGTTATGAAGAGCTATTAATCTGCTGAAGAAGTGAGAGCAGAACCAAAGTCCCCATTACTCAGGCAGGATGCCTTCCACCAAGGTCAAACACAAAAAGCACATGTCCAGGAAAGGGTAACTAAGACAGGTTGCTAAGGACAGGTATAAATAAGCATGCATGGTAAAATCAAGAAAGGGCAAGTTACTAGAAGAGATACAGTTAACAAGAGACATGAAGAAATTTGTTCTGGAAGAAGAAAGACCAGTATGAGCACTGGCCAGATATTCTGCAGGAGGAAAGACTATTGCCAAATGAGACTGAGAAAGCCAAACTGAGAAAGCCAGAGTTCTTGCTGTCTTCTTTGTATCAATATTCACTAAAAGGATTCAGTAAAACCATCTGTTTAATACCACTGACAAAAGGGTAATATTTCAGACTAGAAACATTAGGAGCAAATTAAAGATCCTTCAAGAGATTTTTGGGGTTTTTTAAAAACTGTGTAAATCTGACAAAGTAGGATTAAAAACCCAAAGAAACGACCAAAAAAAGAAAAACTAAACCAAACCACAACAAACAAAACAAAACTTAATCTGGCCAAAGCAACCTCAGAATTGGTGAGTGGTCAACTCTAGAAATTCAAAATTCTTGTACCAAACCATTGAAAAGGGTCACTAATAGGCTTTTTTATAAAATTTAGAATGAAGGTATTGCAGACCATCTAATTTATTTTCAGTTGCTGTATTGTTATATGTATTCCTGAACAAGATAACAGCAAGATAAGCAACAGACAGCTGTCCAAGAAAACATGAGTTGTGGGAACGTGCTAAAGGAAATGAGGTTGGTTGGGCTGTTGAAGAGAAGCCTGAGATCTAGCACATGCATCACTTCGGGTCAGAAAAGACCCTCAGAAAGGGAAGAGCTAACAGTCCTCCTCTTCTTCAGCAAATAGGAAAAAAAAGGTATGTGCTTTCACTGTCAGATAAAACACAAAGAAACACGTGTAATCCTAAAGCAGATAAGCCACAGAATACAGAGCCTGTGTGCACTGGACAATCATCACTGTCACCAGCCTTTAGGAGGAGATTAGACAAACATCTGTACCTATTGGCGAAGATACAGAGTATTAGCAATTTGAGGGCCATTCTTTCCTTACCCTCCTCTTACTGCTATCATCGTGAGTGATAGACGCAAAAAAAAGTTGTGTGATTTCAGTACCTCCCTTATGTACCACCACTATTCAGTCTTTTTGTCTTTTTAAAACAATGGGGTTTTGAATGTACCCCTGTTGAAAAGTTATTTTCCTAGAACATTCCCTACAAAAGCAAAGTTGGAAAAATTGGAGAGTAATTGTGTTCAGAAGACAAATGAATAGATCACAGAGAAATCTGGCTGTAGACAACATCCTGTCTCAGAGAAGGAGCCACTTCTAGACTTCTGACTCTGGCATGAGTCACACCTCAGCTGTGTTGGAGAGTTGCTATGGCTAATATTCAATGGCTTCTTCTAGGAAATCAGCTAAAATCCACCTGCTGGCATGCACTGAACAGGCAAATGACACCATGTAGCAATGGTGCATCATGCTGAAGGTAAAGTGATAGACACTTTAGGATCCAGGTGTAAAATCTCAGAGCCAAAATATGAATATAGGTTTCATCTCTGTCATCTTGCATCATGAACCACATCAAACTGCCTTCTTGGTGCCAGTCTCAGGGCAAGGATCCCCAGATCCCTCCTGTAAAATGGGCTTAAGTAAGAAATTACTCCATTGCAACATTATCAGATTTAAATAACATTTTGAGCTTTTTACTACTATATTACAAATGAAGATGCCTTCCTGAGAGCCTATAGGATCTGGGAGCCTACAGCATCTGATGCCTTCTTTAAAAAAGCTTTTTCTCACCACTTATCATGTTGTGTAGCAGAAAATTTCTGAAATAAACTTTTTTATCTGCTTCCAGCTAGGTTTTTTTGTGTGAAAACCACAGCCAACATGACTCAATCATTTCCAAGCATAAGATAAAGAAAAAATACATTGTTTTGCTCATCTTAAAAATACTAGCAGTGATATTTGTGTATCATATCTTTGCTCGTGTGAGATACAAATTTTAATTGAGACCAGCCACTGACAGTGATGGTAGCAAAAGTCAGAAGTTACTTGAAAGCATTTTTCCATTGCTCCAAAATGTGCTGCCTTCACAGAAGGCAGTGCTGAGAATTTCCCCTAAGTATCTCAGGAAAATAAAAAAGGTGGTGTGATTTTAAGTCAGACTAGAGTCCTTCAATGATGCCAAACTCTTTCCAGTGGCCTCTAGGGTCAGTTGGATACACAGAGATATATGAATATCAAGCAGATGAAGCTGTTTTTGGCCTTGCCTCTTGTCTGGTCTCTCTGAGAGATAGAGCTATGCCTGAGGATTCCTGAGCTCCACACAAATCACATCATACTTCAACAATGACAGGGAGCTGAAATTACAGTCAGCAGAGGTCATAGCTCCCACCACTGGTATAGACCAGAAGCAAATGCAGTTGATCTGTCCCTTAGAGTATGTGGGGAAAACCGTTTATGTTTCTTGACACCAACCTGTTTGTGAGTTGGTGGGGTGAAGCCTGGAGAGGTGAGCACCTCTTCACACAAGAGCACAACAGGCTTTTGTCTGTACCTCAGGAATTCTGCTACCTTGGCCCTTCAGCTGTTACCAGCAGCTGTAGCCTGGGAAGGTTTCTCCTGCTTAAGCTGTGTACAGAGAGAGCTCATCAGCTGCTTTTGAAGAGTTGCTCTGGAAATGTTTCTCACAGGATCCTGGCTGGCATATCAAGTCAGGAGATGTTTGAGTTTTTGTATCTCATAGATAATAATTACATCATTTTTGTTTCTGGAGGAGAGATTAAAAGGGAAGTAAGAAATCTTAATTAGAGTATAGCCAATTTCCCATTTCAAAGGGATCTCTCAGTGCTTAATTGAAATAGGGTGGAGAGTATCCATAGAAAGCAGCAATTCCGTTGCAATTATCTGGGGGGAGGAGGGGGTTTCCCTAAAAAAAAAGAAAGTATTCTAAGGAAAAATATTTTTTATTAAAAGTACATAGTTACCACTGGTATTCTGCCAAACAATCTCACTTTGTCTTTAGATTTCCTGGGCTAAGTGTTGTATCTAGATGTTGTCACACAGTGATTCATTTATAAAAGCGTCTTGGGTAAGAGGTGCCTGGATGTTGTATAACTCACTGTCACACTGTCTCAAAACAGCAAAATAGAAAAAAAAGTCAACTTTTCTGAAGAACATAACTGAAAATAGCTGTTCCTCACAAAAGCTGGATTTACTCAGCTCCATCTTTGAGAAGGAAATGAAGGAATTTTTGGTCAGGCAGTATTTTATTCTTAATATTTCAGGCAGTAGATATAACCAAGACAATTTTCTGGAATTACTAGGAATCTCTTTTCTTGTTCCCTATTTATAATGATTACATCCCATCTGTATTTTTGGCCACTTGGAAAATGCAATGCAAGTCATGTAGCTGCAATCCCATTCTTCCACGGAGGATGAGAGAGAACAGTTCTCAGCATTTCCACTTCACTGTGCAGCCTGGTGCATGATGTACTTTTTCACTAACCCATGGAGTTATTTCCACAGCACACTATCTTTGAGTGATATAGGTACACAAGATTTTTTTTTAAATGGCAGAAAATTCAAGATTTTATTTTTCTGTCAATCTACAGATACTGAGAAATTTCAGTTACATATTCCTCAATGCTTAAATGTACACTCTTCTTTGTGTCTCTGTATTCTGAAAAATGGTAAAATTATAACAGAATATTTATTTGTCCAGATGAAATCTGCTTGAAATCCACTACTTATCACCCAGAGCACAAAATCAGAAAAAAACTCTCCTCTGATCACGAAGTATTCTCTGATTCATCAAAATTTTACCCTCCTACAGCAGTCATCCTCTTGGGTTTAGAACAGCTGCAGTTCCCTGATAAAGTATTGCTGCATACTTACCATCATAGAGAAACAACCTTTGTGTGTAATAGTCGAAATAAAATGTGGGACTGGGGGCTACAGGAGACGTCTTGCTCTTATCTGTTTCAGTGCAATGTAAGTTCCTGATTCTCAAGAATTTCTCCTGATACTTCCAGACGTTTCCTGTGTTGGTTTATTTGTTTTATCACAACAGTGTTACACACAAGGATTGTTGCTCTGTGATGGTAAGTAATTTGTGAATATTTTATAATATATGACGGTGTTTTTGCTCATATTTTATATATGCATTTTTTTTTTTTTAGTGAGTTTGCTGCATCAACTTTTCTTTCATCGCTTGATCAATGTCTGTTTTGCAAATTTCTTGAACCTAGACACAAAACAAGCAAAATATGCTCATTTCTAACTCTATGCTTAGTACAGTTTTACTATGATTTGCATAAATGTATTGACTCATATACTATAGATAAGAAAGACAATGTGAATTTTAATGATTGAGATGGAAGGAAACTAGGCATATCTTCTGCAGAAGAAATTATTTATTTAAGATTTTTGAACCTCTGTGATATTACCTGGGTTTCGTTCTAAACAGAACAGTGGTTTTGATTTTTATTAATAACTCATATTTGTAAGTCATTGTACTGTGCTCTTTTGCTTGCCCTCAGCAAAATGCAATCCAAACTGTTCGTGAATTAAATTCATGTTCATTTCATCTCACCTTTCCCAAGGTTGTCCTACACTTTTGAAGACTCAATGAAATTTTTTGTGCAAATCAAGTCAGTCTTGCTTAGCAGCCTTCACCAGCAAAGCTCCATCAGCTTGCTCATTTAATCTCTTTCTACATTAAAAATACCAATGCTAAATACAAGGCCAGAGTTTTTATCTCTCAAGCCCATGTTTTTGAAGTGAGGCTCCTCTCCTCTCCTCATGTTCTCCTCTCCTCATCCTCTCCTCTCCTCATCCTCTCCTCTCCTCATCCTCTCCATTCATGAGTCACATCATGCACTGTTCCAAGAATAGTGTTGCTTCAAGATAAACATCATTTACAACTATTAAGTATTACTGAGGGAATCAAGTGAGCACAAAATCACCAATACAGGCTGCATTCAAATAATGTGTCCTCCTTCTCACACAAATTAGCAATCTGTGTGTAAAATCTGATTGGAAATAGGACTTAAGGATTATTATTTTTAAACTCAAGCTTGACACTTTGCAAAACTCTGGATAGAGTATTCAAAAACACTTTTTGCAAGTAGCTTGCAGTTTGTTTAGTTTGATTTTCAGTAACCAGTTTAACTCCAGCTGCTAGGAACTGGTACACATTCTGTCACAGCAACTACTGAGTCAAAACACATATGTTTTTAATGGGGTTTTTGGCAAGCATGGCCCAAATGTTACTGTGGAGGTTCATATGAAAAAATCTAATAGTTTATTCCACGCTTTACAAATAGAAATCAATGTTTAGGATAAAAAATAATGCAGTTTACATGCAGTAAATATATTTACAGAGCTAAATCAGCTAATATGTGCATAATATCCCTTATCTGTGTTGATAAATCATGAACTAAAAGGACAGTGGCTGACAGCTACGCATAGCACTCAGAAAGAGATACATTTTTAAAGGGTAAGTTAAATAAATGCGAAGCAGTCTTGCAGTCAGACTTGCAGTCTGAATTTCCTGATTCCAAGAGCATGGGATTTCTAAGTCTTGTGCATGTTACAGCTTTAGAATGAAACTGCAAACTTTCTGCATCTTTCAAATTAAATACTGTTTAGCTCCTACTACAAGTTTCTCCTTTCAACTGCAACTCAAAAGACACATCATAAAAGCTCTTTTAAATATTAGAAATTCCTCATTGAAAGGATTGTTTGTAATGTCTCTTCTGCGGAGGAAGATGAGATACTTTGTTAGATAAAGACAGGACTGGGGATAAGCAAACTGGACAGTACACAGCTGACCTCCCACAGATGCAAACTATTTCAACACACTGTGCTGACTCAAAGATAGTGCTCATACTAGTTGATAGACAGTTTTGGAAGTCTTGGAGTAAATTATTTTAATACAACACTTTTATCATTCAAATATTGTTTATTTGTTCAGTCTTGTAGGAACTACCTGAGAGGAACTAAGTACGTGCAAAGTTCTTAGAGAGAAATAAAGGACATGGCAAAAGGACATGACATTAATGTGTTTAAGGGATCCCATTAATGTTTTATGCTTTAACCTTCCCACTGTTTTCACACTGTGATGAGACTGGAACAGCGTAGGACCTGGAAAAGCTCAGAGTTCAAATACTGAGTTTATACTCTGAGGAGTTCAAATAGAGTAGTAAGTGTGCTTCTAGAGGGAACACTGACTTTATGTGGCTGTTTGTCTGAGATTGACTGATACAGTTGTAAATTGACTAAAGCCCTAAATTAATATGATAGAAGTTGATAGGAATTCGTCCTCCACATCAGCGGAAGTGAAATATAATCTTACTTTCCTTTTAAGATGGTACATCTCATGGTTGATTTGCCACCAATATTTTCAGGCTGAAAGAAAGCCATTGGTGTTAAACATGTGAGGATATTTGTCTCCCACAAGCTTTTATTTCAGAAAGGTTTAAAAAAACATATTCATAATTGAAATTGCACCAAAATGTGAGTAAATTCTCAGTAATGCCTTAAACAGCAGAGTAAGTCACTAAACAGAGATTCCTTGTTATGTCCATAAGACCTTGGAAGGTGAGGACCCACTCACAGAACAGAGCTGGCAGAATTTTAAGGAAGCTTTCCATTAAGCACAAGATCTAGCAGTGTCCAGGACCAAGAAGGTGGGTAAGGAGGACAAGAGACCAGCATGGCAGAATAGGGGACTGCTGGTCAGACTAAAGGGAAAGAAGCAAATGAACAGAGAGTGGAAGCTAGGATAGGTGTCCCAGGGAGAGTACAGAGATGAAGTTTGTTTATGTAGGGGTGGGGTGAGGAAGGCCAAGAAAAGCTGGAACTGAGCCTTTGACACAAAGAATAACAGGAGGGCCTCTATATGTATGTTAACCAGAAAGAAAAGGTCAAAAAACGTACCCTCTCTAATGAACAAGGCTGAAAAACTGGTAAAAATAGATAAGGAAAAGGCTGAAAGACTCAGCAAATTTTTTGCTGAAGTCTTCATTGGCCACTTCTCTTCATGAACCTCTCAAGTGGATGGATAGCAAAATGGGGATTGGGGGACCAAAGTCCTTTCCGCTGTAGCTAAAAGTTGGGTTCATGACCACCTGGGGAACCTGACTGTACATAAGTTTATCGAACCCAGTTAGATGCATCCCATAGTCTTGAGAGAATTGGCTGATGGAGTTGCCAAGACATGCTCCATGATATTTGAAAGGTCATGGCAGTCAGGTGAAGTCCCAATTCAGGTAAAGTTGGTCAGGTGAAGACCAACCCAGTAACCTTCTGTGATGGAGTGACTGCATCAGTGGGCAAGGAAAAGGCTACCAATGTCTTTTATCTGGACTTCTGTAAAGTCTTTGACATGGTCCCCCTCAATGTCCTTCTCTCTAAATTGGAGAGACATGGTTCCAATGAGTGGGCTGTTAGACGGATAAGAAAGTGGTTGGACAGTTGTACCCAGAGGGTAATGGTCAATGGCTCAGAGTCCCAATGGACATCAGTGATAAGTGATGTCCATCAGGGGTCCGTACTTTTTGTATTATTTAATATCTTCATCAGTGACATAGAGAAGAGATCGAGTGCACCCTCAGCAAATGTCCTGATGACACTAAGCTGAATGGTGTGATGGGATGCTGTCCAGAGGGACCTGAACAAAATCAAAAAGTCGGCCCATGGGAATCTTGGTTTAACAAGACCAAGTGCAAGGCGCTGCACCTGGGTCAGGACAGCCTCCAGTATCAGTACAACAGATTGGGAGCAGGTCTGCCAAGAAGAACCTGGGGGTACTGGGGGATGAGAGGCTGGGCATGACCCAGCCATGTGCATTTTCAGCCCAGAAAGACACCTGGATCCCAGGCAGAGTGGTAGCAGGTCAAGGGAGGTGGTTCTGCCCCTCCACTCTGCATCCAACTCTGGGATCTCCAGCACAAGAAGGACACGGGCCTAATGAAGCGAGTCTAGGAGAGGGTCACCAGGTTGATTAGAGGGATGAAGCACCTCTCTTATGAGGAAATGCTAAGACAGTTTTTTTTGTTCAGACTGGAAAAAAAAAAAGCTTTGGGGTTACCTAATTGTGACATTCCAGTACCTAAAGGGAGACCACAAGAAAGATGGAGAGGGACTATTTACAAGAGCATGTAGTGACAAAACAAGGGAGAATGGCTTCAAACTGAAAGAAAGTAGGTTCAGAGTAGGTATTAGGAGAAAGTTCTTTGCTGCGAGTATGGTAAAGCACTGGCACAGGTTGCCCAGAGAAGTTGTGGATGCCCCATCCCTGGAGGTGTTTAAGGCCAGACTGGATGGAGTTCTGAGCAAGCTTGTCTAGTGAAAGGTGTTCCTGTCCATGGCAAACAATTCTGTGATTATATGACCCCACAGACTACTGAGACTCTGAGATAACTGAAGAGAACCATTTTGTTTATTAATCTAACTTTCAGGACTGATGAAATTCACTCATGATAGTCTTGGTATAATTTCTGTAAAGTGGAGAAACAGGATATAAGTAGTCTATTTAAAGCCCCAGAATTCACTGTGATGAAATACCTAGACAGGGATACTCACATACTGTGGAAATATGTGTGTGTTTTACGTCAATGTGTGATGAATCTTGTTCTGCAAGATACTCCCGCAAATCAATTGTTGCACTTTTAATTTATTTGTGTTGTAAAAACAGCTTCAGTCTTAACACCCATGATGCCAGCAACTGCACAATGACTAAGAAAGCAAATCTGGTTCACTTTCCAGGGACTCTAATCAGAGTAAGATGAATAGCTTGAAATAGTTTGACTGATTAGGTTAGGAAAGCAAAAAGGAGAATCCTTTCAATTGTTCTTCATGCCCACTGGGCATGAGAAAATAATTCAGTTTAACTTGTTCTGTAAAAATATGCTGCTTTCAAGAACATTTTTTTAACAATGAGAGTCAAGCACTTCGGAAAAAAGCTACCTATGGTTGTTGGAGAAAGTCCTTCTCTAGAAGATTTTAAGACAGGCGTTGTTGCAGTTGGTCTCAATACAGCTGATCCTCTTGAAAGCAAGAGGATTTCTGCTGTGGATTTCTTGAGATCTCTCTTGGCCATGCATGTCCAAGAAACTCAAGAAACAATGAGCAGATAAATCAGGCAGCTTCAGAGAAAGAATGTATGTTGAAAGCATTTGTGCAGTGACTCACCATTGCACAAGGTAAGCATTTGAAGGGTTATTTACTTTTGTTCTATTTGTCATTCAGATGATTTTGTTACTGGAGAGCTGGTAAAAACTGATAGGTTTCAGCTGCCTGACATTTTCTACTGGATAAGACTTTTTGTGCTATCTTAGAGAAGTAACTTAATTATTTCCAAAGTAATTTCTGTAATCTACAGGTAAAAGCCCATAAAATGGACAAATCCCTTTGTTTGTCCCATGAAGTTTCATTCAGGGTAACCCAGGTAATAAGTTAAAAAAAGTGGGTTGTACTTCAAGGAAAAGATTATATCCACCTGAGAAAATATCTTTTCCAAGGAGTAGTAACAACATAAAATACCCTAAAGAGTTAGGTCCACACTACATTGTGAGATAGATAACTGAGAGTTGCCAGGGGAGATGCTGATGGAAAGAAGAAAATCAAGGAACAAACAAATCTGTTTGTTTCTGTGTTCAAGTGTGTAGAAGAGAGAATTCACACAGGTGTATACTATACTTGGAGATGAATATATAAACCCTATACACACGCACACACACATTGCCAGTTAAGTTGCAGCTGCATTTCATTCTGTTACACATCTATTTAACAATAATTTTTTCGAGGTCTGTCTGATTGATTTAAATGAGCAACAAAAATCTAGTTGATTTTGTCAAAAAACTTGAGCATTCAAAATAGTATTCCAGCAATTATTTATATCAGATTAAAATGTATATCCTTCATACAGTCTTACCAAGAAAAAAAAAATCAGAGATCATGAAAAATTCACATTAAAGGCTTACAAAATCATATAACAATATATCATGAATACTCCTCATCATATTTTTTGTCCAACTCTTAGCTTCATTCTGGCAGTGTTTCTCATCTGACTTCTTGCTGCATTCTGAAACTTGTTTCTTGGTCTGGAATGGAGCTAATGACAACTACCATCTTTATTTCTTTTGCGAGTGTTATTATCTAAACCTCCTTTATGTCTACCTCTTTACAACAAGAAAGTCTAAAAAAGAACAGTTAAATAAATTCAATACCGGAGCTGTGGAACTGCTTAGAGTCTATTGAGCAAACACAACATCTTGTGCTATTTTTTCCACTATGATTGATTTAAGACTATTTACAAGGCTTTTCTGGGCTATTTCAACAATTTAAAATACATTATATGTCTGTGAAGTATTTATATACATATGTATATAGTCATTAAGGGTACAATTGGTGCATCTTCATGAGGAGTCTGGCCACAGAATTTTGCAAGCTTTAATGGTCAAACAATGGTATAAGTCCTAGCAGTGACAGCAACAGAGGATAGCAGTGAGAGCTGTGAATGAAAAGAGATAATATCAAATGAACACAATTGCTCCCTCTGAAGACTGGTATTTTAAACATAATTAAATACTGTACATGCTGCAGTTTAAGGTAACCTTCAGTGCCTGATGTATAAGATTGAGGGAGAAAGTGATCTCCAAGTTCACCTGCAATAGTGTCAAACCACCTAAAGTAGATGAAAGATAATAGACTTAATCTCACACCACCTTAAAGCAGACGTAAAGTCTTTCAAAGTCTTTTATTTTTAACTAAATGAATTTGGACTAGATAGAAGAAGCTGAGTTGAGTTTTGCACTGATAGTAGTCTCACTGGATATGATTTACAGCTTTGGATCATTATGGCCTATTTTTTAACTGATATTCAAAGCAGTGGATTAATTTTCTTAAAAAAAAACACCAAAACCTACATATTTTTGAAAATATACAAGCTTAGCTCACTGCCATGTTTCAAAGGAAGCTAAATAGCTTTAACTAAGAGGAAGGGTGCCCATAGACAGCTTGGAAATACAGACAGTAAAACTGGAAAAAGAGAAAAGCAGTTCAGAGACCATTTATAAAAAACATGAGAAAAAAAGCACTATAAATGTTCTTAGCATTGTTTCAGTTGCAACATTAGTTTGGGGAGTGGGGAAATGGTCCCTGCAGGATGCAAATCAGCCACAGAAAAATGTGAGATTTGCTCAGAGCAAATTAAAACCAGATCAATTGATTATGAGGGGACAGCATTCAGATTTCTACTTTGCTGAAAAGCAATTCAGTAAGTTGCTCTTGTTCCTCACTGCATATACAACAGGATTCAAATCAGGGCCCAAGTGTGAGATCACTTCAACCTCTAATTATGCAGATAAAAATTTAATGGAAATGTTTCTGCATGTTTGGCTCATCTAGAAACATTCATCTTCATGCCTTGCTGTGTTAGGTTCATGAATTACTCCTCAAGAGGTAAAAGGTATGTAAAATACATAAAAGACATGCTACTGCCCCATATGCTTGATCAGAAATACTGAAAATAATGAGGCCTGAATAGAGTCTTTGTCATCTTAGTTGTTTCCATTTACACAACATAACCACAAGATCATCCTAATCCCAGTGTTACATCAGACCATCAGCAACACTGCTTCTATGCTTTCCTCAGCCTTCTCACCATGATAGGCACATTTACATTTCAGCAATTAGTCCTAAAAAAAAAAAAATCAGTCCTTTTCTAAACATCCCCAGAGATCCCCATCACCAAATGGGCGAAGACTGAGTTGGGTAATTTGTAGTCAGATGGGGAGCAGACAAGCTGGGGAGTACCAGAGTGCATGGCTCTGATGCTGCATGGACTGTCTGCTGTTTTTCTCCCACAGAAAGAGCATAGAGGCAGAATCACAGCCTCTGGACCACACCATGCATAGGCAAGGACTGTCTGTGACAAAGGTGAAACTGACACTTTCTCCCTCAGGAGCTCTCTGGCACCAAGCTCCCCAATCCGTACTTAGCCAGGATGGGAAGGAGAATTAGTCCCATTTGTTTGGCTCTATTCTATGTTAGAATAAATAGCTGCTCAGCCTTGGAGCTGAAGTGCAGATGTGCATCAGCCAGTTTGTTGTACAAATCTGGTTTTTTTTTCTTGTTTTCAATACAAACCAAAACTTCTGGAAAGGAAAGATAAAGATTACCGGGTGGAAAAAAAAAAAAAAAAAGGAAAAAAAATGAAAAAGAAAAAAACCCTATCTCTGGCATTCGTAGCACACGGGTTTGTCTCTTCAAAACAAACAGCTTTATGAGCAACAACAGCACGGATGAAACATGAATCCCTACAGCTTTGTGTCTCAGGGTTGCTTGGTAATGCCCTGACTCCAGTTCTTCCTCATAGTCTATATTTATACTCATTTTTGCTTCCTGGTGCAAGACACAGGCTGTAACATGGTGAGGCTGGAGCCAAGCAGGACACATAGTCTGCACAGACAGGACAGCTCTGTGGGCTGCACAAGGCTGAGTACCAACCATCCCAATGGCTAAACAGTCAGTGAAAGGGTAAATAGCAACAGCACCAACACAAATGAACTGAATTCCCTTAGAAAATGGATACACTCTTATGAGCTGCTGCAACCTGTCTTCCTCCGAAGCACCTCTCCCTTTTACATCAACAGTGAGGGATAGTGGTTTAACTGTCATGAATTCCCATAGCTGTGTCATACAATTTTCCATGGCAATGTTTTCTGTTGAGAAACACACTTGCCTTTAACCTATATGGATATGAAAGACTTACATGATCTTTGGCACTGAAATAATTATTTTATACAAAACCATTCACAACGCAAAATATTGCACATAGTTTCATATTGCTTCATTCATGAAGAATACTATAATACTTAGCCATACCAATTAGAATATGGTAATTAAATAATCCACGGAAAGTTAGGATGGTTATGGGAATAAGAGAAATTTTCATTCTAAACCCCTAGTTTAAATTTGGCTCAGTGCTTGTTTATGTTGAACCATGACTGTCCAGTCAGTGAAGGGATGGTTCAGGAAGAAAACTAGGGTAAAGATCTGTTATTTTCATTTAAAAATCTGTAAATATGAGCTTGGTAGACACACCCTTAAGGGGAAAGAGCTGACATGTTGAAGATGTCAGGAGCAATGTCAAAGGTTAAATGTGCATAAATTGAACATCTCACTCCTATAACAGAAAAATGTATGCTTCTGCTTTTCTACATCCATCCTGTGAAGAGTGTTTCTTAATACAGTCAGAAAAAAAAGCACTCATGGTTATACACCCCAGATATTGTACTCTTCAGAGGCAATTGTCAGCTAGAAGGATCAGTAAAGAGGCAAGTTAGACAGCCTCTAAACATGCTCTGGCAAAGTCACAATTATATATCCTATAACTAGAGACTGTCAGAAATACAGACATGGAAATGATCTGTGCCACGGGAAGAGGGAGAAAATTTGTTGCACAGGTTCACATCATCTTTTTCTATGTGGTCCCTTACTATCTGCTTTTTCTCTACTGCCTCCACCTTTTTTCCTCCAGTTAAACCAGTCAGGTCATTCAGTTATCCCTTGCACACCCCCAATCATTCATTTTTCTGTCCTTTGTAATGCTGTCAGTACGTCTAAAACTTTCAGACCCATGACTGCTGTAATCCAGCTGAGGCCTTGGCCTTAGCCATGGTGAATAGAGCACAAGTTCAGTTCATGCTTTGCTCTATGCAGCCCACTCTGGTACTAGTCTTTTCACAGCAATTGACGTTCTTGTTTAGTTCAGGATCTACCACAAAGCCAGGCAGATATAAGAAATGCAATCTCAGTTGCTGGCCTCACCTTTTATTTGTGCAATTGATTGCTCAAACCTAAGTTTTGCCTGTTACTCATAGATTTCTGTCCTGATTTTTATGACAATATGTCTAATTGTCAACTTCATTTTAGATTCTAACCCTGCCATCTGACTGCTTCTCATTGCTCTTCAGGAGATTGTGAAAAAATCCTTAAGTATACATGAAATGAATTTTTAAAAAATTGTTCTAAGGAGAGTCTTGGAAACATAATTTACTACCATTGCAATTCAAAATATAATGAGCTTTATCTGTTCCAGATTTGAATGGCATTTACAGCATAGAAGAGAAAGCAGCAGATTAACAGACCAAAAGCAGCCCTGCCAAGAAGGATCTGTGGGGATTGGTGGATGAGAGACTGGAGATGAACTGGCAGTGTGCACTTACAGCCCAGAAAGCTGGATCCAAAGCAGCGTGGCCAGCAGGTTGAGGAGGTGATTCTGCCCCTCTACTCTGCTCTGCTGAGACACCCCGCCTGGAGCTACGCATCCAGTTCTGGGGTCTCCAGCAAAGGAAAGATATGGATGTATTGGAGCAAGTCCAGAGGAGAATTAGAGGGATGGAGCACCTCTTCTGTGAGGAAAGGCCGAGAAAATTAGAATGGTACAGTCTGGAGAAGAGAAGGCTTAGGCATCACGTAATTATGGCCTTCCAGAACCTGAAGGGAGCCTACAAGAAAGATGAAGAGATACTTTTTATGATGGAATGTAGTGACAAACAAGGAGGAATGGCTTCAAACTTAAAGAAAGTAGGTTTGGACTAAAAAGAAATTCTTTACTCAAAGGGTGATGAGATACTGGAACAGGTTGCCCAGAAAAGTTGTAGATGCCCCATCCCTGGGGGTGTTCAAGGCCACCAAATGGGGCTTTGAGTGAGGTAAAGTAGTCTCTGCCCATGGCAGGTGGGGTTCAACCAAATGATCTTTAAAGTCCCTTCCAACCCAAGACATTCTATGATTCTATGAAGTGCAAGTTGAATAGCTAGGTACAATATTGTCTGTAAGGAAGATGAGCTAAAAAAAATGCCAAAGTTTCTTGATGATAAAAAGCTCATGTTTTTGAGAGAAAAAGCTATATATAGAACAAGTATTTCCTAAAATGCACTTGGTGTACTTGTTCTATAACGTTTGTTGAACAAGGCAGCTGCATAAAACATGATTACTCAGTTCATAGGCTGGCCCTGATTTCTAAACCAATATAGAGAAATATGTCCTTACACTTTTGCAGTTGCTGCTTGGCTGGGTAACTAGTGAAAAATAACAGTCTACACATACTGTCAAACAGAAATCTGTGTCAGACTTCTGAAGAAACAGACCAGTGAGTTTAGTACTAGACTGCACAACAGAGACACCAGATTTTTTTCCACTGGGTGATTTCAAGTCATTCAGCTAAATCTATTTTAGAAGCATCCTGATTTGGAGAAACTTAATATTAGATCTCTATGATGCAACTACTCTGAGTACAATTTTAAAAGTACTGAGCTGCTGTGAAAATAAAGGAGACACTGTGGATGTTTAGCTCATGTGAAAGTTAGAACGGTCATCAACTGAACTGAACTCAATATAGTGAGATATTTTACATTTTTTTATGAAAGGGACTTACTGCAAATCACAGAGGAGGAGCTAAACATTCGTACTTTGAAAATGCTGACCTTAAATCCTCTGATGTTCCTCATCCTTAAAATAAAAGTAATGGACAAGTTCTGATAATATCATCAACTACACCCATAGTTTACTCAATGTGACTATATAAACATATCGAAGGTCAAAGAGGGAATTCATTCTTCAAGAATACGTTCTTTAAATAATTTCATTTACTAGAACAGAGCTAGCAGCAGTAAAAAAATGAGGAAACTGGAGAGACTTTTTTTTCTGGAAAATGTGATTAATATTTCCTATATAGGAACCTATTGCAGGTTCTATATTTCATAAAACCTGCACGACTCTCCAAAATATGACAGCTTCTCATTACAGAGGACAGAAACAAGGTATCAGCTGGGAAATGTAGGCACTTTTGTACTCATAGAGTACCATCCTGAAAACCTTTGCCTTAAGCTTTTAGACGGCACTGCCTAGAAGGCAATTGTTTTCAACTTTCCTAAGTCATTTTGGCACATGCTCTTTACCCTTCAGTTCTTAAAATGATACAGGTTCGTGCCGTGTACGTGCTCTGATTTTCCAAATGTTTCACTATGTTTCCACATGATTATGACAGAATTTACTCCATAGGCAAAATAGTAAGAAAAACCACAAATGAGATTATGCATCAAAGTGGAAAGACACAACAGACCTTTATAATTAGCATACTAATTATGTCTCAGCCTCTCTGTAACCAGCCACCAACTGTGTGGCACTCGTTCTGGAGTCAACAGAAGATCCACAAGAAACCAGATGTGTTGCATGGAGCCTTTGGTTTTTAAAATGTCCCTGAAACTATATTTTCTGTCTGAGAGGGACAGCATTAAGTTTAATTTTTCCCCTTCCATTTCTGCAGTTATGTTGATTAATGTGTTTCACCAGTAGAATGATACCAAGTTTTAAACCTCATTGTTTTACAGACACATGAGCACATAGAGTTGTCTCTGCCTTGTGTAAGAGGTGGTGACTCTTTTTGAATTCTGGTCATTCAAAATGAGGTACACCTTTGCTGGTGTTGGCTCAGCATCACTGGAGAGACCATCATATGATCTGGGCAGCTGCTGAAGCTCCCCCTACAGTCAAACGAGAGAGGATATCTCCTGTGTGCAATTTAGAGAATCTCTGAAGAAATATATAAAGTTTTTGGAGTAAATCACTCCTCTGCAGACACCTCCTCTGCATGCATTGCAATGCAGCCCTTATACACTGAGCAAAAAGTAAGATGAGCTCTGCATAGGTAGCCATGCAATTAACAATAGTGTTAGGATAATTTAAAGAAATATATAGGACTAAAATTATGATAATCTTTAACACTGAACAGATAAATTGGCGTTATAATATTAATAGTTCATACATATGTAACATCTTCACACGTGAATATGTATTTATCTGTTCCTCCTATTCACCAAGAAATAATTCTGTCTGGGCCCTGATTATGTGTACACTTTAGATGGAAGAGACTGATGCATCCACTTGCATGGGAAGCAAACTGGAGGCTGTTTGAAAAGAATCTTTTTTGTGAGAAAGAATCAAGAGGCATGAAAAGTTGACTGCCTCAATAAGTTAATTTTTACAGAGGCTCCATCCATCATAATATATTTTGAAAAATTAGATTTATAAAATTCATTCTGATTGTTGAAGTTGGAGAAGTTTCTTGCTCAACAGATCCACTCATAAATAGCTGTTCTGATGAATACTAATCAACAAGATTATTTTTCACTTCCCTTCAGTATTCTACAAACTAGTACCTTGACACTGTTTTATAGGATAAAGGACACAAGATAAGAAATGCTAACATAAAGATGCTTCCTCCATGTAGCATTGACTAAATTCCAATCATTTACGCCAGACATAGACTGCAGTTGTAATTGATTTATGCAGATGTTTGTTTCTGATGGTTTTTACAAGATTAGAAATTTTTCAGTTACCAGTGGAAACTAAAGGTGTTCAGAGTATGGTGTTAGGATAAGGATAAGGAATTAAGATAAGAGTGTTTTTCTACTTGTAAACATGAAATCAAGGTAACCTATAGATAACAGAATTTACTACATTATTTTTCAGTTTACTTTCAGGATATTATTCTTCATGCTGAACAGTATATACACTAGTTTCTTCACATCGTACTTTGTCACCTGGAGCTGTGTTCTCATTCTTTGGATTTTTTGTCTTTCTGCCCTCCTATGGATTTATTTACAGAAAACAGACCTGTAAGGACAAAGCAAGGCAAAAACTTGTAATATCCTTTGTTTATAAGTACCTAAAAATAAAAATAGAGTTAGTCATACAGCTATTTAGGGATTTTATCTATGGTTTGTGAACATAGCATACAAATCAATTTTTTCCATTGACATTTGATTCAAGTTTAGATTACATTATACATTCTCTATTACACATCCATAATGCATCCTTTAAAAAAAAAAAAAGAAGAGGTTCAACCTTATTCATTTAACTTATAACCAGATTAGCACATACGGGAATGGACTGTAGAGTGGATATAAGACCACTGGAAGAGCATGGGTTTTTCATGCAGGTTTAACACTTCATGGGAAAATAAAGTCCATTATAAAATACAGGGGTAACGGTTTCTGAAAAAAAAAATCCTATATATACTCATTTAAATAAGAACCTCTTATTATAGAAATTTAACCAAAAAAAAAGTGGATTGTGAGGCATTTGTGTGTGTGTGTGTTTCTGGTTTCCAGTAACAGAGTGCTTCAGGATGAACACCTTTAAGCTCAGAGGGAGGCAGAGGCCAAGTCTCTTCCAGCAGCCACTGAAGTAACAACCTGCTCCTCTTTCACACACCCACACACAGGCAGACCTGGCTCAAGGCCTGGACAGCTATTCCAGAAGCATGCAGTCAATGGATAGATAAAAGGATACTGGCACTAGTTCCTCTAGGATGGCTGTATCCTTGGCAATGACTTCATTAACTCGCATGAGTTAAGGAAACAAATTAGCTTGGCAATCAAATTCTTCTCTGATGGCAAAGAGAAAAGAGGCAAGTCAGTGCAGACTAGTTCATGGGTCTACCTGTCATTTTTCTGCTCGTTAGTGCAAATTTTTTATTTCTTTCATTTCCTCATGCAAGAATAAAAGACAGAGGCCTAGGCAGCAGCCCCTGGGGTATAATTCATAGAATCATAGAATAGTTTGAGTTGGAAGGGACCTTTTAAAAGTCATCTAGTCCCATCTGCCTGCAATCAGCCAGGGCATCTTCAACTAGATGAGGTTGCTCAAAGCCCCATCCAACCTGACTTTGGATATTCCCAGAGATGGGGCAACTGGCATTTCTCCAGGAAACCTGTTCCAGAGTTTCATTACTCTCACTGAAAAAAATTTCTTATATCTCACTTGAGTCTAGCCTCTTTTAGTTTAAACTATTACCCATGTCCTATCACTGCAGGCACTACTAAAGGACCTATTCCTATCTTTCTTGTCACCTCCTTTAAGCATTGAAAGGCCGCAGTAAGGTCTCCCCACAGCCTTCTCTTCTCCAGGCTGAACAATGCCACCTCAATTAATAATTACTCCCACCTTAGCTCATTTTGGTTTGTACAAGAGCCTGTCTCATATTAGACACTTCAGACTTCTCTCAGCTAAGTACTTCACAGCTAAGGAAATGTGGGCTCTGGCAGTGAGTCACTGTGCCCAGCCTGCCCACCCATGGATTGCTCTGGTAGCCCACAGCCAGCACAACTTGTTCTCCAGTTTTGCTGCTCCTTCTGGCACAAAAGAAGTGCCATGTAGCTGAAAATATGATCTCCAGCTTTTTTTGTTCTACTCTTCTTCACTGAAGAATGTCCTAACTGTGACAGCATGGCTGACACCTAGACATCACCTTAAAAGTTCCAAAGTTCAGTGTTCAGAAGTGTTAAACAGATTATCACCCCAATCCATGGGAGCATCTAGGCCTGGGTGCTTAAATAGGCTCTGCTTCTTTTGGGTAAGGAGCAACCAAAACTTTCATAATAAAGTGTGATAAACACCGGAACTTCTAAAACATGTCACATTTTGGGTGGGTCACTCATATGTGATAATAAATATTTTTTAACCAGGCAATTTCACAGATGCAGAGTAGATGCACCTGAAGATTAACTGCTTGGGCAAATGTCTGTACATGTCCACAGTGCTGCCACAAAGCCTTTGTACACTTGTGGGTTTTTTGACAGGATATCCACTGCTTCGCCACGTAGATTATTCTACTAACATAATGACAAAGATCACAACGGCGTCTGCCTTTTGATCAGCTAACTTCCTCTCTGCTTGGACACCACAAATGACACTGAAAGGGAGAACACAGTGAACTCCTTCCACAGCTACCATGAGCATCGTAGCAATATTTACAGCAGATTTCCTCTCCACTATTGTTATTTCGTTTACTGGGTGCCTACATCAAAAGGAAGAAAACAAGAACATATTCTACAGCCCTGAAGTCATCAACCTCTCATTTCTCAAGTCAACATCTATTTGAGACACTCTTGTCTGTCTTTCAGCGTCAATACAACGTCATTGCTCAGTGTTTTTTCCTTTTCCACTGACACCACGAAAGCACATTGTCAGAGAGTGCTGTTTAATTAAACCACAGTGACAGGAAAAGCCACCTATAAATGTAATGCTTAATAAAATTACAAGCATAAAAATAGTACTCCCTCACCTTAGAGATCAGTTATGACAGAGTTTTTACCACAACACTACAAACATTTGATACATTATTGTATTTTTATTTCTCCAATTAGTAAAATAAGATATCACAGTAAACAAATGTGTTGTAGAGGGACTTCAGAGAAAGGCTTTAGAACTAAAAGAAAGCTATGATATCAGGTAGATTCTCACAAAAGGGACCATCAACAAGAACTCTGCCACACACAGTTACAATTTATCTTGTGCCTTCCTGGAAAGGGCGCTCTTTTCCACTTCCTGTCTCACACGCTTCTACTTCACAAGACAGGATCTATCAAAGCTGTTGCTCATGCAGAGTTGAAATTTTGCTCACTCAGGCCTGTGGCATTGCAATTCTGGAGGGACAGATACACTGACATGAATTTCAGGAGCTGTTTGAAGCTGCTCAGGAGGTTGGAACTCCTGCAACTGTCCTGCAGGAAACAAACTGGAAGTGTGCAGGTAAGATTGTGAAAAGAAGAATCATCGATGCCCTTCATTGCCTGGCTCTCGTGTTTTTCTCAAAGGGCTTTTGTTCTGTGTCCACAGCAGAAAAAATTGACAGACACACGAGAAGGGTTTTTAGAACTGAGTTTGCGAGACTGAGAAAAGTGGACAAATAGGGCAGGAAGTAGGAGATAGTAACAACGTATGGAAATGCAATGAATAAGGTAAGAAAGGTCCACCAGAGGACAAGAACTTGCTCAACCACCAGGTAATTTGTTTTAACTAAATCAAGCCTTTTAGTCTCACTGGAGATGTCTGAAACACCCATGAACTTTATGGCACAGTAATTGCTTTGTTAATTAAAGAGTGCATTAGCTGATTGTTTACTAATCATCCTACATTTCTGAGGCATAATTTGAGCTCAGGTTCTCTGTAAAAGTGAATACGAGCAGTTGCTTGTTTTCTTCACCATTGTGTAGCTACTCTTCTTCTGTGTGCCAGCCCAGCACATAAAGTTTGTGGCAATTATGAGATGGGGAGATTTTTTTAACTATCTTTGAACCTCACAGTAAAAGAACCAAAAAATCTTTTCTATTTCAGCAGTGTAAAAATGCAAGAAAAATGCAAGATAAACAAGAAATCCAGGTACTCAAATATTATTTGCTAATCAAGTGCCCCAGTAATTCTGTACCTTTGTAACACATGTATTTGCATGTTACCAAAAATCTCAACATGTCTATTACTTTTGCATAAATCCCCAATGCTGTGATATCTGACATCTTATTTCAGACAAATTTTTTCTTCAGAAACTTCTCAAAGATCTCTACTTCACAATAATTAGAAAGAATCACAGGCAGTTGTCAGATCCACGCTGCATATCAGTGTACAAAGAGAGTGGAAGAAAAAAGAAAGCAGCTGGAGACCCAAAAGCTACATGAACTGACAAACATCCAAGCAAAATGAGGCCTGGCTGCAAATGATTTTGCAAGACTGAGTTATATGAGATGCATCATATCAAACCTCTCAAGTCTTTAGCAAAAAAAAAAAAAAAAAGAAAGAAGAAGGCAAAAAAAAAAAAGCAATTCTGTGCATTTCAGCAGGGTGGAGTAACACTATATATTTTTTAAAAGGAGATTTTCCTTGTAGTCTGCCTTTTGAAGGGCCTATGTGACAAGGTTAATGCTATAAAGATACAGAAAGTAGTAAGACTTTTAAAGCCTTCGCTTCACAGCATGGAATCCTGCAACTGGAAGTAGTTTTAAAAAACCAGTGTTCTTTCCCACACAACTTTCTGGTACAGAGCACAGTTACACAGACCTATACTTTGTCTCCTTTAAGTTATGCTTGTGTCTCACTTCGCTTTTTTTCCTAAGAAGCTATTACTACTAAAGAATTTTATCATTGAATATGAATCTGCAGCTTTACCATCATAATAAAAGTGAACAGAAACCCATAAAAAACTGGTTTTGGCTACCATAGAATATGCTAACTTCACAAACTATATTACGAAGTAAGGTTAACAAAGGAATTTTTTTCCCAATATCATTAAAAAAGGTCCCTGCTCCGTTGCTGTTTACAGAGTGCTGATATTTTTTCTTTAGGCATGAGATCAATCTTACATCATCAACACATCAGAAGTCAATGAAATGAAAATATTAAATGCATTTTCCATTGTTATAAAGGTGTTATAATAGTTTGAGCTTGGGCATTAGCTGTGTATACACGTAAATAATAAGCTGTTTCATTTCTGTATGAAGTCAGTGAACATATTTGGCATTCAGGAACTCTAGAAACAAAGACACCTGTTTTACAGGGATTTAGATAACTAACTTCAGATGAAAAACTTCAGCTGAAAAATCCTTTCTCTGTAAAACAGTGAAGGGTTTTCTTCACTTCAAGAATATGTTTAAATTATACTTGAGTGCATGAAGTTTAATGTGTAGAACAAGTATCTAAGGCTGCTACTTTATTATGCATTTTCAGAATCCATAATAAACAGAATTAGCCTGTATCCTAGAACAGAGATATTGTGCTACCACAGTAAAATAGTTTAAAAATAGCTTAGAATATTATATCTTCAGTGGAGTTACTGCAGATTTATTCCACTGTAACTGAGAGGTGAGGTGCAGCAGTAATAAAAGTAAAAATCTAGGCATGGAAACAGTTTGGAAATTCTCTGACTGGGCTTTTGCAAAGCCTTGAGACCAAAGCAGAGCTTGGTCCCTCTAGTTTCCCCTTCCAGTGCTTTCCCCTTCCAACTGCCCCCATTTCCCTCCTCATTTCCCTGCTCCCACTACAAAGTCCAAGAGATTAAGACTCCATATGAGTGCTATAAGGATGCAGGAGTAATTACGTTCCTCCTAATTACATTCCTCCTAATGTAATTGTGGCCATTGTTCTCCCTGCCTAACAGTGTGACATTACAATCCCCACTTCTACAGGGAGGAGAGGAAAATGGCAAATATCCAGTACCTCCATCCCATAGACAATATACATCCTAAATCATAAGATATAATATAAATCATAAAGGACAGTACATGGAAGGGAGCATAAAGGCTCTAGCAACTAATATACGGTGGCTTAACTAAAGGTACTGATCCAGACATCCATTGAGGGATCATAAAACTAATTTCTCAAAAACTGTTGTTTTTACATTGATAATATTGATATATTCCTTTATCTAAAACACATTCCTTAGAATGTTACTAAATGTTAGTAGTGTTTTTAATGACTGTAGGCATTGTACAAGAAAGGTGAAGTAATGTGGTCTCAGAAATATATTAACAATTGGCATGCTATTATAAATGTACAAACTGAAGATCTATATTAGTGGACAGTTGAAGGGATTTTTTTTTTCCCCTTATAAGCTGTAACGTATGAATTTGAAGACTTTTCTCATCCAGCTTAACAGAATTCACGTTCTCAATCACAAATGAGTGTAAAATACCACTCCCAACTCTCTGACACAGTAGCCAAAGAGATATCTACCTGTGCCCACATTGAACTTACATTTACAGATAACGGATAGCACTGACGTCAATCCCAGCACAAGACTGTGTGGACTGTGCAGCAACCTTTCTCTTTGATCCTTCCCACTGACTTCATGAAATACTGACTGCAAGGGTTACTTTATCCCATACCAGCTAAAAATAGTAAAAATTGAGTCAGTGTTTACTACCAACTTGCAAGAACTGTGGCAGTTTTAGAAGATTACACGTCTTTCTTGAGTGACAGCATGTAGAAAAGAAGTCAGGCTTTCTTCTGAAGCTTTTTAACATGGATAAGTCTGGGAGCAGTTGAATGGAAATGCATATATTTGTAATATACTATGTAGGTGTGAAAGTCTGTTTTTATTATAGGTCTTGACTTGAGAAATCTGGAATTTCTAAGCATCCCTTGTTTTTACCTTACGTCCCATTTTACACCCAAAAATGTTTGCAGTTCAGAAAGAATCATGTAGTTGTTATTACACCTGTGTCCATCTACGGAGTCAATGTATTTTGGTCAGGGTATTATTTATACCTGAAGTAGTTGGGATCAGACATAGCTTCCCAGAATTCTTGATACTGGCAGAAACTTTAGCTTTTCCTTTGGATTTTCATCCTGAAAAAAAAAAAGAAAAGTGTGGAAGCATGTAGTTCTTTAGCAACATGGTAAGGACCTGGCAGCACTGTTAGACCTTCTTGTCTCCATGCATCTGCTTTCATGGAAGTGATTGTTTATCAGAGGGATTTCTTTTTTCCACCTAAATGGCAGTTCTTTCTTAACTCATGCAAATGTAGCCACAGAAAATGGGCAGATGCACAGGAAACCCTTTTCCAGTGAGGCAATGCCACCACCTGCCAGGTTAGAAACTCCCTTTTATGGTTAGAGGCATGATCACCTGTGAGGCACCTGTTTGTGAAATACCATTGGAAAGACACCAGCTCAAAGGGCTGCAGCATGAGCTGATAAGCCTGCAACACCGGAGGAGCCTCCTCCCCAACTGCAAAGCTGTGCCTCTGTAAAGTGAGAAAGAAAAAATAATAAGGTAGAAGAGATCGTGCAGTGGGATGTACAGCTTTGCAGTACAATAAGCAGTGCTTTCTCCCAGAGAGAGGAATCCCGAGTCTTGCTCCCTGCTTCTGTGTTGATCAGGAATTATGAAAAAGCACAGCAATCCCAGGATCTCCCCATCTTCTCTTCCCTTTCCTAAACGATCTGAAAGCCTGCATCAGAGCACTAGATCCATGTGTTAAACCAGGCCAAGGGAGGCTTCTCTGGAGAGAAATTACATTTGTACACCAATCTAAAAATTGGTTTCGTCTTCTGGCTGTTCAGCTGCACTAACTGGCACATTTATGTCTTTTCTCTGCTCTGTTGCAAGACAAGCCTCCAAATCGTTAACATTTATTCTTAACTTCAGTTCTTCATCAACCACATTTGACTGCCAGAATATCTTCTTCTATCCCCTCAGTCAGCCTAGGATGTACATCCCCATCAGATAACCTGGGGGACCTTCTCTGCATCCAAGACATAGTTATAAAACAAACCTGTTTATTTTATAACTTTGTTGCAGTATTAAAAATGTAGTTACTGATATTTCTAATGATTGATGTTTCATAATATGAAGAGCTGGCCTAACCACAGCGTAAGAGCTTTTGTCATCCTTTTAATAACTTGGGTTTAGTACTAAAAACTACCCCTCTGGTCTTACAATGGGTGCAATCAGTGTGACAAGTTCCCATACAGTTTCACAAAACTTGTAATTCTTGTTTCTTTTCCTAGGTTTGCTCAGTCGCACTTTCCCTGTTCCTTGAGGGATCCAAGGAGTTTGTAACTCTGAGTCATCAATAAACAATGGTGGTGATTTCTAGAGAGCTACATCTTGCCACTCACTGCCGCTCTGCTGGCATAAGATCTGGGAGTGAAAGAGTTAACCTGATTGACAGCATGTCCTTGGGGATCCGATCTCAGAAAGCATGAGATACCGAGATGGCATTTGGCTATTCTTGCTCTTCTTCATTCCACTTGCAAATTTCAAACTCATTGAAACTCAA
Organism: Platyrinchus mystaceus; assembly: GCA_035041135.1. NCBI lineage: Eukaryota > Metazoa > Chordata > Aves > Passeriformes > Tyrannidae > Platyrinchus > Platyrinchus mystaceus. The sequence goes on along the minus strand of JAWWLV010000100.1, from coordinate 58,714,601 downwards.
GTTCTTAAAACAAAATGTTCCATTTTACTTTAAAACAACAAACAGAGTCTCACAAACAAAGAGAAAGCTGAAGCGTAGAGCTAACAACTCTGCTCTCTGAGGATAATCTCCAAGAAGGGTGGGATCTTTTTAGTTCTGACAGTTTTTTCTAGATTATCTTGTGTCAATATCCTAAATTTACATACATCGGAATCAGCAAGAACACATTGACAATTCTAGATCCAAGAAGTTAAATCCTTATGGCCATGGCACAAAGCTTGCCAGAGTCCAAGAAGTATTTGGACAATACTGGGCTGTCAGACACATGGTAACATTCTTGGAGTTGTTGTGTGCAGGGCCAGGAGCTGGACTCAATGATCCTTGTGAGTCCCTTCCAACTCAGGAGATTCTATGTTTCTTATCCCATAGGTTTTAATGATTTTCTGTACAAAAATTGACATAAATTCACACCATTCTGGCTGTAAGCAGTGGAAAGTCAAGCAGATGCCTAAACATGGATTTAGGGACCTAAATAAATTATCCTTCCATATCATTTTGGACACATTGCTTAGAGTGCTTCTGGGCAAAGATTTACATATAAAATTTTAGGTTATTACAATTGTTATTATTATTGTTATTGGTATAGAAACAAGTCTGTTGATTTCTGCTCTGCTGCACAAATCTGATTATTATGCTAAGCAGTAGAATATACAATCAAATCTCTTTTATTGAAATAGAATTCTTCCTGTGTTATACGTTGAAAATTGAAAATATGTTACATTATATTGCCATACTCACAAAAATTGCGAAATAGAAGGTTCTAAAATTGGTGTAGCCACATTCTGTTATTTGTTTTAAATATCCGGGTATTTTTATTTCTGGCTAATACAGATGTTTATCATTATCTAAAATAGCTACTATGATTCATAATCTTCTGTGAGCCTGATGCAGAAATTTTTTGGTCAAGATGGCTGACATTTAATTAATTACTAAATTAATTAAGATTCACATTTAAAAAAACCCAAACTACCTCATCTGCTTTATGGATGAGCGAAAGGGGAGGGAGAAGAATTGTGAGGTATAAGGAGTGAGAGTTAGAAACAATATCAATCAGGCTCCAACTTAACCCACACCTTTCTCATCACAAGTGTAACTGAGATTTCAAAACATTTATTTACAGCCCATAACACAGAATGTTTAAAAAAACTTTGACAGAATGGAAGGTGCCCTGATAGTTCAGACTCCACCTGCAACACTGAAAAGCCCAGACCATAGATCCTTTTCAGCCTCATCCAGAGCACGTGGTTTAACCTACAAGGTTTCAAACTACATATCATGAGTGCTCCGAAGGTCAGGAAGATCTGAAGTCACTCTGCTTTTCCACCATCAGATAAGATCATGGAAATTACACAGAAGTTTTTCACAGCAACAATTTTCCAACTGAATTGGGATAAAGAATGGAAAAGAAATAAAAAGAGAAATTAACATAGGGGACATTCAGACACAAGATGATTACAGAATTGCAATAAACTCATCTTAAAACAAGGGTAAGTGGAATTATCTTAAATCAGTTAACAGGAAGAACAGCATTTTTGTGTACATGTTCTGAACTGAATTTTGAACCTAAAACAACTGTACATAAATTATGAGGTGACTGGTTCTCCCTAAACACTCAAAAAGAAAGGCAATGCTGTTCTCAGCTTTATGTTATTAGTAACAACAGTTCTCAGGTCCCAATATCTGCTTTTATCATCACCATTGTTATTTTCATTATTAATCTCAGGCTGTGTACGTCAATGTCATGAGGCCAATATAAGTGACAGAAATTGGCAAGAAAAGTAACAATTCGGGGAAAGTACAATATTGTTTTCTTTAAAATAACTGTAACTGTTGCTCTGTTTCAAGCTGAATTCTGGTTATTCCTTGAAAATGAAATTGCTGCCAGTTGCTTTCCATTGTACAAAACTGATGTATCTTACAACGTACTTAGCTCAAAGCAGAACAATTTTGCATATGCAAAATGCATATTATCTACCATAATAACCATGTCTTTCTACTGTCACACACTGTACACATATGCATGTAAACAAGATTAATTTCTTCTTCATTCCTACTCAGCTCTGTAATATGTTATATTTATTACATGTTAACAAATGCTAGTAGACACAGACTATAAAGCATGTGCACTTTATGGATTCCTAACAGTTCTAAATGAAATGTTCCCTGTACCTGAAGAACAAGAATGAAAAGAGATCAGGTCTACAGCACAATAGATTTTCAACAAAAGCCAATAGTCCTTTGAGAAGAGATAAATCAATCTTGTATAAAACTTCGGACTTCTTGGATACTGTTCACCATCAGTAAACATTATTCATTTGGATGTCCTCAGAAACAACACTCAAGAAGCATCCAGACTTCTACAACTGACATTATTCTTGTGTCTGAATAAACATTTCCTTTTTTAACCGCAGTCCATTCATTTATTTGCTTGTGCCCTTATTTCCTTTGGAATCTCTAACTGTTATGGAAAAATCCACAGCCAAAAGCGAGGCATGAGGAAAAAATGATAAAGTTTCCACACAGAGCTCTCTCACTGGTATGGCATGTTGCAAATTTGTGGGTCTCCCTAGATCCACCACTGTCAGCAGTATCAGTACTATCTACGGCATTTGTAGCATGCTGATCAGTATCTCAGCACCAGAGGAAATATTTTTGAAGGAGTGAAGGAAAGTCAAAATCAGCTCTAGTATCATCTTTTTCACAGTTGAAGCCTAAATTCTAAAGTGATTTGTCATCTTCTATACCCATTTTCACTTAAAGTCTTTGCTAATAAGTTAATGGGGAAAAGAAATCGAAGTCGTCATTATCTCTGAAAAGGAATAGTCTAGGATTTGTCTAAAATTCCTGACAGAGATACATTAAAAAGCCCTTCTCACAAGTTCTTTGGCTAATGCAGGGTTAGTAGGTTTCCTCTCAAGGGAATTCACCTCATCCCATCACATTTTATAAACTCATCTCAAATACTCAAAGAGTAAATATATTTTGAAATGATAATAATAATGTGGACTTTATATCTGTTTATATATATCTGTTTGCATGTTTCATATGTTTTCTCATAGGAAGATAAAGCTGCTTCCTCCAGCTTTTTCAAAACAATCTTCATCTTTTTCCCATGCACCACATCCTAATAAGAGCAAAATGTGCTGAACAATTACCTCACTCTGAGAAGTTCTCGAGAAGATAATAGAAATGCTTTTAATGCAATTTGTCTTCCCAAAGGATATTTCTACATGGATAGATGCTTTCTGAGACCAGTTGATCTTGAAAAAAGATGCATCAAAAGCATCTAGAAATGATGTTCCTCCCTAAACTGAACTCCATTATTCTGTCTCCCAATCCTCACATATGGAATTTGCAGCAAATTTTTATTTTGCCAAATCTTCGCTATTGTTTTAGCACGCTATTGTTTTACAGTAAAATGCAAGGCAACAGAAGTCTTCACAAACATCTTGTGGAAGTTTTAATCTTGGTACCAGTTATTGTTGCTGCTCCAAAGATTATTATCATAATGCACTGAAAAGAGTAGCACTGTTAAGACAATGCTTAATAGGATGTCCAGTGGGATTTTCACAGTGTGAGGATCAAAGCTCATGCAGATGGACAGATACCTAAACTTGAGTGATCTTAGAAAAATTGTGCTAAGGATGTATATTGCAAAATGCTTACATCTATGCTTTAGCGCTGATACAGACCACACAGAAGGACATTATAAATTTATTTTATTTAGATGGAACTCTGAGATTTTGGTGAAGGAGATATGAAGGTGGTATCTCCACTGTGATCTGAAGCACAAAGAGTTGTTTCCTAGAGCAGAAAAACACTCCCCATTGAAAAGAAAATTCAAAGTATTTGAAAGTTTCTTACAGTCTTGCTAGTGTGTTTTTTTCATATTCTCAGTGCTAAACCTGGATGGACTATTCCTCCAAGTCGAGCTGGCAGCAGAGAAGACAGTGATACATCATTCAGTAGAGGTAGACTCACTTATTTCCTAGGCTCCTGTGGGCATTTTTACCTAAAGAACCCTTGGCTTTTGCAGGACTGTGAACACTGGATGGGCAGTTACGTTTTCTGCTTTCCTCCTTTGGCAAATTGTTTTGCTGTGATTTTTTAGGTTAGTACTAAAGGTCTTGACTTATTAATAGGCATCAAAAAATGTTTTGTGAATAATGGGCTGCAGAAGGCTGTGACACACAAGAAACTTTTCCAGTGTCTGCATGCAAGGCATGGATTCTTTCGATGCTGGGATCCCTTCCAGTCCAGTGTTACTATTCCAACTGGGACACTGTAAAATAAAGACTTGTTCCTGTCTGCATTAGATGCTGACTAGTATTCACGTCTTGTTAGTTGAAATATGTTAGCTTTGCAGTTCAAGGCCTTTTGGCTATGTGGACAAGTATCCTGTGGCTGGAGCAGGCAGAGGTATATTCTGATATCTGTAGTCCCTAGAACATGGCAGACTTCAGAAAATGGCATACATGCTTCGAAAGAAACACCAATGATTTTCATCTGCATTTGTTTATCTTTCCCCAACCATGATGAAAAGAAATACGAGTCATCTTTTTTGCCCCTTGACCTCAAATTCCCTCCAATTTACTGTTTATAAGTATCTGAAATCTTCGCTGTTTTACTCTACAAAATAAAAAAAAAACTTACGCAGTCAATAGAAAGACCCATTGTTCAGGAGTTAGTCTTTCCTGGAACTGGCAGAATAATATGCAATGTCTTATTGACAGAAGTTTTATTACTAGTAAGACAAAAGCACAACAGTCGCATCAAACAGACAGATCAAGTGCAATCCACTTTAAATGAAAGCACGTAAACCAGGAAACCTGGGATTTTTACAAGGCTAAGCTGCAAATGAATTTAGTAGAAAGACATATCAAAGTTTAAAGATATAAAACATAAACATGCCCATGAATTCCAGGATAGTTTTTGATCTCAACTGACATCATTAATATGTTTGTTACTGAATGCTTTAAAGAAAAAGGAACTTTCCTACTTTTCTCACAAACACGGTTACCATTGCTATTATCTCTGCAAAATAATGCATCACATGGGGGATTTTATCTGAGTGGATTAACAATTAACTAGGCCTTTGGACTTGGAAATCTTAAAAAAATTTCCAAATATCAGTTAGTACCATCATACTCATAAAGCTGGGGAGATATGAGAGTCAGAAAAGTGATGTCAAAAGCAGAGTAAATTTTCATTTTGATACTACTGTGTGGGTTGCATTTCCATGCACTTAGTCCACATTGACTCTTATTTGCCATCCATATAAAGATGAGCAGAGGAGAGACAAGTTATTGGAATCTACAGCCAGCGTGATTCACAGCTGTTCGCCACATGAAAGGAGAAGTATGCACAGAGGAAGAAGAAATAAGGTTTTCCACTTAAAACATTTCAAAGCTGGTGATAAAATGCAAACACTCTTGTTTTAACTACTTTTCTGAAAGCTTAGTTCAGAACACAGCAAAAGTGGAAATCTGGATTCTGTGAAGATTTCTTTACATAAGAAAAACAGAAATGCATTTTTACTCCCCAAAAGATTAATAGATACTTTTAAATGAAATTCATGGGTTGACAGAAGTTCTGAACAACTGGAAGAGCAACTTCACACAAATTTTTGAGAGAGGATGGAATGTCACTTTAAATGTAGTTTTTCAAAATGCACAGTTTTTATTTTAAGGGGGATTTATTTTAATGTTTCAAAGGGTAACTCAATGCAAAGAGATTTTCTTCTGTATTGCTTGGATTACACGTGGCATTTCTGGTAGATGGCTTGAAAAAGCAGCACCAATGTCAGAAGTACATCCAGATATCCACCAATAAATATTGAAGAACATGTTCTTTCTAAACAAGGTCACATGCAAAGCATTTCAAAAGAGGTGACTGTCTTAAAATTTTGAGTCAGAGATACCACTTTGCATATACTTCTTGTGAGATCCTTGTGAAGATAAATAACATTAAAGTGAATAGCACTTCCTTGCTCCCCAGTGCATTTAACTCTGCTATGTGTTAGGATACTTAAAGTGGCAATTGTTCTGAGGACATTCTTATGTCAAAATCTAGATAAGAAATCATCAAAAGAAAACTGTATATGTCTAAACTGTAGATATTTCCCAATTAAGTGTGAAAACATTTATCTGTATGAATATTTAGAGTTACCCTGAAAATTAATTTATTTGTTCATATTGAATGACAAAACTGTCAGCAAAGGGTATTTAAGTTGCAGAGTCTTGTTTTATAACAACTCCTCTCTGTTGATCACAAAACAACATGTTGGGAATCGCAGAATATTTTAAAAGGGTGACTGGAGAGCTGAGAGTTGGCAGAGTTCATCAACTCTCAAGTGTGATGAATATGAGTGTGGTAGTTTGGCCTGGGCCTTCCTTGGTGACCAGTTTGTAGCCAAGGAAGTGCCCAGATTTACCCGGCATTCCCTACAATTTTTACGTAAGCCGGGGTATAAGAAGAAAGAAGGAGAGGCTTTTGCCCTCTTTCCTTCCAGCGGCTTTGGAGGTGCTGTTGAGTCTGCCAGGGTGGAGAGCGAGGCCTGGTAAGGCCTTGTCGACCTTGGGAGGCGGAGGCTGCCGGCAGTCGCTCCAGCGTGA
>JAWWLV010000100.1:58686949-58707848 GCA_035041135.1 Platyrinchus mystaceus | reverse complement strand
CTGCTGGGGGTGGGGTTTGGAGACTTGGCAGGGAGCCAGCTCCAAACCATATCCATGACATTTTGCAGCTCCAAATCAGTGTCAAAAACTTCCACAGATCATCTTCTATCAGCTTGGTTCAGGGTCAACTTGTGATGAAAACAGTTCAGAGAATTTTGTTTATTATTTTACCCTCAACAACTGTAAGAAACCATTTGTCAAACTTCAGATGAATCTGCGGGAGAAAGCAGCACAGTATATCAGTTTTCACAGCAGCTGGCAGCAGCCAGGATATTCATCTGCTGCAAAAGTCTTTTTACTGAAATCCTACAAGTTGCTACAAACAAGTTTGATGACAATAAGTCACTGTGAGGTCAGTCATAATCAACAGCAAACCCTACATGTTACTAAGTCAAGGTAAATAGCAATAAACTGTGCTTATATTAGGCTTAATTTGAGGTTTAGCTAGTTAATCTTTCTTTAATCTCACCCCACAGTCCTAAAATAGACTAACATCAAAAGTCTTTCGAAAACCTTTTAGGATTGTGACATAAAGGTCAGTAATTTCACCTTGCTAGTATTCACATGCATGTTATTTGAATTTCATGGCAATTAGATATAATTTTAAAATGAAAGAACCAAAATTTTAGAAGTCTTAATTTCCATTGTTATGTCTTGCATCTATCTTTTAGCCAAATTTCACAGTTTACGAAAATTACTTCAGGGAGACATTACAAAATGCAAGAATACAACAAAAGACCAGGATGGTATGTAATTCCTTGCCTGCCTCCCTCAGCTTTCAAGTTTTCCAAGGCCTATGCTTCCTAGATTTGACTTAATAACCCTACATATTTCAGAGTTGTCAACACTTCACTGGTGACTTATCTTGAAGATCATGAAATTCCTTAAGGGTTACAGAAGTGCCACGCCAAGAGCCTTTCTGTTACTACCCTGTTCTGGCAGGACAGCCTTTGCAGTCTGACAGCAAGCAGTTTGACCATTTTGGGAAGTACATATTGCCAGCATTGAAGAAATTGTGAAGGTAAATCAAACAGAATAGCCCAAGGGATCAAGTGATGATTAACATCCAAAAACTTTTGCAGAATTTTAGAATTTTTTTGAAGAAAAGGCTGTACATGAAAGCAAAGAATTACTGAAAATACTTCTACTTTATCAGCACATTCTGATAGAGATTGCTGCTTTTGTTTAAAAGGTAGAGCAATAAAATACCAATGAAAATGTCGAGCAATAAAATATCATTGTTACTGACAATGTCCAATTTGCATATCTCTGAACAGCTAAGCAGTCATTTCTTCAAAGATAGGAAAAAAAATACTATAAAAAGACCCCTGCAGCAAGAAAACCATACATTTTTCCCTCAGCACTTTGTATCTCTTTACTACTGCTTGTAATGTTTTAAATTTTCAAAAAGCCTGGAGTCATAGGATGAAATCCCTAGGCATTCACTGGCAAACTAAAATGAGAATAAGGGATAGTTTCCACCTTGAGGACCTGTTGATCTAAGCAGACAACAAAAACAAAGGAAAACAGAAAGAATATTATTGACAAGTTAAGGGAAAAGTCTGTCTAAATAAACATAATAAAATGTACCCTTCTTGGATTTGTAAATGCATATCTGTGTACCTGTACACAAAAGCATGACCATAGGTGACTTGGTCAAAGTGTCTTTGGCACCTTGATTTTTACAGTGGCAGTCGTCCTGAATCATTTTATTATCTTACTGTTTCTTAACATCGTTTCCAGCAACTAAACATGGTATATTTGTATGACAGTAATGCGGATAAGTCCCACCTGATCATATGTTCAGAGCAGTTTGTCTGTGCCTGTGCCCCCATACCAGTCAGGGTTGCAGCACCATAGCAGTTCCTTTTTTACAAAAAGTCTGAAAACTCTGTGAGTCTATAGATCTCATGAAAATTTTGATCTAGTTGTGATTGTGAGATATACTGAAAATCTAGTCTTTCACATGTTACTGCCCTACCTAATGCTGGAGTTTAGGAGAGGTGTATGTTCACAGAGGAACTAGGTGACTAGGGAGAAAGCTGTGGGGTCTGAAAAGGAGTGATGCAGGAGGCAAGCCAGGAATATGACAGTTCACAGGCGTTTCATTTGTATTTTGCACTGGTTGTAGATATGACAGTAAACTAATTCAAGGCTGAAAGCCAGAGGCTGGGTAAGTAAAGTCAGCACGTGGGGTTATGAAATGTTTTGAAAACTAATTCAAATTATACTTGAAATGTTCATTTTTCAAGGGAGGAATGAAAGATGTTTTTATTTAATAATCTAGGGTAATATTTTGCTTAACCTAAAGCAATTTGTATTTTTACATGATATTTATATCTTCACGACAAGAAAAAAAACAAACAAAAAAAAACCACACACACACACAAAAAAAAAAAAAAACAAAAAAAAACCAAAACAAAAAAAAAAGTTCAGAGTGATAGTTTTGGTGGGGATTTTCCTAATGTTTTTCTGCTTTATTTTTTTTTCAAGAGATTCTCTGAACTTACAAATTAGCCTGTGAAGGAAGGAAAACTATCTGAACTAGTTTGCTTCACAGTTATATTTCTCTGGTAACACTAACTCCAGCTCTCTCCTAACCTGCATAATAGCCTCAAGCAATGAAGCCTGCTAATCTGGTTTTCAGAGGTCAAACTGAAGGACTTTGTGCAGTTGCTTTAATATGGGCCTTCCAACTCAGGCATTTAGGGAATGATGCTCAGAGGTCTTCCAGCAAACTTTCCACACCTTGGGACAGGCTAGTGATGCAAAATAATGCTAGTGAGATTTATGTGCATGCTCTGGGCAGAAAAAAAAGCACAGGTGCTGTAAGACAGAACCATCAAGGAACAAAATGTCAGTGCGACAGAGGTGGAATTTAGGTAACTGCACCCTATTGCAGTCCCAATAAAACCACTGTTCATCTGAAACATGAGTTGGTGCATGTAGCGTAGGCAGCCATGCACAGTGTTCCCGGCAGAAAATCCCTGGTGGAACTCTCCCATGACAAAGAAGGTAGGTAGGGACTGCACAGGCATGTGGCGATCCCACAACAGAGAGGCAGGTGGTAACATTCTGGCAATTCTCATGGCAATCTGCAGTCTGCAGCTGCCCTTAGGACTGACTTTCCAGACCAGTGATGAAGCAGGATGAACTATCAGCAGTTTGCTACCTGTTGCAACTAACTTTCCTTGCCTGTGCCAAAGGGAGACCATGTGCCCTCATTTGAACTCGTGGTTTCATACTCAGGCACCAGACCTTGCAGCTCATTCATTTTGATCACTGCAATCTCATCCAAGATCAAACCTTACACACCAAATGGGCAAGATCAGACCTACCTACAACTGCCCAAGCATTCCTTTAGGCAGTCTTTGATGCGCACACTTCCAAGAAAGCATCCAGGCAAGTACTTCCCAGCACTGTCTGAAAACATTTCTAGCACAGTAGGCAAGAAATGAAGTATGAATGCATGGTAAGAAGCAATCTCTTTCTTGGGACTGGGTGCCTAACTCTCTCCTAAACTCTGTCATCACCAATGATCCAGAGAGGGAAGTGCCAAAATGTTGGATTTTGTAGAGCCTTGTGACTGGAACAATAGCCATGTATTACCAAAGTTCAAAAGCAAAGGAATAAAACATCCTTCATGCTCAAGATCCTGAGTAGATGGGATAATCTCAAAACTAGTTCTAGTTTCAGTACTATAGCTCCACAGAGAAGTTGTACTGCAGAAGTATTCCTGAACTTGGGTTTTAATTAGCAGCTGTCAGAGGTCAGTGTCTACAGATCACCCTTCAAAGACATCCCAGACAAGTGGTAGTCTTCACAGCCTTTCTCACAAACACTGTCTAGTCTTTCAGTCTCACAGTGCTTACTCTGAGCATCAGAAGGCAATGGTCTCCAAACATTTTGTTGCCAATTTATGTGGTCTTGATCACGAGGTCATTTGTTGCCCTGACAGTTATGCACAGCATTACAATGGACCCACTGCAAGTGATGTGGTATGACATGCCCCTGCCCCAGCCCCAGCCCCAGCCACAATAATTGCCTGTAAATTCTGAAATGCATAGTTCCTAGGAATCTCTGGGGCAACATGTTGCTACCATTAAATAACATGATTCTGCAGAAGTAAGAAACTATAGCCAGACTTCAGGGAGCACCGGACAATGAGATTTTTGCATAAGGCCATTGGAGAAGGTCTGAACCAAGAACTATTGAGACACTCTAGACCTACGAAATTTAAGAAGCAACCAGAAAATATTTTGCCATATACATAAGACTAGAGCACCTAGGAGAACTCAATAGCATTGCAATGCAATATTCATTTCTGCAGTTCCATGCAGAAAAGCTATCATAGGCCCTGAAAGATATTTTGCCATGTTGCCAAACCCCTTTTCCAGTAAAGCTTATTAGTTTGAATCCAGCATGATGCAGATTTTGCTATAATTTCATTTTGTTGGATGACTCCTTTTCCTGCTGTCTTACAAGTTTGTAAACTGGGTTGTATTGGAGGGTTCACACACCCAAAGAATCCTCTTCTCTTTAATGTGAAGAGAAGGCTAACATAACCTTCATGCCCTTGCAAAGTCTGCCAACAGATAAGTAAGAATGAGACCATTACATGATTCATGAGTGACCCTTTCCACAATCACCTTATAAAGCAATAGGATTAAGGACAGGAACCCTGTGACTCAATCCGGTTCTTGTATTCACTCCCAATATCCTCGTTTGCCATGTTGCTAAGTGTTCTACATGCCATATCCATCCCACACTACTGTCAGGAGTTTAAAAAAAATTTTATCACCAATTAAATGTTAATAATGGCCTGAGCCAGGCACAGTGTCAGTATCTATTATGCCCAATTGACATACTTCTGCCAGTGTACATGCACACGTCTGCAAGTGTGCATACTATGCTAGGGTGTGGGCTAGTGTTAAAGATGGTGTCACAACAGAAAACCAAGGACTAACAAAACTGAAAAAAAATGCTCTGAGTCACCAGCTAATACCTTCATGAAGAATTCTCCCTTATTCTGAGACTCTCAAGTTAAAAGAGAGTATTTACCTTAAAAAAAAATAAATAAAAACCTGACCCCAATTAGTCACAATACTTTATTCTTAAGTATTGCTGTGTTATCAATAACGTTTTTCTTTTAAACAGATAAACGCCTCCAAGAATTTACAATTCATTTAAGCTCAGTATGGGAGATTCATAATACACAAAAAAGCCAGTACAATGTACAGTGAAAGACTTCAATTTAAAAAAAAACTAAACAACCAACCAATCAAACAAACAAAACAAAATACAAAAAACTGGGGAAGAACTGAAGCATGAACTACAGAATTGCAACCCAACAACACCCCAACTCAATCACCCAGAGCATGCCCTCATGCTTAACACTTTCTTTTGGCTCTCTCTCAAGAGCTTATGGGGTTTGAGGATACCTTCTCAGGCACCTGACTGTTCCCACACACTGCAGGAAGCTTGAGTACATAAACACCTCTCCATCCAGAATATCACCGTGGGAGTCAGATGCTGAAGGAATTAGCTGCTTTGGCACCAAACTTGTGAGTACAATGTCATACTGGATCTAACCCAAAATTCTCAAATGTAGTAAAAGAACTTAGCACAGTTAAAGCGAGAAGAGTTAAACTGATTAGCACAAGCTATAGAACTGGTCCAAATAGTACAATATATCATCTAGAGATTTTGGATAACAAATGAAGTCTTTCCATTAAATTCAGCAGAGCTTGAGTCTCAAATTCTGTGAAAAGCACATTTCCAGGTGTATTTATAGCCAGACTTTTCCTCTCTATTAATAACACTATCATTAAAATTTAAACAATGATTGTACTTTCATCAATTTTATGCAGTGAGAAGTATAGTCCACTCTTGCCAAATCAGTTCTGGCTTTACAGTAATGTCTCTGAAGAGTCATGGCTGGCATGAGGGTCTTGTTCTCACCTTACCTACACTGCCAAAACCAGAAAACAATCAAAATATTCTCTTGTTCCCAGCATGGTGAAGCAAGCTAGCAACAGAACAAAACAAAAAATGATTTGGGGAGAAATAATCAGAAAAATAAAACACTGTGTAGATCCACTTTAGTGAAAGGTTCAGTTTTTCTTCAGTCGGTGTAAAATGATCACACCACATTTAGTCACCTTGTGCTTGGTCACGTGCTTGGCCTTCTGTGCATGCTGCTTCAAGAAGTGAAAGTCATTATTTCTGCTGAAACATTAGTCTTCTGGGTGGGGAAGTCCTCAGACTTGTGCTGATGACTCTGCTTCCTGACCTCTGGCTTTTTGGGACACCATGCAGTCAGACTTCTCTGGGGTTAGCTATACAACTTTTTTGTTCCTCCTCCTTAAGACTTACATCATAGGAATAGGTCACAAATGACCTTTGGAGATATGTGGTATGCCTAGCAATGTCTTTTACCAGAGATAGGGAGTGACTTCCATCCATTTCATCAGTTGTAATTATAATGCTCAAGAGTTTTGCTTTAGGGCTAGGTGTGCTAGGTTTAAAACACTTGGTTACCATACCTGAAGAAAACTGGAAGAGCAATCCATAAGCTCATTCACTGCTTTTCCCTTTCTTAGCAGGAAAATTAACCTGTATCTAAACTTGTGCTCCTGTAAAGAGGTATATATTGTGTAGAAGCAAAATGTAAGTGACCATCTTTAAAGTCAGTTTCAAACTATACCCTAATTTGTAGCACAGGGCTCTCCAGAGCTGATTTAGCTGTGTGGTAAGTGAATGGTGGAGAAAAGAGAAAGGGAAATATCAAGAAGAATGAAGGATAAAGAGAAAGCTGACAAATCTGAACTACCTGGGGTTAACAATGTCAGTAAAACATGTAGATTTAAATCACTTAGTCACACTGATTTTTTTCTTCCATGCCACTGTCTACTCTTCATGTACCACTGCAGTCTTTCCCTTCTCTCTCTGTGATTCCGGACAAGGAAAGAGACAAGACCAGGGTCATCCTGCTTCCTATATCACCCAAGCACACAATTGTGCAGTGTGAAGGAGCAAATTTGTGCAATTTGTGGGTTTATGTCCACAACTATACCACCCAATCTGTCTCAACGGGCATGCTTCACTGTGTTTAAAGTAAGAAAGGGCATGGCTTGGATGCCAGGATATGCTGAGCAGTTTAAGCTTACATGATTCAGGCTACAGGAGGTGTCAGGATGATTTTTTGCTGTTTCTGTAAATGGACTTTTCTATCTTGCTTGCTTTCTCTTAAGACAGCCCATAACACAGGTGAAGGCAACACATTCCATATGAAACAAAAGTTCTTATTAAAGTTCTCTACTCTGCACCACATTGTATCAAGCACCCTGGAAACACTGACCAGGATAATTGTCAGTCCGGTAACAAGCAGATGTTGTAATAACACATAAATATTTCTGCATACAAGAAATTATGTCATAACACCATTGACTTGGCTCTAACACAAAGTTCTGCACCTGAAATTAATCACTTTGGTGTGTAATCTAGTAATGTTCTCTGTTTTTGCAATTGTGTTATATAAATGCTTTTACGAGACATGTATAATCCAGGAGCTCAGTGAGGCCTGACACGTGCAGAACACCTTAGCATGTTATGCTCCCCTGAGAACATGTGCAAGTAAAAAAAACTGCCTTGTATTCCAGTGAAGACTTACTTGCACTCAATCAAACAATGAGATAATTAGCAAACGTTAACATCAGCATGATTTTAACAATAAAGGCTATGCAGAACTCAGGATGGGCAGAGCCCTTTGAACAGAATTGGAAAGCATGTCTGCATTGTGCAAGGGTGTGCACAGGGAGAACCTGAGCTAGCACATACCCAAACTGGTCTGTCTACATGGCATAGCAGAGTGCCAGGTTGCCAGTTTGTGTCTTGGAAGCAGGAGAGCAGCACCAGTGTGATACCGCACCCAAGTAATGAGCTTGGCATCACTGTGCTGACATGGCCATCCTCCTCCGGATTCCAGGGCTCCATTAGCTCAGGCATGCATGCAATGTGCTGTGTTGCACATTGGGGACAGGCTCAGAGTTACATGGATTTCTGGACCAAGTGCTAAATGAAGGCTTCACAAGAGCGAAGAAAAGCAACTCCCCAGGTATAGGAAGAACAAGATGAAGAGGATTAGAGATTAATTTGGACAAGGGAGGGCAGTAATAGAAAGTCAGTAAAAGTCTGGGGAGATAAATTAATAAAAGACGAGGAGATAAGTCTACTCTGTAATAGGCCAGTGTGAAATACATGCACAGTAATAAACATGCAACTAAGTAATATCTTGTCTTGTGCTGGTTCACAGCATCAAGATGAGCTTCATTCCCAAGGTAAAAATAAATGAAACCATCAATAACTCAGCATATTTTGAGATATCACATTTGAACTTAACTAGTATGAGAAACCTGGGCTTTATTCGCTTCTCTGTTACTCATTCTGAAATAAAGTATTTGCAATGCTCCTTCTAAAGACAATTTTCAAAATGTTTCATGAGAGATCCAAATTTCCACGTAACATTTCAGAAGTAAAGGCAACGTGGAACTCCTAATTCTTTCCTGTCTAAAGCTGAGCATCTTGTTTTCATGAAACCTAAGGTTTCTTACATAAACTTCCTGCAAAATGCTGTGGCAGAAGATAATCTTGTTGGTTTGTGTGGTTTTACAAGTCGATTAAAACCGTATTTAGATTATGGAACATCCATTATGCAAATGAATGCTAATGCACCCAATGAATGCTTTGAAAAAAAGCTTGGTATTCACTGCTGACATGCAACCACCCCTGGGACAAAACCATCAGGAATACAAGTAATTCCATTGCAAAGGACAAGTAAAACTCCACTCACCCTTTATACTGGAAATCAAATAGCAATGTGTTGGCTATAAAGTTAACAACATTAGTTAAGGCAGAAATCTAATGACTTAATAGGTAGAGGCTTTGGTGTATTTATTTTACTTTAAAATTAGCCCCTTCTGTAGCATCACAAATAGCATGAATATACCTCAACCAATTTTTGTCTTTTTTGTATAGGAATAAACATTCCTTTGGATTTAATCATCCCTGAAGATTAGAGAAGTTATAGGGCTATATTCTCTTTCTTTTCTTTTCCAGCCATTTAGAGGAATCAGTATTCTAGATCTTAGCATATCTCACATGCCCTGTTTCCAGCTCAGCAAACAGGGTTATATTTTTACTGATTGAGGAAGGGCTACTGTCATTAAACTCCCTGAACCACCCTTCCTACCTACATCTTTTGCTAGAAAATGTTTAAAAAAGGGAAGAATAGAATCAAAAGGTCATCTTTCTGCCTGCATTGCCTCATATTTGTTACTTGTTATGCTACTTCCTCCTGGCATCTATTTATAACTTCCTTGTACGAGCTGTCATACCACAAATTTATATGACCCAGTTAGCATGTATATAGTTGCTTCAAAGATAGCACTAGTAATCATCTTGGTTTTCTAGTTCATTAATTTAGATCCTATTTTTACAAATGCCTTTGTCCTACTTAGGACAATGACCAACCTGCTTCCAGAAGAGTGCATAAAACACACCAATGGCTGTAATCTGGCTTCTGCATAACCTGCAGTGTTTAAAGGGAGTTTCTGATCTCTGCCTTACTTCCCCAAATGCAGCTTCTCTGTCTTCTCACTTAAAATGTACGACCTAAGGAACACACTGAAAGGAAGACAGAAGCAACCAAAAGGAATCTGTAAACAAGGCAGAGGAGTCTTGTTACATGCTCTGGCCACTGTAAATTACTGCTAGACTGGGCAAACCCACACCTCTACAGTCAGGGAGAAATTTCAACAGAGCAAATTCTTCTGTTGACTGGTTCCAGAAGTTCCTACAAGGTTTCCATCATCAGCCTCAATGCCACCTTCTCAAGTTTCCTCTCAGAGAATCTGCAGGAAACCAGGTTTAATGTGCATACATATTATATAAATGCACGCTGAAGGCTATGCTCAGAATGGTATGTCACAGTGCTGAGCCTAGCAAAGTCAAAGGAGTGTCCATGTCCAAGCTACTCCCAGAGTACAGAAATGACACAATGGACAGTTGTGTTAAGGCAACAGGACTTACACAATGTCATATGTATCACTCAATTAAATAACTTTACTGCATCTTCTATAGTGCAGCAGAAACTTCAGGAACTTCAGGCAGTGCTTCCATCACAGAATCATAGAATATGTACAGGACAACCTCAAGACTGTGCCATGTGACTGAGAGCATTTTCCAAACTCTTTTTGAACTCTGGCAAGTTTGGAGCCATGTCCACTTCCCTGGGGAGCCTGTTTGAGTGCCCAACCATCCTCTGGGTGAAGAACCTGATCAAGAGCCTAACCATGAGTTTCCAGCACATCCTTACATAGTGGCAAGAGATTTTAGACTTCAGAAACTATTCCTTTTCTATGGGTCATTGAGTATGGCAAGTTTCCAGCCCAACTCAAAACAGATATTGGTCAGCAATGCTTAGGTGAGCTACCCCAAGATAAACAGAAACTTATCCCAAGCACTCTAGGAAACAGGTGTGAGCACTGTCTGCCCTTTATTTTGGTGGTTCTCGCTGTGTCACAAGTTGCCACATGGGGCTATGATTCAGTTTATGAAGCAGGTCCTCTGTGTCTCTGGCAGAACAGGTAACTTAGAAGGCAAACTGGACAGCCCTAACAACACTGTCTTAGATAATAATGTATCGTTCTATATTGTACTGAGCTGTACTGGACATGTTGTGCTGCACATGTGCATTGTCTTCCATCCAGAAGCACATTCTCTCTGTCACTAACAGACGTGAGCTACTTGTTTGCACTGATGGGAATCATTGTATTATCAGGTGGTATTTATTAATCTCATTTGAAGTTGCTGTCATTGCTCCTATAGAGGCACCTTCTGACTCTAAACTGAGCTTAGGGAAAACATAAAGACCTTTAAAATTATCATTTCATGAACCAGTACTTCAAAAAAAAGCAATCTCACAACTTCATGAAATAGGAGAGTGAAATTCTAAATTTATGAATACAATTAAAGTTGCATTCTATATTTGACAGCCTGACTGGAGACTGACTTGCTTCTATGTGCCTACAAAGGACTCTTTTTTTTTATGGAAGTAAATATCAGCATTACACTTGGAGAACTCTAGGGTCTGATTTTTAAAGGTTTTTCCCATAGAAGTCCTTGTCACAAACTCATTACAGTCGTGTCACACTCTAGAGACAAACACAAACACACCCATGCTGTCAGCCAAGCACACAGAAAGAGACACGGCATCTCCTCAAGGTTGCCCCACACTTTTAAGTGCTGTTCTCAGCCTGGGACATGCACAGCAGAGCTCACATCAGCCTCTCCTTCCAAAGTAAGGAACAGACTGAGAGAACTCCTGGAACACTGGGAGTGTCGTGGGAGTTTAATGTTGTTTTCCTTCCCCAAGACATGTTCAACCAAATTTTCCTCATAAGGAGTCCACATGATCCAGAACAGATTTAGAATCGCAGGAATTTCCAACCTCTGAAGATACAATACGCTCATCTTACTCTGTACGCAACCGTTTATCCAGGTAATACATGACCCTTAGCAGAATAATACTTGAATTTTTAGTGGCCACTCTCACATTTCTTGATTTTTAAAAACATTCATATTTCTGTTTGAAACCTGAAATAGACTTCAGCTACAACACTCTGTACACAATACATGGGGATCATGAGTCTTTTAAAGCACATTTCCCAGGTCACTTTTTTATTATATGTATGAAATGTCAGAGACCTGTCCTTCACCAGCGTTTTCTCTTGTCTAAATTTCTTGGTTTGTACTTTTCAGTCTTGCTCTTACCTCTTCCCTGGCGTTCAAAAACTGTCATCTATTATGATCTGCCTTGCCTGTGCTTGCCACAAACAAAACCACTTATAGAAAAAAATGATGATGCAGTTATTGTTCTGAATATTCTTTCGTAAATGTTGTTACCATGTGGTATTTGAAAGACCAAATGTGTTACAACAGTGGATTTTTATGTAATGTGCACAGCGAAGTTCAACTTAGATATGGATTTTCTGAACACTGGCTCATTCCATTTGTACTCTCAGCATTTGAGCCTTTGTAAAGTCAGAGTGTAGCAGCCCCAGGACTGCATAAAACTTCAAAATGAAGATATCCCAAGGTGAGTTTTATGCCAGTTTAGGTTAAAAACATGTGTTTTCAACCTTCCAGCATCAGGAGATTCTCTGAAAGAGTTTCTTCTTCCAGAATAATCAAATAAATTTTGGATAATATTTTCTGTCATCAAATACTATGGGCTGCTTTTGCCTTCCATCTAGACCCAATCAATACAGTGTGCAGAGTCACATAGACTTTGGTCACAGAGAATCAGGGTACTTGAAACAGATTGATGTCAGGAAGGACTAACTCATGACTCTGATGGATAAAGCACAACACTTATTAGTGTAAATATAAATATGCAATATCAACATAAAAACATACATTAAGATATCATCCACAGGGTGTTTACAGTCAAAATCAGTGCAGATGTCTGAAATGTTCAAAAGACATAATCATTTAATAAACTTCTTTTTTTTCAAAAAATCATAGCAAGACTATTTATCTTTGCATTGGCCTTACAATTTTTGTTCCTGTTCTTGTAATTGAACTCTTCTTTAAGTTTGATTTGTAGAATTTGTCTCATGCTGCAGACACTTAGGATGTCATCAAGTTTTTAAGAGAAGTTTGAAATTAACCATGACAGCACTGACACACTCTGAAAAAGACCACACATACAATAACTCCAGGAGGTTAATACTATGCCTTTTTGTCTGCTTGTTTTCTTGTCTGTGCAGAATGGACATTTCCATTTCAGAACAGAAATTACAGATTTATTTTTTTAGCCAGAGGTGACACCTGTGGACTGATTTGAAATGGCCTCCCAGTTTGAGAGCAACCTATTGATAAATATGTCAAAATTAGCAACAGTTGACATGTGCATATGCTGATTTCCTCCAGATTGTATTTCCCTAGGTTGCTTAAGGAAAAACAAATATTAATAATGTCAAAATAAGACTACATAGTATGGTCCTTCTTTTACTTTATCCATTAGACAGAAAACAAAGACTCTGAACCAGATCTCTTCTTCACAATACAGATTAGGTGTTTTCTGTTGCCTGTTTGGGGGGATATAGGTTTTGTACATAACATAGGGATACAGCAAGGTTCTTCTTCCAGGCTTAATTTCCCAACTTAACTTCCCAACTTAATGGCAAAAATAGTTTCTGTACTTGGGCATGAAGGGTAGGAATCTATGCAGGTAAAAGGTCACATTTCCTTTGAGGAAGTAGGGAAACTGCTGCACAGATTTTAATTAGATCATCAGTCCAAAAAGTATCACATA
This sequence comes from Platyrinchus mystaceus, assembly GCA_035041135.1. Lineage (NCBI taxonomy): Eukaryota > Metazoa > Chordata > Aves > Passeriformes > Tyrannidae > Platyrinchus > Platyrinchus mystaceus. Next base: position 58,694,470 of record JAWWLV010000100.1, on the reverse strand, counting down.
TGGACTCAAGTCTATGTTTGGGTCTCTGAGGGCAGCAAGGCAAGAAGTAGATGTGAAAAGCAACCAGCTGTTGTGTTATGTTTGTGAGTGGAGCAGACTCTTAACACTAAAGCTTGGACATTAATAAAATTTTTAATTTCCTGGGTTTGGGTTTTTTCTCCATTAGCATTGCAGGAGGTGATTCTACCTCTAACTAAAGATTCAGATTTTGTTTTGCTACTTCTAACCAAAGACAATTTGTCTTGGCTTGTGTAAGCTTCCCTTTTAAATCTAAATTGTAACTAAAATAACAGAAATACTTAAAAAACCCATTTCTGTTTGCCTTGATGAAACACAGTAGCCCATACTGTGAAGCTGTGCGATAAGTAGAGAAAATTTTTTCCAACTGTGGGTGACATCGTCTATATAGACATAAAACAGCAAATCTAGACATATGTTAAAGCACTCAGATAGCGTAGCTGCAGAGCAGACAGTTCTTTTCACATTTTTTAGATTAGGCAAGGCCCCAAGCTTTCTTCGATCAGTATGCTGTGGTTTGGGTCCTACCCCAGATGACTAACATCGTGGTGGAACTATTTTCAGTCAAGGGATTATTTGTGTACTCCCTCTTGATTACTGATTCTACCACATCCACTTTGTGTCACAGCCCCAAACAACAAGAGTGGAACTGCTGCCAGAATTTCTCCTGTGATCTTTGCATGAACACCCCTGTCCAAATTGCTGCCCACTCACACTTCCTGGCACTGCAAGACTGCTGTGGGAATTGTACAGCCATTGATACAGCACCTTCACACACAAACAAAACACAGCTTCTGTTTCCTCATGCCGTGCTTCAAACATCATCCCATTTGGTTGTTATTTTCCTGAGAAGAACCCCCTTGGCTTTCCCCCGCTGTTAAAACACTAAACAAGTACTTAAGAATTTAAGTCTTGGTTAATAGGGTGGCAATCCATTCAACCAACAGCACCACTAGTGCCATGGGTATGCAGAATGACTCAGGGGAAATAGAAAGAGCACTCTGCCTCCTTACATTTCAGAAAGAAAAATAGTCCTTCATTGGATTGTGAACTATTAGTGTATATATCATTGCTGGTTTAACATTCAACAGCTGCACTGCAGTCCTCAGACTTTCCCACTTATGATTGATACAGGCCCCCTGCTCAATGTGCTGCTGTGTTTTGAATCCGATTTTGAGTAACCTGTTAGTCCTTGTGCACTTCAGAGGGAACCAAGGACCACTTTCAGCTTTGGACTCTGCTGCTGACATTATGTGCTGTAGGGCTAAAAGCCTCAGCATTGCAACACTTGAATTCCCATTTGGATGCAGCCCTAATTTTCTGTGCAACTCCTCAAGCTTAGAGCAGTATATTGGTAATGCATTTGGAAACACAAATTGCTGTGTCTGATAAATACATAAAAAATTTTTCCCTGGGAGAACAGTCTAAATTTTCTCATACAGAACAAACTCTGGCACATTTTTATTATTTGGGATTCAGAACCACACATAGATTTTTCTTCTGGACTCCACCAAGTGAACTTAAAGAAGTTGTCTGTCCTCCTGTTAGTAGTTGGAAACTGTACACAATGTCCATGTTTATATGGACAAGACATATGCAAAGCAACATGTCTTGATTTAGAGCTGTGGTTGCTGTGCTACATAAGATGGTAACAGCACAGTGACCTTGATGCACACTGCTTTCCTTGGCTAAGGCAATTCTCCACAAAAGCATGCTATGGCTTTCATCTTTATGTATCTATCTCTATTCAATTTATGCAAAATCTTAGAGCCTGACTGAGAGTAGCAATGTAACCAGGCAAAAGAGTATGGTGGTCCCAATTTCCTCATCTAAATGTAGACCTAGGGAAGACACAAAAAACGGCACACTAGTCAGCTTCCACCCTCTGCACAGCCAAATGAGCCAGCTGAAGGCACCTGCAGGGGATCAGCCAGATCCCAAGTGAGCTGAACTACCTTCCAGAGCTGCTTGTACTCTCCAATTAGACATGAAGGCAACATAAAGTAAGCTCCTACTTAGATGTCTCAGATAAGTGCCATGGTTTAGGTGGCCCATGAGCCCATGTGTCATCTTCAGGAGGAGCTGACAACGCAGCCAGCTCTAATGTGGAAGTGCAGAATGTTATGCATCATTTTTGAATTGGCACCCTGACATCTCCTTCTCTGCAGCTCTGCACTCAAGGACTTGATTGTGATGTGATTTACCCCACTGCAACAGCTGCCAAGTCCACATCCAGATTTCCTTAATTAAAAGCAATTGTGTTAGATAAGGACAAGTAAAGACACATCAGATAAAAGAAATCAGACAGAAGGAATAATCTTAAATACGCCTTGTGTTAAAATTACTCTCAAAATTGCTAAGAAGGTTAAATATTGTGGATTTCATTTTTATGGTGCCTTTAATATGATGACAAAGTTTTAATTTGTAGTTTCTTGTCTGAGAAAATTCATCTTCTTCCTTCAAACTGTCTGGTACCCCAAGTGCTTGGAGACGTTTGTCTTTGGTAAACTCCTTCATCACTAGCTACTTGAGGTTGCAGTTAACTTAACATTACTTCTGTGTTTCCCGCTGGCTAGCATTCAAAAGCAGTTGTAATGGTTTAGGAACATTTCCTCTAGCCAAACCAATGTTGTTACATGAATAACTGATTGTTCTCTTTTTCCTCCCCTGAAAGTTGTTTGCTCAATATAAACAAGCTTTTCTGAGGGACTTACATGAAGAAAGTCATTTTGGCAAGGCTCTGTACTGACTGTGTTAAAGAATGATTCCCTGACCTGCTTTGTATGTAAGCTAAATCTCCCAGGATAAAGTAGTTACGTATCTACACAAAGAAAGGGAATTCGGGCATTGCACGCACAATGCATTTCTCACACTGAGGATCAGGACCAGCATTAGACAAAAATGAGGGCAGTGACCTAGAGCAGTTTTCTGCAGGGGGTGATAAAGCAGTCACTCATAGTGAACTGGAAAGTCAAGTTTACTTGCTTGCTGCTTCCACCACCAACTCACAATCAAGATTTATGAGAAACATAGAGACCCTACCTGACAGCAAGGTTCCCTTTCTCTTTTGCCTGCACCTGCAGCAGCAGGAATAGCAAAACCAAAGCTGATTTCTCTAACCCCCTGTCATGGCTTTATTCCCTCTCTGATTACAGTGGGAGAAACCTGGTCATGGTCTGCCACCATTTGTGTGGGAAATTCACTTGTTTCCCAATAACTAAGATGTCTCAAGGCAATTCAAGTCACCTAGAAGTTGTCCATTTGTGTAAACACACAGGGAGAAATGAAGTTTTAACATTAAAATCAGAATCCAGAGCTAGATCCATCTAACAAAAGGGAAGAGCCCCTATGTCAAAAGATGACCAAAAATCAAAAGAGGTTCTGGCAAGGGAGAGGACTGCCTACCCAGAGGGAACTCAGAACCTTGGGGTTTCAGAGATGTTACCAAGGAAATGGCTGATTGCAGAAATACCTAGACTAAGGCAGAAACTGAGATTATTAAATGTGAGGATTAAATGTGTGGATCCAGGAGCTCGAGAAAAAAATACATGGAAGTCTGTTGAGAAAAACATGTAGCTAAAAATAATTCTGCTTCTATGGACTTATGTTTCTTCAAAATATTTGGAGAGCTCATCTTGCACACTACTTCAGTTGCATAGTGTTAGTCTGAATGCTATTATCATCTGCATCCATGCAGATGCACTCACCTTAGAACTGAGGCAGACTGCCTGACTAAGTACAATTATGACACAGCTCCTGAATTTCAGAAATAATACAAAGATCTGTACTCAGCAGGCAATTAAAATTTAAATATATGCAGAAGCAAGCTTTCCCCAGACGTGCAATTAAACAACTAACTGGATTAGGAGACTCTGTTTCTGTGAACAAGTTTTTCTACTGAATCACATTGGCTTTCATCAGCGTGTCATAACATAGAGGGTTTCAGAAAACAACGTTGCCTAGGAAAATTTAGCCAAAGCTTACTGGTTTTCATATGAGAAAAGGGTCAGCCTTTCTAGAAAAAGGTTGTATGCAGAGAAAACTACTTTTGTACCAAAATGTTTTGTGACTGTGTAATGAAACACAGACACAAACATGGCATAGGTAAATACCTCTTCATTTTAGTGACCAAGCTGCAAGTTTTACATCGCATGTGAACTACCTTTATTAGGTAAACATACTTATCCCTCATCTCTTCTTTATTACAATAACTTAGGTCCCAAGTAGTATGTCAAAAGACCTATCTTCTCATCTATGGGTTAGACTCATCTCACCAAATATTAGCCATATGAAAGATACACAGCCAGGATAAACTACTATTGCAGTTAACCTGGGAGAGACTTCCCAAGAACAAAACATTCTACTTACCCTATCTTGAAGGAATGAATACTCTTCCACCACAAACACAGAGACAACCTAAACAACCGATTTTGGGTGACTAATTATGCTGGTCAACAAAAAGAAGCCCAGTCTATGCATGCAACTGGTGGAACAAGAGTACAAAATTTTGATGTGATCATTAAAAAAAATTAAAATATTGTTTAGAAATCCAAAAGAGCAAGAGAAACATGAAGAAACATTCTTGGATTTACTGTGATGTGCTTTTTTTAAAGAGTCTTCAATATTTTAGAAACTGTCTTTAGTCTTTCTGCTGAATCTATCAAGGAATATCCTCTCAGGACACTCAAGCACTTTGTATTAGCTTCCTGCCTGTTTCTCCATAATCTTTCCACACTGTAGACCATAACTCTGGTTCTCTGCAGCTGATATCAACTTCAGAAACATTCCTATATACATTTTTACGGCTTTTTAGATCACAGAATTATATAAAAGGTTGGAAAAGACCTCCAAGATCATCAGATTCAACCATCGACCAGATACCACCATGCCCACTAAATCATACCGTGAAGTGCCATGTCAACTTGTCTTCTGAACGCTTCCAAAGATGGTAACTCCACCACTTCCCTGAGGATCAATTTGAAATCTTGGGATATTTTACCTTCTCTAACTTCTTCCAATTACTTTTTTCCTTTTCATTTGACAATAACACTTGATTCTAATCTTGGTCCAATATTTTTAAGGTAATTTCCAGCAAAGTCCTTTGCTTGTAAGTAATCCATGCTTAGCTAAATATTTACATGCATTTTATTGAAACTAGGAATCTAAGCTGAACAGTTTTGAAAATGTGTTTTTACAACAGTATTGTGTCACTGGTAATTTCTTTTCATCTAATTCAAAGGTTATTCAAATACTTATGAAAGAATCTTGTCTCTCCAGCTTTGTAAGACATTGTCTTTGCAGCAGAACAAATTAAGAATCAGCTAATCTGTTGATTCTTAATTTAACGCCATGGATGCTGATCTTGCTGTCAATTGTTATAGCTGTAATGAAACAACTGTCACTGCAGCTTCTTTTTAGTGCTCTGAAACTTTCAACTTCATGCTGAAAACAACCTTTTCTTTGTGTCAGCTTGTAGTTTATTTGTGTTAAACTTCTACATATAAATATATAAATATTTATATTAAATTAAAGTTTCTCTGTAGCAAAGGCTGATGCCAGAAAATTGAACCTTAACAGTGTCTGAAGATGCCACAACCCCTACTTTGCACCTTGGTGAAAAAGATTCCATGAAAAGTAATGGAAAGGTGCAGATGCCATGACACTCTGATGTCCAGTACAAAGCATATTTTTATAATGATATAAGAATTGCCAAAAGCTCCAGAATATGGCCTATATGGATAATAGTGCTTATCCCTTTACCATCAGATTTTTTGTAAAGGAAGGTGACTGGAATTTCTCTAGCTAGTGCTGAATTCACTGATGCCCTTTAGACTGTACTGATTGAGTATGTTAAGCAGGGTCAGACTGCCATTACAGACTATGTTTTGCATTTTGCAGTGCTTTTCAGTGTCTCTTTATTGCTGTAGAGATAAATGGCTACAAGGCAGGTTCAGATGTACACAAGACAAATCTTCAAGGATTTCCTTTTGGTTTTAAAATTTCTCTGAATGGCCCATATTGCAAAGGTTATGCCATGGAAGCCAGCCTCTCAGCCAAGGATTTTTAAGGAATTTTACACTTTTGGATACATGATTTACCGTCTGTCTATCTCTCAGTCAGCTATCTAGACCCTTTTTTTTATCTAGGCCTAGATCTTTGACTACAGTCCTTTTCTCCTAGTAAGCATGAGTGACAAGATTTCTAGTACACAGAAGTGTCTTCAAATCATTGCTAGCCTTCCTATAAATAGGAACAACAACATTTACATTTAATAAATTACTGTAACTTACAATACAATATAAATTTAATTAAATGTAAATTTACATTTAAGAAATCAATTTTCATTACATTTTTTACATTTAATAAATTACATTAGTACAGCCCTACTTAAAGCCAGATTTCCAGTTGTATTTTGTGTTTAAGGCAGTCCAGAGCCTTTTACTCTATCTATCAAACAATGGAAGTAATTTACATCTGCAATTTTCGTGAATGATGAAGTAAAACCAACCGTATCCTGGGGGGCATCAGGCAAAGCATCACCAGCCAGTCGAGGGAGGGGATTGTCCAGCTCTGCTCTGCACTGGGGCAGCCTCACCTTGAATATTGTGTGTGGTTTTGGGCATTGCAACATAAGAAAGATATAAAGATATTAGAAAGCATCAAAAGGAGGGCCACAAGGATGGTGAAGGGTCCAGAGGGGAAGCCATTCATGGAGCAGCTAAGGTCACTTGTTTTGTTCAGCCTGGAGGAGACTGAGGGGGGACCTCATGGTTGTTTGCCCTTCCTCATAAGCTGAAGGGAGGGGCAGATACCAATCCCTTCTCTCTGGTGACCAGTGACAGGATCCAAGGAAATGGCCTGAGTTAGTGTCAGAGGAAGTTTAGGTTGGATATTAGAAAAAGATTTTTCATCCAGAGGGTGGCTGAGCACTGGAACAGGCTCCCCAGGGAAGTGGTCACAGCACCAAGCATTTGGACAAATGCCTTCTGGCACATGGTGTGACTCTTGGGTGTCCTGTGTAGGGTCAGTAGTTGGACTTTGATGTTCCTTGTGGGTCCCTTCCAACTCAGGATATTCTATGACTCTACGAAAATTAGCTCCTAAGTGGCTTTAAATTTGGCAGCTGCCAAGGCATTTCTTATAAAAGATATAAATACTCATCTATTCCACAAATATCTTACACAAAACTCCCACATTTCTCATAAATCACTACTTAAAACTACAAATTAGTATATCAGTTTAGGAGAAACACAAGTTGAAAGATTTCTTAATGTTTTTAATTTATTCCATTTGATTTGCTTTGTTTTTAAAATGCTGAGTAATTTTATTTAAATTGGGCTTCTGTTATAGTCCCTAGTATTCAACTAATAGTTTAATACAATATATTAGGTTGTAATAATTTACAAATAATATTCCTTTTAGGCTAAAATCTTAGGGAGCATATTTGCCAGGGGACTGTGTTGTGATTTAGGTGCCTTGGTGTGAGCAAAAGACACAAGGAAA
>JAWWLV010000100.1:58643605-58686849 GCA_035041135.1 Platyrinchus mystaceus | reverse complement strand
GAAAAGACACATTTTTTTTTTTCAATAAGAATGCTAACAACTGTATAACTTGGAATCATGATAACTTTAATTACTGAGGTATTAATCTTTACAGTTTATCATTGCTCCTAGGCAGGAACACAATAGGTAATAGCCTGTAAGACAAAAGACATTTATTTTGAGTCAAGAAAAACTTCGGATCTGGTCTTGGCTTTCTCCTTCATGGCAAGATATTAAATACTTGCTTCTCAGAAAAGTGCCTAAATTACCAATTAGATTAGATACATCAGATCAATCACACAGTTTCTTTATGTGCATCCAGAGGCTTTCAACAAGGCTAAAATATTTGACAGGTGAAAAAAACCACTGTTCAGCAAAAATTACTATCACAGCTCAGATAATGTGGTTTCAGAGAGGAAGTTCCCAGTCTTACTGTAGATAATTTAAATTTCTTTCAGGTGGAGAGGAGAGTTTTTAAATTATTATTTTTCTGCATTTTGGACTCATAAACCATTTTAATTATGAAACTATTTGTTTAGTTAATTAGCCATTTGACACTCCTTATCAAATAGGAGGAAGTTGGCACAGTAGTGGAAAGTAAATTACAAATCAAAACAGTAATATTTTTAAAAAGCACACCAAATATAAAAGCTCATTTTTACTTTAGTTTCTGACATTATAAAGAAAGGCTGAGAAGTTGAAGAGGGGAATGTTTTTATGTTGTTGTTGTTATTTTAATGAACAATTCATTTAGAGACTATATGTCAGCAGATCAACTTTATCCAGCTTTACTAGCTTCATTGAGTATTGTTACAAAGAATGAAAATTCTTTTATTCTTCTCAGTTTCGATCAGGAACAAAGGCTGGTTAATTCTAGAACATGTTGGAAAATATTTAGACTTTTTTACTAAAATTATAATTTTATAGTAAAAACTGATAGGTTTATGCAAACAAGCAAAAATCTCTTGTAGTTCATTTGCACAGCTAGTGTTAAAAGTACAAAACCAGCAATGTGTAAAACCTTCTAATATATAAAAAACTCCCAATGAATCAAAACACATATCCTTATTTTATATGTGTTAACACAAGAACAAGTGGCTGCTAGATTTTCAACATAACGTTATTTTCTGAGTAGCCTATTGACTCCAGTAATCATGAGCTATAGAAAGTAATTGACCCACCTATCATCAGCTTTAATTCCATTTTGAATTCTATCCATGGAAACACACATTTTCCACATATTAACTAACATACTGGGTTTAGATTTTTTTTTTTTTCTGATTTTCAAGGTTTTCTTGCATGAGGCTCTCTTACCAAGTGAGGATGCTGCTATTCAATATGCACTTTCTATGCAATCCCAATTCTCCTGTTGGAGTTACATAGGACAAATGAATTTTCTCCTCATTCTCTCAGAGTATAGGAAGGAAAGATGAAAAATTCAGTGGACACTGTTTTCATTTGACTTTTCAGTTGACCCACCTGAGATTTATTTATTTAAACTTTCCTAAATGACTACAGATTTCAGGGAAGGTTTAATTCTGTCATCTTATTAAACAATAAAAGAGGTCATTGGTTACCTGAGCATTAAGTGCATCATTATTTAAAGCTAAGCTGACTTTCAGTCTCAGCAGCTAACAAAACCATGCAAACCTGCATAGAGACAATATGATACACACACATAAGTACAAAACTGCAAGGAAATACTTTGTAACTTTAACAAACCTTGTTATCCTGCTCTCAGGGTAAATTCAACCCTCTAAGCAACAGCATCTGACCAATAACTTTATGTTGACAGGGTTTGCTCACAACAACTGAGCCTGGTTCCCTACCTCCCTATTTCTCAGGCTCTGAATTACCATTTTCCCTACAGCTGAAATACATCAACTGGCTAGAAATGCTGGGCCAGATCCTGCATTCTGATGAGCTTTCCTAAGTAGCTGCTTGGCAAATGCAATGGAAGAGGGGAGAGAGTGGTGATGGAAGCATGGATTAGGGAAAGGGGATAGTGTGAGGGACAGCAGCAGGATCAGACTCCAGAAACTGAAAGAAAAGTCAGCTGAAGTCCTAGAGCTGTGGTCAAGAAAAGCTGCTGTATCTCTTTTTATCAAGGTTTGATGTGGCAAGTGCCCATGATCCAAAAGAAAATGTTTAGTTTTGCATATAAAAAAAGCTCAACAGACTTCTTATTAAAATTGAAATTTGGGACCCACAGTGGTTGACAGGAAGACAAACAGAGTTAATTCAATGGCAATTCTCTTCTGACAGGAGACCATTATATGGTTTTTCTCCCTTTTCCCTTATGAACAACATTTGAACCTCCATGAGAGCAAAGTTAAAAGAGTTCTAACAGTTCCAGGGAAATATAACTGCCTGTTATCCTTCCACCATTCAGTCTCCTGCTGGAAGCTATCCAGTTGTCATGAATCTAACAATATCCAGAGAAATAAAAACATCTGCAGTTACTAAAGCCAAAATGAAACAAATAACATGCTTCACAATCTAGCAAACCAGAATACTCTGAAAAAACCCAACAACTTCAGTTGTGCATAACAAATCTGAAAGCATTATCATGTCTTATTCACATTAATACTGAGATCAGAGGAGGATCTCATGACACCATACAAAATATCATGCTTCCCTGTCCTTTTCTTATAACAAGTTATTTTCAAAAAGTATTACCAAAATGTGATATTACAAAGCTCATGCTGATCAATCCCAGATAATGAGATATTAATAGTTTTTCCCCACCTCTTTCTGCTTTCACAATCCTGAGAGCTATATATAATCTGTAATGAAATAAGAACTGAGATTCTCAAACCATGATTCAAAACCTGCTGAAAAATATGAGCCTTGATATTGTAAGAAAACCTGTCCAAATTACATAGTAAAATAGGATTTTATGATAATTATTATCATGATTCTTCTGTTTCATTTAAACAGGGAGTACAAGGCTTCGCAGTGAATACACAAGTGCTCTGTAAGAAATGCAAAATATGTAGCACTTTTATGAGTACTGAGTTATGAGACAGGTAATGTACCAGTATATGTTGGCTTATACCCTCTGTATGTGTGACCCAGTTTAACAGAGGCATTGGAAAAAACACTGGGGAAGCAGCACAGGATACTTAGATAACTAACCTCTTAACAAGTACTGCAATGTCATCTTTAAAGTTCTCTCTCTTCCAAATTGACTCTATGTTGATCAGATTTGGAAACATGAATATGAAAATTGTTGAGAATTAAATTTGCTTTAGAACTTACTACTGTTTGATTTTCAGAAAACTACCACTTAACCTTTCCTAAGTACTTCCCAAATCAGCCAGCAACATGCCTCTCCTGCTTCAATGCTGCTGAATGCACTCAATTCTACTGTCCTATTGCTTTCTGGTTTGCAATTTTGAGTCCTTTCTAACACACAGAGAAGAGAGGCATATAAAGTCAGCAAAATGTGAAGGAACCCACCTATGAACATTCTCCAGGCCTCACCTCCTTTTGCATGAATACATGCATTTTCACATTGCACATTAGTTTTTACAAAAAACTTGTCAAGGAGAGGAAAAAGAAAGCAGTAGCAAACTCCTATTCAAACATTGGCAAAACCTCTGTGAAACAAATCTTTAAGAGGAAATGAAAAGTAGACATTTTATTAAATTCACAACCTAATATTGTACTTCCTGCTCTATTAAAAGTCACTCTAGGTTTACAGCATATCAGCTCCCACAACAGGGCTACAAGATTAAGCTGGCATTGAAGACCTATCATGACAAATAAAATGCAATCCAAGAGAAAAGTGCCCCAAGTTCCTGAATGATGTAACAATTTTTTCCCACATTCTACAATTAGTATGTTTTGAATTGATAATCTTGTTTTTTCCAATCTGAGTCCTCGGTGATGTTGTTGGTTTGGTTTTTTTGGTTGGTTTGTTGGTTTTTTTTTTTGTCAAATGGCATGATTTGTATGAGGGGACAGCCTGAAAATGGGAAAGGGAAATAGTCACGCGTCTCCCAGAGGGCCTCATTATCTGATGTTCTTTGGACAGGCACAGTAGCTGCTCTTAGCTGTATGTTCTTCCCTGAAATTCTGCTGCAAGGAGGTGGCATCTCTCTGGAATTAAGTCTTCACAGCTGAATCTCAGCTAGTGTAAACTCGCACTCTCTGCCCAAATTCCTGGCAAGGTTGCCAGGCCATCTGTCTGTCCAGTGGGCTGCTAGAACTAAAGTTTGCATTGCCTTCCCATGCAGCAAAGGACACACAAGCTCTTTTCCTCCTTCACAAGGACCTAATACTCACTTCCTTTTCCTGAGGAAACAATATTCAGCCTGAGCACTAAATTAAATGCACTAAATGCATTTAATATTGTCTGAGGCACAGCAGTGATCCATAATGTTAACTGCAAAGCTCTAAGATCAGCTGCAAAAATGTCAGTGTTCATTCCAGTGCTTCTCCAAATGCTCTGCCATAGATGTACCTGTTATAAACATTGCCACAGGAATTAGGCACATTTGCTTCCACCTATGTTCAATAGGAGCCAATCCTTAATTCATAGCTCTGTGAGACTAATAGGAAGATTTGAAGCTCTCTTCAGGCAGACAGTCAAATAATTCCTCAGTAGCTTTTTTGGGAATCTTAGAATGAAGGTATATCAATAGTCTTCTATTTATTTCTGAATTAAACTTCACTCTTCAAATAACATAAGTAAATTAATTAACACTTTTTTTTGCTATTTGGAACGTGGACATATGTTTTTCAGAGAAAATGAAGTGATTGCAGGCAGGAATGAAGTACCACCATTGTTTTGTCTGTTAAAACAGCATCCAAAAGCACTGATGAAGTTATTGTAGCTTATTCATATGCTGTTGGGACTGTGTCAAAAGAAAAGGCAGAGAGGAGATGGTGAGACATGAAAAGACTTGTCCAAACTTATAAATGTTATTGGAAAAACTGCAAGTAGAACCACATCTCTAGAGTGTCATCCTGGTGTGTTTAACTAGGAAGGAATACTGCTCCCCCTTTAACATTTACTTTTGTAAATTCATTATCTGTCTGTCAACAAATAGTAAATGACATATTGCTCATAGCAAGTTATAAACTACATTTGTATATTATGTGTACAAAGAGGACACAAAGTACATCAAGCATTATAACTCAGTGTTTGACATTTAGTTTAGTACTTCATAGGAAAATAGAAAATGATTTATAGCAAGGCCAGCTGAGCACAAGCTCTGTAGGTGAGCTGCTCTGCAAGAAGTGAAATCTCTCTGCCCTCCTTCCTGTAGGCCCTTAACTTCTCTCACTGTTACATTTCACTCAATTCAGCTTTTAGGTTTGTTGGTTAACTGCATTAGAAGTTCTGAACCAAGCTCTGAACAGATATATTCAGAGTTACACAGCAACGTCATATCACCTTCATGTAAACTGTAAGGATTTCTGGATTCTTGAAGCGTTTACATTTTTCATGATATTTTACATTCAAAATTATATCAACAATAGAAAAATTAAATCAGAACCTTTTTTTTCTTTTTTCTTTTTTTTTCTAGGAGTGAAAAAAATACCACATTGTGGTTCCACCTAAATGCTTTCCTGGTAAGGATTGTTCATGCCCGATGTTTCTGATTAACAACATTCTTTCCTTGAGAAAATTTACTTTTTTTTTTTTGGTGAAAATTCCTGAAATTCTTAAGTCAACAGATACAGCATGGATTTGATTTTCTGTCATGCTGCAAAGGCTGGCAAGTGACTCCAAAAACAGAGTCAAAGGCTGCAGTGATGACAGTCTCCTTTCAAATATCAGCATTGCAAGGATACCTATGAGAGACGTTTACTTCATCAGAGTTACAGAATTCTTAACATGAACATCCTCAGCTCTACTTCTAACACACTTCCAAATTGTGTTTTAAAGCTATAATTGAAGAGACTATATTTCAGGGAAAAAAAAAAAAAAAAAAAGTAAATATGGGAGTTGAAGATGAAAACCAAGATGGACAGACTAACTTCCAAACTTCCAAAACCACGCAGTATCACATAACTTTCTGGAAAAGATCAACAATAATGAGAGTTATGTTACATGAGATTTAAACAACATAGAAGAAACAGACATACACTTTGGTGAGAACTGGACAAATTGGCATTAACCGTAAACAACGTGGATGAGTAGCACCTCTCAACCACATGAACTCAGAATGGAGAAATTTTGTCAGACCTTTACTTACCAGAAACTAAGATTTCCCCTGCATCTTTAAAATAATATTATTGCAAAATATAGAATCACTTCATACCAGTTCTCTCTGTTTTGTATTCTGTACTTACCATTCGTTTTCTATTTAACACCAATTTTAAATTCTAAAAGTAATTCCAAAACACACTTTTTGTTCAAAGCTCTGTAGTGCCATAATATAAAACAGTTCTTCCCATTTTCCTCTCCAAAAACCAGTACCAAGAATTTTCCTAAGATACTTTCAAATACAGCTTTGCTTTTATTTTTTTTAAGAATTCTCAATTAAAATATGGATGAGAGGTTTTACTTTACACAAATCAATAACTTTTGCAAACATAGATAATTTATATAAATCAAGTAATTAATCAAAATCAAGTTCTTTCAGCAGCAATCCCCTGCAAGAAGTGCTCAACCCATCTCAAAGTTATTAGTAAATTCTTATTTGTGCTGGGTAACTTGCACCTTGGGGAATCGTACATCTTGAGAGATTATAAACTGTAGCAGCACTTTGGAAACTCCAGATCTTGCAGGAAGTGCTCAACTCCCACCTAAAATATGTTTTATCTTAGTGGTTTAGTTTTGGGTTTTGCTGGTTTTGGTTTTATGAAGGGAGAATACTCTGGAACAAGTCACTCATGGCTTAAAGTGTAGCTTCTCTACGCTAGAAGACACTCCTTTGCAGGTTTGGTTTAATGCATTTTCTTCTTGTGATTTCAACATAAGGCAGGCAGGAGTCATTATTTTAAAAAATAAAGGTGCTAATATTTCTTCATTTTATGAGTTATATAAAATCAACAGGAAAATTAGCCACAGACAGTTTAAATAAGTAATGCCAGAGGTTGCTTGAAAAATCTTTATAGCTGCAGACTCTGTAATATTCAGCTTATAGCCATTTAGGCATTTATCCTGCAAGTTATTGTGATTTTGAGCACCACTTACTTGCTTGAGTAAAACAACTGATGTCCAAGCATCCATAAAAACATCAGGGATGCAGGGCCAGCATTACAGTTGGCTATCCTCTTTGAAAATCCAAATGTAAAATAAGTATTCATAGAATGGTTTGCATTGGAAAGGGCCTTAAAAATCCTCTAGTTCCAAACCCTCCTGCCATGGGCACCTTCCACTAGACTAGGTTGCTCACTGCCCCATCTGACCTGGCCTTGAACACTTTCAGAGATGAGGCATCCACAATGTTTTTGGGCAACTTGTTCCAGGCCCTCACCACCCTCACAGTAAAGAATTTCTTCCTCATATCTAATCTAAACCTACCCTCCTTGAGTTTAAAGCCATTCCCCCTTGTCACCACATACGCTTGTAAAATGTCCCTTTATTGTAAGGCCCCTTTAGGTACTGTAAGATGCTCTTAGGTCTCCCTGGAGACTTCTCCAGGCTGAACAACGCTCTCAGCCTTTCCTAAAAGAAGTGTTCCAGCTGTGTGATCAGTTTAGTGGCTTCCTCTGGCCTTTCTCCAGCAGATCCATGTCCTTCTTGTATTGGGGGTCCCAGGGCTGTTATTGTGCAACATTTACTATAGCCCAAATGAGATCACATACTTTGGTTTGGCTTTTTTGTCTGATTTCAGTGGGAACAAAGTTAGGCCTTAAAAGCTAAACCAAAAAGATTAAAGGAATTGCATTAAAGAAAGTTGAAGTAAACACAGGGATATTTTGATAATGTTATCAACATTCAAGTAACTGAACTGTACTCATATCCCTTGAGAAAATATCCAGAATATCTCATTTGAGAGTTTTGTTAAGCAAGGAAAGCTAATGCCAAAATATACAGTTAATTATTGCCACATGTAGTAGAAAACTATGTGGGTTTCTATTTTTTTTTTTTTTTTTTTTTATTCTTGTCTATTTTTGTTTTGGTTCTGTTTGTCCATTTTATATATTTGTGCCTTATTTCTATGTACAAAATGAAAGAATTAAAAACTTAGTCATGGGATATCGGAGTCTGAATCTCTCATGACTTGTTCTTGAACAATATTTATTAGAGTTTTTTATTAACGTGTGAAATAACCTCCCCTGCAGCTCTAAATATATTATTCAGAAGTATTATTGCACTGAGATAAGGAAAAAAAATCATTGGAGAATTTTAATAGAGATACATGCATTGAAAACAGGGTTGGTCATTCCCTGGCATACGTCAGCAACTTCTAACCCTGAAATGCCAAAGGTGGCAGAATTCAGTGCTTATGGGCTTTTGTGCACACAACAGTAGATTTCACACGGGTACAGATGCCAATAGACCTGCTCTCTGTGGATTCCTCCATACTCTTTTTGTGGATGGGATTACACAGCAATGGATTATTCCCTGCTCTGAAGTCACAGCGGTGGCAGCCACCCTGGCTGTTCTGCAGCTTCACATCAGAGTTTCTTCAGTGTTGTAAGGAGAATGACATCTGGTCCTCACACTGTTTACCTACTCTGTCTAGTTCTTCCTTTACACTTACCTGAAAGTCACCTACCTCCTCTGACTTACCTGCTGAGCCAAACATGGGAAGGAAATCTTCCCAGTTATTTCCAGCAGTAAACTCTTCATTAGAGAAAAATATCTAATAAAAATCTTGTCACAGTGGCTGGCAATTTTCCTGTGATTTACCAATAATTTCCCTTCTCACACATTTAATTAGAATTTTAATCTATTGTCTCTATAAAGAGAGGAGGATTCTAGGGAATGTATTAAAGCTTGTTTAGGTTCACACCATAGTAATTAAACTCAGACTTTATCCCTCCATACTATTTTAATATAAACAGTACATACAATTACAGATATTTCTACAACAGGAACAAAATATACAGCCCATTCTTATTGAGAAGAAAGCTTGCAAGAATGAACAAGTACTAGTTTTACATTTCCTATAAAAAATCCATAGGTAACAGTTCAACTTGTCACACCACATCCTTCTATTCACCACTATTGCTTTTTAGATTCTTTCTTTATATTTGAATTGCCAAAGAGTGTATTGTTTCCTAGTCATGCTTTGCCAGGAAAATAAGAATAATAAGAAGAAACAGACTAAACAGCTTAGATGATGGTGAGATCTGAAAAGATGTACTTTTGTCTCAGATTCACCAAGCTATGACTTTTTCAAGGATTTTCAGTTTAAAACAGAAAAACACCCTCTCTTAAGATTGCATTTGAAGGATTTGGTGCACTTTTTCTGCAGGGCTCATTTTGATTATGTATTTCCCAAACACAAGTTTGACTAGACAAACTTCCTCTCCTAAGTTATGAGAGAACCACAACTTCTTGGGACAAATACAATCACAGATAAATTCCCCACTCATCATAAGTTACTTTAGAAACCTACTTTCCCCATTTGAGATATGAAGGTGTAATTTTATTCTCTTAATTAAATATTGGTATTACTATTATTTGATAATTGCAATATCAATCTCAAATTATCTCAGATCATTCTCCATTTTATGGATAGCCCTTTAGCTTTATATAAATACAAATAGTCAATACAGTGCTTATTGCTTATGCCACCTTCAAGTGAGGAAAGCCTGGAAAAGTTAGCGGAAGTTAGCGGAACAAAAAGCATTTTGCTAGCTTAAACAACCATAACTGTTTCTGTACTTTCTATAGACCTGAACTTATTACAATAAAATTAGTGTGTTCAAGCAGAAATTCAGAAATTGTGGACTTTTTTTCTAGGTTTACTGTCACTTTCGAATCAACTATTTCATAACTATAGTGACGGAAGTACACTAGCGGCTTAAATCTGTTATTTTTTAATGGTTGAGTAAATACTTACAGTCTGTGAACTTACTTGTTGATTCTTGAAAAAATCAGGATGTTAATGCCCAGATTTAAAGAACATATTTTTAGTAGCCAGTTATCAGTCTTAACTGTCATTGAATGGGCTGAAAAGGTGAACTCAATACAGCCAAAAAAAGTAATGCACAAGGACTTCAAACATTTCAGAAGATTGCCCCCAGTGTTGGTATTTTTATTCAAGATTAAGGTCTTGAATCAGAAAATCATGATACTCTGAGTCTGTACTGGTTTTGCAATGCCAAGCATATCTGGCAACTCATGATCAAGTAAACACACAAAAAGAATTTTACTGTTAGCAGACCTGGCACTGTTCCCAATGATCCTGCCTATATGAACTGAAGATAAAAGCACCTGGATGTCATAAAATAAAACTTTTTCATTGCTTTTTCCTGGTTTTACTGACATTCAATGTAAAGTGAACATGAATCTGCATAAATCTCTATGTGTTGTTTAAGAAATATATTTTAAAACTTGATTAGCTCATGTAATTCTGGAGAGACTGAAAAAGGATATCTAAATTTGAGACACTTCACAGAGTTTGAGATTTGAGGTACATGGCCACCATGAGGACAGAGCTCTGCTAGCATTCCTAACAGGACTGCCTAAGCTCCAAGCCCTCACCAGCTCTGTAGGTCAGAGTTCTAAATACCTATTTTTACACTTCAGACCTACAGCAAATGCTGTAATGATATTTAGTATAGTCTATAAGACAGGAAGAAAAGAAATATAAAAAGAAAGTGCTGAAGCCTTTTAAATGCTCTGGTTATATTCAGTGTACTACATGAAGAATCAGGTAGTTTGGACCAACTTTTGCAAGACCATCTCTAAATACCAAGATCTTATTCTAACAGAATATATTAAACTATATATATATATAATATATAATATAAAATATAATAGAAAGCAATAGGATACTAAGATTCCAAATACTAAGATCTTGTAATGTAAGCCTATGTTCTCTTATGGAAAACACAGAAAAAAGTAAAAAATTTAGAAGGGTATATTTTAAAAACATGGTCAGCTTTGTCTACAGTTTCTGCTCTGCAGAAATTCTGAGTGTAAAGTTTAGACTACAAACATGTGCAAGTTTTCCGTAGCCAACTGCCTTCCCAGACTTACAGGAAAAGCAAAGGATAAAAGAAGCTGATCAGCTTCCAAACTCAGCTCCCTCACTAGCACTGTGTTTTCTGTGGGCAGGGTGGTATCCAGTTTGATAAATTATCACTCTTACATAAGGAAAAATAATGCTTGTGGCAGTGTAGCATACAAAGACTAAGTGATGCTACAGACATTTGACTCCTGTATCTGAATATTTCTTTTTAATTTAGTCCAAAACTAAGCACCATCAAGATTTTCCATGAGTTAGAAGTTTTGTAAGTCTTGAAGGGAAAATCTCAATATATAGGACAGTCTCATATAAGATTATCCTTAGGGATAAACCTTGTTTATGTGTTTTGTCCAAGAACAGATTATAATGAATCACCAGATGAATATGAGTCAACAAAGTAATGCTGTTGCAAAAAAACAGACAAACCCATTCTCAGATGTTTATCCACATGTGTTGCTTTCTGCTTTACTGATCGCTAGTCAGGCCTTTGATGGAATGGTGCATTCAGCCCTCTGAACTGCCCTTCAAAAACTGTGGGTTAACTGCATAGGACCCACAATAAAGGGGCTAATATTGTCACTCTTATAGAAAGAATAAATATGAGAAACGACAGGACTGTTTAGCCTGTAAAAAACTGTAGGTAAAAACAATCTATAAAAATACACAGCAATTTGCTGCTGAGTAGTAAGAACTGTTGGTTTAAGTCTCTTGGCAGAACAAAAAATTATAACATCTCTCACACTCTGCAGAAGCATGACTTGTGTGATAGAAGAAGCTTTAATAGTTTTTTACAAATGTCATTATCATAAAGCACCAGTGTGAAGCTGGATTGTAGCACACTTCCTCGAAGCCCAGCCAATCTACCAATCTGACAATCTACCTCTTTGCTCCAATAGCCACTTAATAGCAGGTGTGCAGCAGAGATCACCTCTGTCGTGCACAGAGCAGATATCAGGTACTTCCTCTTCCCATCAAGTTAAGAAAGTGATAGTGAAAAGCCTTTTATTCCAGTGTCTCAGAGCCTGATTTTTTTGTAGCCTCATGTTCTGGAGTTCGAAGGTCCCCAGAACTAAGACTGGAGGAAGCACTGCCTCCTTGGGCTTTCAGATGAGTAAAGGACTTCCGTTAATGCTTCTCTAGGTGGAAAAGGTACAGCTTTGGTGCTGTGGTCTTCATCTCCAGAGCCATCATCCTGTCATTCACTTCTGCATTGGAGGAAGGAAGCAGCACGTGCTGCATTTGGCCTGGTCCTTCCACAGACAAAAAAATGGGTGGCTGAAAAGAGTTGATTGCATCCTGGTACCCATGTTGAGCATCTTTATAAGATCTGGCACTGTCTAGACTTTACAAGCCTCTCAGTCTTAGTCTGTGTCATGCTTAATCAAAGACAAGAAAAATAAGATTTGCAGATGTTTTTGTTTGATCAACTGTCTTCAGTTTTATTAGCTATGAGGTTGGTCTCACGTTTCCTCAGATGTGTCATGTTAATTCTTGCCATACTAGATTGCACAAATCATACTGGGTTGCTGGATCAGACACAAAGGGAAGTGGCTGCCCTAATTATGTGTAATATCTACACGGTCTTCCAGACATTTAACAGACTGAAAGCTTCAGCAACACTGTTATACTGCCAAAACTACAGAGAAAAAAACATTCCAGAACACTTTGAGTTTTTCTTTGAATCAGTGACAATTTCAGGGATAATAAAGGAAGCTGCGTCCCCTCAAGTTTTAGCTTTAACAGCTTCCACAGGAAGGTATTGTTTTCAAAACTGAAGATATAGGGATCAGCTACACATAAAGAACTCATCTGCAGAGAACATTGCTGCCTCTCAGATGGCACTCTATCACAAGCCCAACCATATGCTCTTTCTGTACTGCTGCATACAGCTACATTGCTAAGTAGTCTCGGAAGTTTTCTGTACCATATTTACACAGTTACTGGACTCTCTCTGAGAGAACTCAGCAAGAGCTGGATCTCTGGTTCTGATTAGTTATGAGTTTTGAGGCACCTGCTGAAGCTAACCCTCTTTCTGCATCTTGCTGTGTTTGACAGCATTTTCCTGGAAGCAAAGCCATTTTGCTTTTCCTCTGTCCTGCCTCTTGGGCATTGCTCCAGCAATAACCATAAAGATCTGCTTTACACACAGTCACACAATTATCTGCACATAATACCTAATAGGCAATAATCAGTGCATCCCATAATTAAAGACATAGAACTGGCTTTAAAAGCAGATAAAAATCTAAGCCCAGCAGCATTTGTTTACAAAGCCCTCAGCTCAACGTGGTCTGATTTACCAACTGAAGAGAGCAACACTGTCCTTTTCAAAAGATTGAATCAAGTGAGTCAGCAGGGCAGGTCATTATGAGATACACAAAGAGCATCTTCCAGCTGAGACAAGCAAAGAAGCAATGACTCAAATACGGCACTCAGTAGGAGTACCTGCTGCATAAAGCAGAAGATCTCAGTCTGATGCAGCAGGTTCAACAGGATCAATAACAAAAGTAAAAATAAAAATAATTTCTAATGGATTATGAGATCTACACTAGCAACACACTAACATGGTCCAGTTAGAAGTGAGTTCCATAAGGCCACTCTTCCCTAGGACAGATTTGCTAGAGTGACAAAGTTACTAAACCAGACACAAGTGGAGTCTTTGCCAGCTATGGTAGTCCACAAATGATTTTGAGGCATAAGCAGCATTTACAGAGAACAGAGGCTGGCATGACAGAGAATTTCTCATTTACAGCTTGAAAACATAAAGACTGTATATTTAATTATCAGGGACAAAAATGCAACATACACATACACCCTGTATATATGTCATATATCTTCTATATATGTTATATAAGCATATGGGTGTACATATTACACAAGGGTGTAGGAAGACATACTGTATATTGAAAAAAAAAGCATATCAGCCACAAACACCCAGAAAGTTTCTGCATTTTAAATAAGGGTGGGGGTGTTTGGTGTAAAATGGGATTAATTAATAGGAAAAGAAATTGTGCTTTTGACCAGTTTTCTGCAGAATCTACCTAATTTTAATCTCATTCATGTGACTGACTCACAGACTTGAAGTTAATCATGTGCCAAATAGGGATTTAAATCACTGTAATGTCAAAATCCTGATTGACGTCATTTGTGAGAGTTCCTTTACTTATGTTGTCCAGAACTTGATATATTGTATTGATTTGTTGTTCTTTGGCTGACTGTGTGGCCAAGACTTTGACTGGGAAAATCATTACTGCTTCAAGTGTTTTCTTCTTCAAACTCTTTCTCAAAAGGGACAGATTCCCTGTTTCTTGCCTTTTCTGAGCTTAGCCAAAGGCACCTCTGCAGTTTAAACTGCTTTCTCTTCTATGTTGCTGCTGAGGGACGCTCAGCTTGCCTGTTTAACATAAGTTAATAATTACTTTTCTGGTAAGTTTCCAGTGCTGATAGGACTAGGTCAAATGCCAGAATCCATTGCTAATGGAAGAATTTTTAAACAGCTCAGAGTGGAATTCAGGTGTTAAACAAGAGCTTGGTCATATGGTCCACATGTATGCCCACAAATTAAACAACCCCAGTGAACAACCCAGAAAGGATTCACTTTTCCATGCTGTTACTGTCTGGGTTATTTCATGCAAGCTGAAGTGTTAGAGAACAGTCCTTGCACCTCAGTGTTCTCATATACTTTGTGCAACAACTATTTTACTCATTTCAACCATGTATTCATGCTATACTACAGTACGGCTTTTTAGCCTAAAACCAAGGACTAAACTTGTAAGTGAAGTTCACATAAACTCCAACGTACATAGATTAAATAGTATACAGACATATTATCTAGAATTTTATTTGCTGATTCAACAGACCATGATGGCTATAAATTAATAAACTGTCTTATTATTATTATCTGTGCAAGACCTACATCATAATGATTTATTAAGTAACAAATCTTTTTAAATCTTTCAAGCAGACAGCAGAATTACTAAATGCTATTTTACCACAAGACAACTGACAAGGAGTTATGCAGCATTCTGAAGTATTTCAGTGTGCACTGGAGACTACAGAAGAATTTCAGTGGTTATTGAAAAATATTGTGATTGAATTTTCAGCTCATAAATCAATAATATGACAAATAAAGGAAGCAAATGTAGATGGAAATGACCTATTGTAAGAAGTAATATGAAAAAAATTATATTTAATAACATTTGTGTCAGTTCCTCTTTTCCTGTATTAGGAAAGTGAAGGAAAAATGAAGTAGGTAGAAGAGAACAAATAGAATGGGCAGTACGAAAATGCATGGAAACCCCTCTCATCCCTACTGAAGATCAGGAATGAGAGCACTGTTAGCTATTCCAACTCACACTGAGGATATCCTAGTGCTTGACCCACCAGTAGAGGAGAGTCCTAAAACTGAGTACAGTGGATTGTGAATCAGCCTTAGTTTGGGAACAGTTGTAATCATGTGTAAAGCACCATGCCATTTGTTTCTTCAGGGTAAAAAGCATGCACACAGAGAGACTACAAGTTATCCAAGTCTCTTGTTACGTTTCATGCTTTGTTCTGCCAGGACAAAATTGTGATGTGCCCAGAGAGTTTTCCAGCCAAGCAAAACCATAACACAAGCATTACCATTTGTACAGGAGAACTGGTTTAGTACTCCCGTCTATGAGGTCAGTGGATGATACAGCAGAAAAATACCCCTGGCGCTTTATGCAACAGTGTCTCAGCTAGTTCAGGAATGATTCCAGCCAAAACCACATGTTCTACATTCTCAGCCAATGAAACACCGTAAGTGGGGTTGTGACACAGCAAGGCTGCCATGCCGAAACAAAGACAGACAATGCCCAAGGATGTAGGATATAGAAATGAAAGCACTTGATCTTCTAAACTGGTTCCTGGCAAGAGAGTATTACAATGCTGAAAGAAAAAAACACTTCTTTAAAAAAAAATTAATTACTACAGGAATAAGCATACACAAAGCAAAACATTTAATCTCACATCCCTGTGAAACACGCATCAATTGAAGACTGGCTATTTAAAGCTTTTTTTTCTTTTTTTTTTTTTAGCTACAGTTATAATGTGATTTCAATCATTAATTCACTGCTAGAAACCATGCTTGTGAAGGAATTACTTAAAATTCTTGAGGAATAATTCTGGTGAATTGACACCAAGAACCTGGGTGCTGACAGTCAGAACATATGGAATTAAACTTCAGATAAGGAAATCCTCACCTGACTTACTTTTGAAAGCAATATCGTGGAAAAAGTGAGAAGACGCAAACTAAAATTCAAGCCTAAATAGTACAGTAAAAAGGTTAATTCATGAGGAGAAAAGTTCAAGGTGTGGTAAGTTTTCTCTAGGTGTACAGAAAGGGAAGAAGAGAGAGTAGCATGCATGATAACCATAGATTTCTGGAAGAATGAAGGTTTGTTTTTTTCATTAAAGTTTCTCTTACCTTGTGTAATAAATTCATTTACCAACAAAACAAAGACTGACATAAAAATCATTTACAGTGCCTGAAGTTTGTCTGAGTTGTGAGAGGTTGAACAACTGCTTAAATTCAAGATATTCTTTCAATCTACTTCAGGAACTGACTGAAAAATTTAAATTATTTTAATTAGAATCATAGAATCATAAAGTGATAGAATCATAGATTAAGTTGGGTTGGAAAAGACCTGTAAAGATCACCTAAGTCCAACTTCCCTGCAATGAACAGGGGCCTATTCAGCTAGATATGGTTGCTCATCACCACCTTTCAAACCTACTGGAGTTTTAAGTCCTATATTTACCAATAAAACCTGTAGTATGATTTTATGTGAGTAACATAAAGTGACACACATAGGGCAAGCTTTAACTGTACTCTGTAACCAGAGAGCTGTTCTCAGTCAAGTTGCCTCATCAGTATTTACTCTACGTTGTTGAATTCCATCTTATATGAAAGCCTCCTATTCTCATATTGCCTCTGCATTCTACAACATAAAGGGATGTGCCTGCTTAATACCAAAAGGGTGTTGTATACAATACAGGTGTGTGTGAAGTTTCTATCACAAGTTGTTACAAGAGACCTTCAGAACTGAAAATCCTGACAATCAAAAGGCACAGACCATCTCTAAGTTATAACAGTATCTGTATATGTGACTTCACCCTGAAAAGCATGAGGCAAGAGGATTTAAAATAAACTGCCTGCTATTTAGCATGTGCTGACAAGTTTTATGTGTCATTAAAACATTTAACACAATTGCAAATGCCTACTCATAATTAAACACTTTTTAGGTTCTTAACTGCTAAAATGAAACATTGTTGGTTAACTATAAAATTCATTAAACTAATTTTATCATTAAACAAATTAGAAATCCCTGATCCCCAATTTTTATTTATATTATGCTGATAGTGAGTCATGCTATCTAATGCTGTGAAAAAGTAAGTGAACACCATCTAATGGAAACTTCTCTTCTGAGCGTTATATTTAATTCAAAGCATAGACAGGTCAGCAGGAGTCTTTCTCTTGCATTCAATTAAATAGCTCTTAAGTGCTTTTCTACTTATGCAGAATCTTAATGTAGTTGAAAATTATACACTGTTCTTCCTATGCAGTTCTACGAGTTTCATTCTCACAGGCAAGCACTTATTTAAGTCTTTCTTTCTTTTTACAGAAAATCTTTGGCTGCCCTCCATTGTAAATCTAAAGATTTTGAATTCTTTATGCACTGGACATGAAAGGATTTCCTTCCCATACTCCTCCAAGAACAGTTTAAATGGCTGCTTCTCATATTTAGTGTGTAGGTTTGTGAAGTTTCTAAATTAATTACTGGTTAATTTTTCTGACTCTCTGTGCCCTCTGCTACAATCACAAAGCATCTCAGGTAAAATTCTATTCTAACACATATCCTATCCTTTTTGACTTTCTCATAATTAAAGTGTTTTTGGCTGAAAATAAACAGAATAACAAACAGATACAGTATCAAGTGATTTAAACTTCCCATAATTCTCCTTGATATTGATTTCTGACAAATATATTCTTTTCCATTCTTTTCAGTTGGGAAAAATGCAAATTAACAGTTCAAAAAAGGGACCCCTTTACCAAGATTAAATGAGACAGAGTAAAAACACTGACTTAGAAAAACAGTGACTTAGAAACTTAATAACAGTTAAAATGATGAAAATATTGTTTATTTTATTTCTTTGCGTACTGTGTTAATTATTGATTTAAATACATTAGCTTACTAAGACTTGAATATAACAAAATATTTTCATATCATGAACTTGGTTTAGCTTTAAGCACTTTAATTATATAATGAATAATCCGTATGTTTTACAGGGAAAATGTTCATTTCATTTGTCATTACATCAATAATCTGTTATATATACTCTGTCTAATTCCTAAGGACATTTGTTCATAACACAAAACCCACTGTTCGTAAAGCTAGCAATAACCTACTAACTATGAAATATAACTGGTAACCAAACAAGGAACAAGTCATATAATCACAGAATCACAGAATGGGTAAGGTTGGAAGGGACCACAGTGGGTCAGCTGGTCAAACCTCCCTTGATACTGACAGACATTGATGAGGTCCCCTCTCAGTCATGTCTTCTTGAGGCTGAACAGGCCCAGCTCCCTCAGCCTTTCCTCATAAGAGAGACATTCCAGTCCCTTAACCATCTTTGTTGCCCCCCACTGGACCTGCTCCAGGAGCTCCATGTCTCTTGTACTGAGGAGCCCAGAACTGGACACAGACTCCAAGTGAGGCCTCACCAGGGCTGAGTGAAAATCATATACAGTCTGAGCGAACTCATATACATAAAATTCCCAGTAATCCCCTATAAAGAATTCCTCTCTTTCTTGCTGCTTATAAAGATAGATTAAGTTGATTACTCTGCATTTGCAACCTAGACTTTAGTTTTCAGTATCGTTAATTAAGATTTTTGAAGTTTAACTCTTGAAAGTCTAGAGTATTCAAATCCAGCAAAATCCAGCAAAACAGTGACACACAGAAATAGGTTTAATTGTTCCATTAGTCCTAGTATCACCTTTTGGGATATCACACAAAATAAGTCTAGTTAAAGTTTCAGTCTTCCAGATAAACACACACTTGGGCCCACAGAGGAGTCAGGTGTGTCCACTCACCTCAGGATCAAACTTTAGGATCAAAGCTGTAAGCAGTGTATCTACTTTAAAAGTGCATGAATTATGTGAGAATGAACACCAGCTTTTGTTATGGCTTTTGATCATTCCAATTTGTTTACCATGTATCAGTATGTGAAGTCCTCTCGGTAAGATACCAACATTCCTCTTTCACCTGGCATGATCATCTTTTCTCTTCTTGAAATGTGAACTTCCCAAGAGGAGACTCCAATCTCTTCCACGCAGAGACTGGGATTATATGGAGAAGTGGTAAAGGCTATGAAATGATCAAAAAGGGAGAAGGAAGTTTGAGCTCCTCTGCAGAGATACAGGAACATTTACATGTCTGACCATCAAAGGTAAATATAACTCTACAGCTTTGACAGAGGCATGACCCAAGATTTGGAACCTTGGTCTGTCTGGTGCCAAGGAAAGGGCTAAATCTGACACTCAGACACATGTTGATATAGCCATGGTCCTCTAAGGCTTCCCTTAATTTGAAGATAGCAACAGAAATCACTGTACTGTATCCATACTCACATGTAAAAAGAGGGTGCAGTTCTATTCGCCCTGCTTGAGGTTAATGCACCAATCAAGAAGGAATCAAAGAGTAGGGCTTTTTTCAAGATCCAGATGCCAGTGATCCTCAGATGCCAATCCCCAGTCTCCAGTGGTGCAGCCTTCATAGTTTTTCCTGGTCAGGAGACAGAGCATAGAGTCCCTCCATGGCAGCAACAGGCTGAAGGGTACAAAAAACTGCAGAATTGGGAAAAGACCTACTTTTTACAACATCCCAAGGTTATTTGGGAGGATAAGAAGAAATCACTTACTCACATGGAAGAATTGTAAAGATAAAAAAGTTTGAATATATCACTGCATTAGAACCAATCTGAAATGTAGTATGTCCTAATCTGAAAGTACTATGTTCTTCATGCACTTGTAAAGAAAACAGTCAGTGAAAAAACTACCTACCAGTTTAAGCAGAAATACCTGCCTGTTTTTAAACATAGAAAGGTTCTGCAATTAAACGCTTTTTACAGGAATGTTTGCTTAGTTTTGAACAATATATCATCAATGCAGATTATGTTCATTAAAATTTTCATTTCATTAGTGCTGTAGCAAATTTTAGAACTGAGTCTTCTTAACACTTTTTTTCACTTCAGATTCAGTTTGCTCCTCATATGCATCCTAAACTTATTCCAAGAATTTATGCAAATATTAAGTATTAAGCACAAAAGTGTTCCTTGGTGCCATACATAAATCATTCATTTCCTTAATATGGAAAATCCCACATAAGCATAGTAGTGCTCAAACATTATAGGATACAACTATGAAAATATTCAGTCATACCTAGTGTGTGTAAATTTGCCATCTTGGGAACGGAGGTAAATCTTCACCAAGAATGCAACAATTTAACTTTTTTTGTGAGTTCTAGCCTTCAGAACCAAGAAGAAAGTCTCAGGTAACCAAGAAAGGAACAAAAAGAAAAGAGAGAAAATAAGTTACAGGGTAGTACCTTTCAAATGAGGGAGACATACAGATTTTAACAAATGATTCTTTTATATGGATTTGAGATTACAATCTCAGAACAAACTGAGAACTTGGGAAACTAAACCAGAGACTCCAATTCCCCACTTGTCACTGTTATCAGAAAAAAACCCCAACATTCAGAGTAGCCATAGAATACTGAACTCCTAAGTGAATGGCCCATACAAGGATCAAACCCACAGCCTTGGCATTAATAGCATGCTCTAACCAACTGAGCTAATGTTGGCTTCTGTAGACGTGGATGACTTATCATCTAGCCTTCTAAAATCATGCTGTTCAAGAATCATATTCAACCTTTATGGAAAATGTCTTTCTATAAAGATAAACGGGGGAAAGATGGCTCCCACATCTCTCATCAGTCCCTGTGGTTCATACTGTCTAACTTAAACAAGAAAAGTCTCTTGATCGAGAAAAGAAAAAACTAATTTCTTTGGATTAATTGCAAATCATTTAGTAGAGGTCAATCCTTCATTATGGCTGACAGAGGATTTGATAGCTCTGGTTTCACGCCAGTTTTGATATGTCTATAGCTAATTGAGTCAGGACTTGATCCAAGAATTGATCCATTCTTCATTATGAGAAACACTCCTTATCTTCCATTTACACAAGTCTATTGTGAACATACTCATTAAATTTCCCTGACTACCATTCTGCTTTCACCCAAGCATTCTGCTTTTTTTTGCATTTTGCAAGATTACTTATCTTTTCCCATCCACTTTTTTTCCTTTACTTTCTCAGCTGTCGTACATACTCTATCGTCATTTCACTTGTGGATAAGGGCTCATTGTTTTCCACTCAGACGCAGAATTGCTTTCCGAAAACAGTTTGAATTTCCAATCTCTTCCAGTCTACTTCAGCATTAAAATTTCCCTTACTCACTGTCTTCATGTGGTTTCTCTCCTATAGAAATGACTTGCTCTCAGGAGAGCACGTTGTGCCACAGCACCTTTTTCAGCTGCGTCACTACAACATCATAGTCTGGGACTGGTTTTCCATCTTGCGGTTCACCCATTTTTGTTCCTCTGCCCGCTCTGAATTCTCAACAAGGAGATTTTTTTTTCTCCTTTCTTAACTGTGGGGCTTAAGGGATCACAATATTCCAGTTATTTGTGGCTTGGCTTTCACTCTCTATTTCTCTCATTTTACAATGCTGCTCTCCCACCAGTTCAAACTTCTAAGGTAGTTA
The DNA here is from genome assembly GCA_035041135.1 of Platyrinchus mystaceus. Lineage (NCBI taxonomy): Eukaryota > Metazoa > Chordata > Aves > Passeriformes > Tyrannidae > Platyrinchus > Platyrinchus mystaceus. Next base: position 58,664,912 of record JAWWLV010000100.1, on the reverse strand, counting down.
GTTCTTTCAAGCTATAGAGCCAAGGAAAAGGAAAAAAAAAATCAAAGAAAAATATTTTCTTTCTACTACATTCTGTTCTCGTTTAAAGCTACTGTAAGTAAAGAGTCACTTTTCCATCTGGCAGTTATGGATGCCACTATATATTAATTACTTTTGTTATCCATAAACACAAAAAAGAAAAGAGTGAAAGGGACATGGCCCCTTCTGCCTTAGTCCAGCTTATGCATTAAGGTTGCTAATGCATTAAGCTTTACATAGTAACATTTATTCTACTCAATGAATTTGGATTTTTGTCAACTGCATCAACTGTATAGGACACTACCCATGAAAGAAGATAGTAGGGAGGTAAATTTAAGCACTGAAGTTTTTTTAAATGTATTACTTTTTATATACCATTGTTATTACATATGGATTACACCTTTATATTTCAGCATTTTTACAAGAACCTGTTTAAAGACATTCAGCAACTACTAATGTGGAGGCAATCACTATGCCAGGAAACTCTCCATCTATACTGGATTTAGTATAAACCTTGAATTCATTATGACAGAATACGTTCCATAAAGATAATGAAGATAGCACAGATTTCATGCATGTCGTCTCCTTAAGAGCTAATTCTAAAATGTAGTGATTCCCCTTTCCTAGAAAACTAATTGTAATGCTTCCGAAAACTCTAGTTTTGACTTGACAAAATGAAGACACCTAGATGTCATACAGTTCCTGGAGATGATACTGTCTAGATCTGATGCAGCCTAAGCAGTTTTGGCAGCTTTTCAGTCTGATTAGAGATGTTCGGGGGAAACAGCACTAGGTGAACATGAAGTTTATGGAAGTCAAAAGCAAACTCTAACTTCTGTAATACAAAGCAGATATTAAACAGTTTTCAATGCAATGATAAATAATTAACTGCTGAATAGCTTTTATAGAGCTTGAAAGCCTAAATATTGCCAACCTACTACAGCAAATTCCATGAGTTTATCTAGCATTCTGATGTAATTTTGCTTTCCTCAACAATTAAAACAATCTACTGTAGTAACACAGCCACACTACTTTAGGGTGAAGGATACGTTCTGTTTGTTACTCTTAAATATTAAAAGCTGTGCATTTTATGGCGGATTATAGTCCTGCTTTAACAACACAAATGTTCTCCACATTTACCTGAAGTATGCAATCTGCTCAAATGAAGAATTTAAATTGAGACCTTTAAGATGCCACCATCAAAGTGGACTCTCAACTAGACTTTATCCTTGGAAGCACATGCGCTTATACAGTTAATGTACAGCAATAAATCCCTTTCAATCAGCCACATTTCTCCCTTGGCTTCAATGAAGATTGGATCATACCTTTAAAGATAATCAGTTACAGAAACTGTAGTCTATAATCATGAATAATAACAATGAGTGCAGCAGGGATAGCCCTACAGATGCAGCTACTCAGCCAGTCAGAAAGACCATGTTCCTTCACAGGGAGTCAAAACATACACACACCTCCTTGATGAATTGTAGGACATTGCTGACATTTCTTACAGGAACAAAATGCAAAGGACACAGTGACTGCTACACCCCAAGTAAATATGAAAATAGTGATTACGTCATCATCAAAGCTTCTAGTTTTTTGCTTGTAATGCTTGCAGTCTTTAAAATGCTCTTTAAAGCACTTTACTCCATTTTCTCTCTGTTACATGAAATGATGCCTAGAAAAACCTCAACAATTTTTTCAGTCGAAGATTATTTCCTGAATTCAGGTAAGCTGTGAACTATAATACATTTAAGAACAAAAGAAAAGAAGAGAGCTACCCATCATAAATGAATATAAAGGAACAAAGCTTTTCATGTTACAAATTATTTTCCTCATTTATAATCAGTTCGTCAAGGTCAGAAGAAGATACTCTTTCCTACAGGATACAAAAAATTTCCAGAGACCTGCAAAGTAAACTGCATGTCGTCTTTTCAGAAAATTGTATTAGATGCAAAAAAACTTTCAGAATCAATAGTTTCTGTTATGGCACTGTTGTTTTTAAAAAGCAGGACAAATCTGGCATTTTATGTTACTATTTTGATTTTCTCATACTTTCAATACATGCTGGCACAGGGGAATAAAATTCCTTTCCTTCCAGTACCCACAATCTTTTATACCTTTGAAATGTACGTAAAGCCTTAATCATCATCCAGCAAGCTTTCCCACTGCAATATAGTTCCACATGCTCTCACTGTACTCTCTTTCCTTAAGCAGAATCACTGGTTTATGCCAGACTGAAATGCCTATGAATTTATAGTACCTGTTTTCTCTTCTGAGAAATATTTTTGGACCTGGTGCTGATTAAACCACAGCTGTGAACTTTACTTGCTCTAAAAAGGCCCTATATGTGTGACAGTAGAGCAGCACTGGAGCAGGCAACCAAAGAAGTTGTGGAATCTCCATCCCTGCGGGTTTTTCAGACTTGGCCAGACAAAGCTGACTTAATGTTAATGCTAGTCTTCCTTGGAGCAGAGTTCCACTTGAAACTTTGAGAGGTCCAAACACATTCCCATGGCCTGTGGTCTGAGATACTGAGATAAAGCTGGAAAGTACTCAGTTAAATAGGACTCTCTCACAGCCTGTGTAGACAGACAGTCTTGGTGTTTACCTCCCAAATCTGCTTTATCCTTTCAATGCAGGTTCTCAAAGTGCTCCATAGATAGCAAAAGGGAAAGTCCTTTATGAAGGGAACCACACAAAACTGAGAATTTTTTCAAATTACATAGCCTCGTACTCATACTTGGAGAGCTGGAGGGCAGAAAACTGGTATCCTACTTGGCCTTGTGTTCTAGATAACCTGTTTTTAACTGTTTCCCAAATACCTAGATAATTTCCTCTTTGTGGAAGCCCTTCCCTAAAAGCGGGCTTTAGGAAAAAGGACACCACATACACCATTGCAAAAGGCTTTGCAGAATATAAGTTTAGTGGAGAAATGATGACCCAGCTGCATAGGGAACACTTGGTACATGGATATTCAGGATGCAGTCTAACTTCATAAGCACCTCACATCGTGTGCTGGGAAGCAAGAGGAATACATGAAGAAAACAAAAAGAATAGGTAACTGATAGAACAGGATGCATAAAGGCAGACCTGCTCTAAAATATTAATGATACTTACAGAATATGCCACTGTAGTAGATCTGTTTTCACGCTGTAATTGAGGAAGTAATAGATTATTTCTAATGTAAAATGGAAGTGAAGATTACGGTCATGAGACAGGAAAGTAAAGGTTATTGAGGCCTTCTGCGTGCCCAGGTGATTTCATGAAGGAGTCTCTTTTTCAGGCTGTATGGTGTCCTGTGCAAGTATCCAGAAACTACAGTAATTAATTGTTTGGCCAATGCACCAGGTTTGCCCAGGTGGCAAGGCTGTAATGCATTCCAAATAAGGCCAAAGGAATGAAGTTCATTAACAATTATGAGTTTCTAAGCCTCATCTTAGCCTTAGAGCCCCAAGGCTCCAGCTAACAGTGCAGAGCTCAGGGCTTAGATTTTCATCTAGATTGTTTTAATAGCATAGGAATAACTTAGAGCATCTGAGCAGTCCCAGTTAGGTCCAAGCAAGTAGGCACTTAGACATCTGCTTGAACTGACTCACACAAGAGTTAACAACAGAAACTCTGAGTAAGTATTGAAATAAGACCCTTCCTTTAACAGTATTCCTTGGCATTTTTCAAAATATCACTACATTGCACCTTTTAAAAGCTTTGTTGAATAAATATCTGACAAAATTTATTCTAAGCTTTCTCTGTTCATACCATTTTTTTCATAATACACTAAACAAGTTTAGTGACACCCCATTCGTTTAAAACAATGTGTTTTATCTATGCATTTGCTTAACAAATACTAAACTACACTCAGACACTCTGTGGCTGCACAGGTCATGAACAGAAATTTGCTCCAAATCATAATAAACTAGCATCTGAATATAACTCCTGTACCATTTGTTGATGTCATAAGCATGAAATTTCCCAAGTATATATTGCAAAGCCCTGTCAAAAAGACTTAGAACAGTTCTTCACAAACATTGGAATAATATTCTTGATTAATATTTCAGAACAGTGATTTTATATCAATATCCACTGTTGGGAAAAAAGAGCTGCCATATTATTTTTTATCTTCTCTAAGTTTAGAATACATATGTAATCTTTTAAAGAATAAATCATACAAACCAGTTGATTAACACAATACCAAATCCCAGCCGCTCCAAGGTAATAACTATCATTACTCTCATCTTTGACTAAATGGATTTACACTGTCATACACATAAACTGCTAAGCAGCAAAATACATACTGAAATTTGTGGTAAAATCTGTCATACAGGGATACCGTATGTGAGAAACATATTTTGATTACAGAAGAAACAGTATTTGGAACATCAAAAAAAAAAAAAAAAGGGAAAAAGAAGGAAACATACAAACAAACTAAAAACCCACAAAAAATCACAACCAACAACAGAAAACACAGAATTAGTTGTTACTTCACAAAAAGAAAAAACAACAACAAACAAACAGCAACAACAACAACAAAAACCAAGTGCAAACCCATCAGGACCTGATTAGGTAACTAGGCCAGGTCCCTTCCAATACAAAACATTCTGTAATTCTATGATTCTAATAGTTCTTACTATTATTTTCCTGGTATTTTTAAGAACTGTAGTAAAAACAGTCTGTCTGTTAACAAAAAAAAAAAAATACCTGTCCAACCAAAAAACTGCAGTAGAAATAAAGAAGCTTGCAAACACTGAAATATTAATGTATCTATAGTTCCTTGAGTATTGGAATTGATGTACTGCATTTTCTCCTATCTGTGATTCATTTTACTATACATTCCACTGCAGTTCTCTCTACCTTCTATAGGTTAATAACCAAGCATGTCTAATAAGGCTGAGCTCTAATCACAGTTAAATGTGATTAGAGGTGTTAGTACAGAATACTCTTGTGTATTTGTTGGTGGACCAGCAAATACACAATAAGTTGATTACACATGCAGATGGACAAAGTGTTCCCTTAGCTAGGTCTCTGCAGTAACACTATCTAGGAATTGGATATTCTAAAACATTAATGTTAGAGCAGCCACAATTACATGGGCCTTCTATGGCTCACCACAAAAAAATCTTGCCAAAATTACTAACAGAAAATGTTTTAAAAGTCACAAAGAACTATTTTTAAGACTCCACACCTTTTCTTACACACATAAATACAATTTGGCACTCCTAATGGAAATGCTTCCTTCTGACCTCCTTCCCACCCAAGAAGCAGCATTCACAAACACCTCTGAAAACTCTGGTGGCAGAACCCAAGATAGCCATGAATTTATGCTGCAGGAAATAACTGCTGGAGCTGTTAACAGTTATATTTTAGCTCTGGCCTGTTCTCAAAACTTTAAAAAAAATTCATACAACTCTTTTTGACTTTTCAAGGATTTTATATAAAACACATTTCATAAAGACATTTCCTCTGTTAAAGTCAGAGGGAGGTCTTCTCCTGACTTCACTGGAACAGCACCAAATTGCATTCTTAAAAATGAGACTTGGTATTAGCCAAAATTATTTAAAAAAAAGAAAACTAACTTGTCTGCCTAATTCATCATCAGTCCTTTACTGAGGAGATCTGATTTTATGATCCTGTTTGTCCAGAATTCATCCCAAAATAGAAACAGTGGTATTCCAAACCTCTGAGAAAACATATACCTAAACAAAGAGCTCCTGTATTGATCAGCTGTGGGAATCACTGTATGTAGATTGCAAAATTTCACAACAGGCAGCCTGGCCTGTGTGCTTCCTAATGGAACACTGGAAATATCTCCTACTTAATTCAGGAATCCACGTCCTATTATATTTGCCTTAGTAATGAAGACTCAGTATAAGCTGTACTCTAACAATGCATGTTTGCAGAATCAGAACAAAGTTTACATATGTATTCAGCTTTCTACTTGTTTAACAAGTGGGTTTAGCCTACATGATAAGTCCTTCCCATACACTGTACTATAAATGTTACAATAAGACAGAGGAGTATTCCTACTTGCTAGGAAAAAAACCCAGTTCTTCTATATAAGCAGTCTGTTGTGGAAAAAAAAAATAATTTCTACTCACAGGAAACGAGAGGAAATGGATCAATTCATTGTATATATAAAAAAAATTATAACACTTTTCTATGTTTATCTCTATGGTCAACTATGGTCAATAATATTTATTTTAGAGCCCCCATAGCCCTAATTAGCAAACTACAAGCACAGAAATTGCATTTCCTTCTAAAAATAAGCCTAATTTTAAATGTGACAGAAGCAATGAATCTTTTAAAAATTCAGAGAAAATATGGTAAGTGAAAAAACAGTAAGTGCACACTACTGTGTGATGCAATACTAGCAGGTTAAAAATGTGAAAAATTGATGATTCTACAAAAATATTTCTTTTTTACTTTATCCAGAAAGCTGTTATTGCCGAGGGCTGTTCAAACCAGTTATTCTCATTGCTGGGCTCAAGTTGAACTTCACACTACTATAAAAATTTTTAAATTTTAAAACTTTAAAATTTTTACAATTTTTAAATTTTACTCTTGCCCAGGATAGATTCACTCTACTCCTTCAGATTTCAGCTACCTACATTCATTTCAGACCTCAGTTTGCTTTTAATGTGGAAGACAACTATCTGATTCTGATAAAGAGAATAAACATCTGTGAGTGTGAAGCTTCCTACACACTCCAGTGTAGGCAGATACTGGTACTGTGTAGGTGTATGTACTTATGAGTCTTATATCTCATTATTTGTCTTTTAATATTTTATTAGTTAGACATGTTTATCTCATATTTTTGGCACATGATCAAAATACTTATATTTCCTTGAATTAAATGTAGAGGAAATCAGATGTGCTTACACAGCTAAACTGTACACTCGGCTTGACTCACTTTAACGGCATCAGCTCACTGGTTTTCCTTGTTTCAGTATAGCCAAAACCAGACAGGAATGACACTGGCAAGATAAAACCTAACTACAGAATCCAAACAGATGCTCATTAGGTATGTATTTAAATATGAGTGATGCCTGCTTAAGGAATGAGAAGTTAAATTCCTGAATAGGCTTACTGTTATTTGCCATGCAGAAGAAAATCACTGTAGAGCTTAGGAAGAGCTAACGGATGTATCAGAAGCCTATTAACATTCCAGGAGAACGACCATGAAGCATGTGACAGCAAGCTACAGCCATTTTTCTGCCATTCCATTAAAATCAATTTTATAGCAGCATTATTACTGAATATTCAGCTTAAACTAGCCATATGTCTAGCTTACATCTCATGGACAATGAAGAGATATGAATCTGACAGTATCAGTTACCTGGATTTATTGGTCACCATGTCATGACCATTAGTTTAGCATCACAACAAATGCCAGCACAAATATCAATAAGCAGATTGGGAATTTTTTCCCCTAAGGAAGAAAGATTTCTGTCTGAGAAAAAACTTCCTTCTCTTGCTCATTCTCCGTCCCAGACCTTGTCATTCCACTACGGAGCAGATGGCCCCATTTGTTTAAGAGAAAAATTCTGCCTCACGTTTCCAAATTAGTCTTACAAACATGGACATCTGGCGTAATGAGGATAAAATAAAAGAAAAAGCATCCAGTCAGACTGATGACATGAGTATAACAGTGCAGTAGAAAAGGAATAGGCCCAAGGATTGAATTGATGTTGTGTGACTTATACTCATCATAAACCTAAAAAAGCAAGTGTATTTACATTAGGCATCATCATGGAACATGTCATGGCAAAAGGCACGGAGCTGAAACAGTAATTGCTCAAACAAACATTTTTGGAATGAACATTTTTTTATCACTGAGTACTTTTGCAAAAACTCAATTTGTATTTTGTATTTGAGTTTGCTCTTGTGCCTTACATCTCAGATTCATAGCATCCTTGTTCTAAGCATTGGGATATATCCCAAGTAAGATCTATCTTGGAATACATTGGTTAAAAAACTAACAGCTGAATGGATTTTGCCAAAACAGAAAGAAGTAGCTGTTACACATGACATCATAAACCTTTTTCCATATATTCATAGGCTTGAAAGGATGATCTTTCCCAGGAGAGGCAGTGAAACAGATAGCAATTAAGGTTCGAAAGCACAAGCTGAGCCAGAGCTTAAAAGCAAAGTTAGCTGAGAGGTAAAAGAAGTGTGTTAATACAGACAAAACAGTGCTGTGAGGGAGAGCTGAAATACCTTCACACGAGCCAGTTCCAGTGCTGGAAGCAAATTACAGCACTGGCACAGAGCTCTCCAGGGCAATGGTCTAATTCATACTGAGCTGGTAATCTTGGGCATTGCTACACTAATGAGATCCTAGCTAACACCCTTAGATTGAGTTTAAACTACCTCTGCCCTGCACTGTCTTGTGCCATAGAGGGCTCTTAGTACCAGGGTTAAGTTTTGAGACCACAGTCTGACAAGGACAGGTGATGTGAGAGAGTTGTAAGAAAGAAAAAAAGTAAACTCCACAAGTGAGAGCCACCTCCTGAAAACTAAGTGTTGAATACCTTGCTTGGCTAAGCCAGCACAGAACCATCGAAATCTCAAAGCTATAAAAAAATGCCTCTGTCTGGGACATGGTCACAAAATTAGATCCAGTGCTGAGCAGTTACATGTGAATGTGTTTATCTGTGTGTTATGCACTGGGCTTTCCTTTCCTAATTACAATAATCACCTGTGAACCTGCCAAGCTGTATTGTATAAGTGTGTTCCTTAGGCACTAAAGTCCTCTCTCAAAAAACATTGTCCTAAGGGTGAGAAATAAATATAGACAGCCAAAATTCGCAGATGTTCAGACTGGTGAAAAGTGGGAGAATTTTATCTTTGAAAAGACATCTATGAGTATTTAGTAGGAGCTTATAGGTGATAAAAATCAATTATACAGTTAACAAGACTAGCAGGATATGCTTAGAAATAGGAGGGAAGACTTATGCAAAGAAAACCAAGGATGATAAAGCTGCCATGTAAAATAATTTACTTATTCTTGGACAGCTGCATCAGCTGACTATGCAAGAAGCAAAACAGATGGTAAATGTTAATAGAGATAGGCGTGTAAACAGCACATAATAATGAACAAATATGTACTGTGCAACAAAGGACATCTAGCCTGTGTAGTCCATGCTATTATATGAATCCTCTGGATGTAATAAATTTCTTAGCCTTTTCACATCCAAGTGGTGTGAGCAGGCATATGTGAATGTCAGTCGCAGCTGAAATGAAGGAAATCTAGCTACCGAGTCAAGTTTATGCATATTCCACAAGTCCATGGAACAGAGGGCAGAACCACAGTACACACATCCCAAAAATATCTACATAGTTAAAGAAAAAAAAAGCAGTTAAATTTGCTCATACTGTTCTAATGGTGATCCTCTAAGGGTACTTTTAAAAAAACTTCAAGTATTTAAACATTTAAAAAACTGATGGAAATAGATAGAATACTAACTGGGATTGGAAACTGCAACGTGCTGGCTGGTCCTTTGACGTTTATATAGTTTTCCAGACATGCATTGTGTTGCATCCTCAGTTCCCCACTACCACAGTTATGTGGTTATCACCATCAGAACTACTTAATTCAGGTCTGGCATGTTGGTGTGAATTGCTGTCATACCTTGGACTTCAACACAGATACTTCCTCCTCCCCCTCCCTACAAGAAAGCCTGAAAAACAACTGGTGAAACTTTAGAGCCCAGGCTAATTAACCTCTGGCAATCCTTGTCAATATCTGAATGGCAGTGAGATACTAATTCCATAAGTAAACATTTAAGAAAAACTTTATACAAGTCATCAGAAGAAGCTTTCACACAGGTTGAGCAATGGTACAGACAGAATCTGAAAGAAAAGAACAAAACAATACATTAGTAAATTGAAGGTGGGACATCCAATCTTATGAGTCATTTGAGAAAAGAAGCAAGCGATGCAACAGCAAAATCTGCAGATGACACAACAGTGTTGTAGATAATCAAGATTAAATGCTTTGAGACTATCAGAGGATCTTTGGAAAGCTAGGCAAATGGACAGCAACAAACAAAAGTGCCATTCAAAGCAAAGATGGCCTAATCTGAATATTTTTTACTTCTCGGTTAACTGGCAGTCACTGATGATCATTTAATTACAAATACTGGTCAGTGCATAATAATGTCCCAAAAAGCAAACAATCAGCAAGAATATTCAAAAAAATATCATAAAGAAAGCAGAAAGCAGCACTTCACTTGCACCTGCAAGACAATGTTCAGTTCTATTTACCTTGTTTCAAAAAAAAAAAAAAGTAGCTGTAGGAGAAACACAAAAAGTTCAGAATTTCAGCAAATCTTCATTCAGTTTCATCCTTACTCTGTGGGCCAGCTTTGGCTGGGCGATGGCCAGTCTTCATCTGCAGAAATCAGAAGACCTTTAGATAACTAAATAATGCACACCATGGCCCATCATTCAGGATCACAGCAGTGTTCTTTCTTTGCTTCATTCATTTACTTTTTTCCTTTGGGCTCCACTCCTCTTGACACCACTCTGCAAACTCTACCTCTTTGCTGTGCCTCTTTACCTTTTTGTCAAAACACAATGCACTGCACAGACAGCAGAGTATTCATACCTGCAGACTGCCCACCTGTATAGGACTGCTCTAGCTTGTTTGATTCACATACTGTGAATTTCCAAGGGCTCCTCAAATTCTCCCTTTTATTTTAAACCAAAAGCCTAAACTACATTACAATCTAATCCTCTCCTTTCCAATCTGTACTAGGTAAAAACAGCTTTTACGAGCATAATTTGCCAACTTCTCTTCAAAGGAAAACTTAATTATATGGGATCTGTAAAGCAATAATTGTATTTTTCACATATTTCCTGCATGACTATGCAGAAATATAGCAGGTTTGTCAAAATTGTAGTCTAGTCATTTCTGAAGAAGATGAATAAAGTTCAAGCAAATAGTTTACACCAGTGAAGGCATAGGCCCAAGATTTTGCTTCTCTACCCTCACTGCATCCCAAACAAAAAAGACAAAAAAGCTCCCCCACCAAGAAAATAAGAACAGCCTCTTATTTTTCATAATCTCTTCCTTAAAAGCTGTTAAAAAAACCAACAGAGTTAGCAAAGGTGTCTCACAGATTTTTGTGTAGAATGATAGTACAGTAATATTTCTACAATGAAAATATCAGCTGGAAAATTCAACAAAATTGTAATATTAAAAGCCAAAAGAAAGTAAACAAAGACAAACTTGTTGAGGTTATTCGACCTCTCCCAGCAAACACACTGATAGCAAGGTCTCAGGAGACAAACTGAGTTACAAAGATGTCAGTTGATGACAGGTATCTGGGAACATCAAAACCAGAAGTATCAGTGGAACAAACAGCAGATTTGGGGCTTTTCTTCCCTTGGACACTCAGTGGTTTTGCTTTTTGATGCTTGAAAATGGCTTCCTGTGATAAGCTTTATGTGACTATCTTTTTGGTTCTGTCCAGTCTGTGGAACTGCATTTCACAGAAGTTATGTATGACCTGGAAATGATACAGCATGGAACAATAATAATTAGAAACATAGAGCTCATGATCTCTGAAAAAAATATTGAGAAATGATATCCTAAGGAAGAAAAGAGTGATGGTAAAATCCAAAAACAAACTACAAACAGTCTGATAATGAAAAAAAATGAGGGAATAATCTGCCCTCTGTGTCTTGGATGGACATGCAAAGAGGCTACTATTTTAAGTTTCTGGAACAGTGATTAGGTAAGTAACAGGAAAGTCTGCAAATGTTCAAGATAACTTTATAAGTGTAAGGACAGCTTAAGATCTGAGACAGAATGGCTTGAGAGGCATCATCAGAGACCTTAACAAAAAGGTTAAACAATGTGAATGACATATTATGAACCATGCTTTGCCCTGTCTCCTATGACTGCCACTTACTCTGCTACTTAACTACGAGAACTCAAGACCTTTTTTCTTTTCACCATTGAAAAATATGGCAAAGGAGTGACAATTAGAGATATAGATTTATGCATCAACAGCCTAAGAAGCCAGGAGTTTATGTGTACAAATCAACACGCATCAAATGCATAAGCCGCTTGGTACCTTAATAAAACATTTTAAAAAAAAATCATATTTCAGTGAAGTCCGTTTCAAAATGTCAGTGTAGGCACAGTATATTAAATATATGAGCTGTGAAATACTGTCATAATCAAAATTCGCTAAAACATAAAAATAAAGGAGCAGTAATAAATGGTCAGGTTTCTTTACTGAAAAAGTAAGTTGATCAGTATAAGATCAAGCTGTTTGTTTCTCCCCAAGTATAACTGAAACAAAACTGGAACAAAGGCTGAGTAGCAAGCAAGGAAAACTGCAGGTGCTTCAAAGTTATTTAGGGTCAAGTCCAGACAGGACTGTGAGAAGTTTACAAGAGAAACCAAAATAATCACCAAAATGGCAAATGAAACTCGATGTCAGTACATACAAAATAACCCACATTGGACAGAAGAAAAAAGGAAGAGCATACTTTCATCATCCTAAATTAACTGTGTGAACTTTTGAAAATAGTCTGGTATCACTGTAGAAAACTCATTAAAGGCCTCAGCTCAATGCTGAGTTGTGGTAAAAAAAGCAGACATGATGTTTTGAAGGATAAGACTTAGGATGGTGAATAATGCAGAAAGTATTGTAATGCCATGATACGCATCAGTGGTGGAGTCTCATCTGGAATGCTGCATGGGCTCCTGATTACCCAGTCTAAAAAAGGATACTGCAGAACTAGGCAAGGTTCAGAGAAAAGCAATGCAAATGATCAAAGAGCTGGAAACCTCATATACAATAATCAGAAAGGATGAAAATAAATTACTCAGCTTCTGAAAGGAGCAGGCCATCAGTAACAAACATATGCAATGATAAAGTATGGAGAAAGCAAATGCAGGTTTTCCTTATCCTTGACTCATGACACAAGAACAAGGCTCTTAATTGACATGAAAACATTACAAATTTAAACACAAATAGGAGATACTACATACTTAACACACAATTAATCTGTATATAGATGTGAGTTATACCAAGTGCTTGCATCTTACATTCAATATTTTTTTCTATACGTTAGGAAGCAATTAAAAAAAAAAAAGAACTACAAAGTGCTACCAAAATTTGGATGGAACAGTAAACCAATTAGGGATAAGGGGTAAGCCAAACCTAGGAGGCAGATTACCCTGTGTTTTACAAGCAGCTACTTGTACTTCCTCAGCTAACTGGGAATGGACAGAGTTGACTACAGCTTGCTGAACTAAACCAACAACAACATTAGTCTTACTCTGGTCCCTTCCCTACATCTGTTAGGGACAAAGGAGTGATGGGCATTGTACAACAGTGATGGAGATAACTAAGAAGCTGAGCACCCAACCACTGGAAAGACACAGTGAAAAGCAGTTTATAAGAGACTGTCAAAAATCATCATCAAAGTTGAATTTGAGAATGACAGGAATGAATGCTAAACTAAATGAAGGTACAAGGATGCTCTGAACACAGCTATAATATCTAGACAAACAGAAGCAAAAGTGACTTTACTAAGGCAAAGATGTGAATATACAACTGGCAGAGGTCAAGCTTAGGTAAGGAAGATCATTCTAGGCCTCTCATAGCATTAATTAACTTATTTAAAGTTGAAAACATAATAAATTATCCTTCCTTTAAAATGGAGCATATCTGCATGAAAGTAAAGCTGTGCTGGCACAGACCTCAGAAAAGGCACACTTATAAATTTTAAAGATGAGTTAACATGCTATAAACAGATGGGAAAACAGGAATTCAGTCCAAAAAGTGACTCAAGGAGTGACTGTAGTTTGAGGCTCCACAAAGGCACTTAGTAAACTGACTTACATTTCGAAGTGTGTGCCTGAATGACTAATAATTTTAGACACAACTTTCAGGGATACTGACAGGAGTTACACTTTCAGGACCCACTGATATTCAAAATAAATTGCAAATTCCATATGCAGCTTTTCAAATCTCCTCTTTATAGAGCTAAGATTTTTTGGCTAGATATATGTATATTTGTTTATTTGTTTATATATACATATACCCATACATATTTAGAGAGGCAAAGTAAACGTGGCCAGGACCATTTTTGGACACTGAGGTCACCTGGCAATGAACTGATCAGGTCTCTACTATTGAAGTGTCTGCAAAGCAGAGATGGCACAACCTAGAAGTAGATATTAGACAGTGCCCACTCCTAATGCTGCCCAGGAACTGCCTGGGAGAGGGGCCATAGCACAGCAATGACTGTTCTGGTGATGCAGCAGCAGGGAAGGCCCAGTTCTAGAGCTAGCTGGATGCCTTAGCACTGCTTTATGGCACAAAGAAGCTCCTGGACCCCTGTTCCTGAATACCACCATCTGAGCTCTGTTATTTTTAAATTTTGGTGAAATTTTTTTCTTTATGATTGGGGAAGCATCAAACAAAATACAATTAATTATTGTTATTTTCACTACTGTAATTATAAAAGTCCCAAGTAGACAGTTTTATCTCTTGAAGAAAACTTTTTTATTCCCTCTAATACAATTAGTTTGCACAAAGTAAAATGCATATGATATTCAGGTAATGCCTGAGCTGGCATATGGCAACAACATAAAAGCCATATATGGCCAAGGAGGCAGACTGCTGCCTTCTACTACGCAAGGACTTATGACAACATCATACTGCAGGGTTTGCATGACTAAAATTAGGCAAAACATATTCTCTATGAAAGAAAGGCAAGGCAGTCTATAAGCAATAGCTAGAGGCAGCTTCAGACGTGTCAATTCAGCTGTGTAAAGAATGTGCCAGTCTCACTGTTGGAATCGTTTCCACACTTAATATACAGAACGAGTCATTAAAAATGAGGGGGAGTAACATGAAAGGGTGAGGCATATGGCACACAGTGTGCTACCACAGCATACCATATACTCAAGATAATAACATGCAGTAGAAAATCAGTTTACACTTTCACTGCTGACAAGTACAGTTGCTGCCAATTAACTCTCCACCTCAATTTGTGTTTCAAGATGAATTCCTGACCCTAATGAATCAACAGCAAATTTGCCAGAAAAGTTAGTAGGAACAATTTTAATTGTTCAGGATTCTGCAAGTGTTTATATCCCTCTCATTCAAACAGATATACTTCTTGGATATTTTAATACATATGACTTATTTCACCCCTCTACGCTGCTTTCCTCAGTTTTTTGTATTATCTGTTGTAGCAAAGGCTGAAAAATATTAAACTCCCCTGACTACTATCATATTCAAAGAGTTGGGTAGCTATTTAAGAGGCAGAGATCCTGTCTAGGAGAACATCTAATTTCTAGTTCCAATTCTCTTTTCAGTTTTGTATGACTGGGTCCCCTGTGAAGTGGACATGGTGAGGCATACACAAGGCCAGCCATCTCAGATCCTGGAGGTCTGTGTGGCATGAGTGCAACATTTACACCACAGGTGAAAGATTTGCTCAGTGGAATGGCAAACACATTCTGATGGTTCAGGGCCTGATCCTGCTTCACAAACATCAATGCAAACATCAATGTAAACCATGGACTTCAGTTTTAATGAGAGTTGACCCTGGATTAAAAGTGACATTCCAGTGCCTACTTGAAAAGAAAATAGCAAGTATTGTTAATTCATACAACATTGGTAGTCTAAAGGATTTAAACAGATTAGTTCCGTAACTATATGAAAATTATCACATACCAGAGGGACTGTTCAGCTTGCTCTTCCGTACAGAGATTGCATGGATTCATATTGGTGAATGGTTAATATTGATAGTCAGGAGTCACACACAGTGTTTAAAATATTCCAATGCAACAATAGATCACTTTTATCCATTACACAAGAAAGCAGGTCTGAGCTCACCTAGGAAAAAAAGGAAGAACGATCATGCAGAAACATGTTTTAGTTTTGAGGCTGTTGGAATGAATGCTGTGCCGTGCACATAAAGGCTCCACGTAGACATACAGCTCCTGAATGGACTCTGACGAAATTGCCAGTGCATACACACAGAATTCCTGACGTGGACAGGTGACCAGAGCACCAAGCTGCACTGAATAAATTTTATCTTCACTTCAACATAACCCTCAGTGTGGGGCAGTTTAATTTTGCCAGAAATTAATGTTGACATATTCCCTCTGATTGAACCCCAATCTATCTGCAAAGCCCATCTGTACAACCCTTCCACAGACTCAGCAGTCCCACTGACGACAATAGTACTGTCCACCAATTGCAGTATGGTTCACTATAGGGAATGCTATGACTCAGTTTGGTCTGCACATTTTATTACATTTAACCATAAATCTTACTCATAGAAATACAATTGCATGAGATTTAATTTCATAAACAGAAAATCTAAATGCTTATTTTATTGCAGTTAGTATCTAAAAGGCCACAGGAAATCTACCCACTCCAAGATGACTACACATCTTCATCTTGTAAGAGGGATTTTTAATTCATTTCCTGTGTGAGATTCTGCTATTTAATTGCTGATATTCAAAAGCAGTTCCCCTTCTATATGAAAAACCCATGGCTTTTTAACAGTTCATATGTCTTAGGTATACTCTTTAAGTAGCAGGGAATTTTCTTCTTGCAGCACAATATAGATTCATACAAACATAAAAAATTCCTAAGCCACCTTTCTGTTCTGCCAGTCATTAATTAAAAAACAAAACCAAAGAACCTCCTGATGCCTGTTCTTTCCAAATTCTAAGGATAAAAAAAAAAAAAATCCTTATTCTACAAATTACTTCGTCTAGTGCCTCTATACATTATTTTCTATTTCCATGATCACAATTCCTTCAGTGCTTCACCAAATTCAACTACATATGCCGGAAGACTGATGCAAAGACTGTGCTGAACATGAGGGGACCAGAGGGAAGATCCAAGGTTCTAGTGCACTTGCTAAAATGTAGAATTATAGAAATTGTAAGATTTAATGCTCCAGGGTATAAATGAAGGTGGGGAAGGGACGGAGGGAAAAATCAGACATATTTCTAAAGATTCAACCTAGTAGAACCATATGTGTTAACTTCAAGTGCCTTCAAGGACGCAAACACCAGCTGTGTTTGTTGAATCAAATGTAGACATCACTTGTTTTGTTCACAAGAAACGTTTGCTATAAAAGGAAAATGGAACAGCAAACTTGAGTCAAGTGCCAGGTTTGTATACCTGATGCTTCTACACGCTTTATTTATCCATCTTTTTTCCATTGTAGTTCTCCAAAATAAAACACCAATGAAACAATGCTAACAAAACACAGTTTTCCAAATAAGAGGAACCATCAAAATACATTCATATTACCTAAGTTAAAGTAACTCCTTCATTGCATTCATCCAACTCTCTTAGTATGGGAACATTCATCTGCAGTGCAAGCCACTAAAAGAGAAAAAGTTAAAGTAACACAGCTGTCAAGTGAAACAATTATCGAATAAAACCACTCTGTTCCAAAATATCGTATTAATAATGAAAAAAAATCAAATTCAATTATTAGTACACTTTCATACCTCTGAGATTGCTAGTAATGTAAGTAGCAACAAATTGCCATCAAAGGCCATCAAGGAAATGATTCATAGAATTTAAGCTAGAGGTGAATGTCAATGGTTTATATCTAAAGCAACAACAAAAATAGTTTCTTCTATGCAGTATTTTCCTTATTTATCATGTGTTAGAATGGTTTATAAACAAGAGAAGTACAAATCAAGACTGTGGCCATACAACTCAGAGAGGATGAAATATATCTCTGGAATGTTCAGGTCCAGAGCCAGACTAAACTGTTATCTTTATGTTCCACTTATGCCTTTGTGCTAGTCCTTAGTAAAATTCATCCTGAAGAAGAATTTTAAGACAATTTTGTTACAAGTAGGAATTCTCTTTCAAGAGGCTGTTGATGTCAAATTCTCAGTCCCACTGAAATTAACAGCTGTACCTGCTGCTGACTTCAGTAAAACCAGGTTTTCAAACAATTTTTGTAAACGTACTTCTACCTGTCATCAGAAATAGGAAGATAACATAGACAATGGCTGCTAACACATCACAGATAAACAAGAAGATAAAAATTTCAAAAGCTAAGATTTTGGAAATGTAGTTGTAGCTTCATAGACATACAGCCAGAAATCATCCCCTTAAATGTATGTATTTTTGCATCTTGAGATGAAAATGTTAGTTGCTGGAAAAACTACCTTACTTTACAATGACCACCCATACAAATGAAAGGCACAAACAGTAATATGCTCTGGGATTTAATGAACTTACCTTCTTAAAAGGCATAGAATAAAGCAGACAGATTTTCTGCTATCAAAGAAAGAGTCAAGAAAATTCAATCTTTCTTCCACAGAACAGTCCCACACATTTGATCTCCATTTGAATCAATGCCCTTTCACATGCATGAAGTAGTTCAGCCTAAATGGCAATGGCAAATTGGTCCAAAGAATTTACAGCAGCTGATACTGAACAAGATGAACCAGAATTCAGCTCTTCTAGGTAGGTTGCCAAATGATTTTTGCAGAGCAAGTGTAAGTTTGGATGAAAAAAGGTTTGAATCAGCATTATCACATGCAGGACAGACATTAAGAATGCTCTCTTCTGATATTGAGATAATGTTTTGTTGAGTTGTGTTTAACAAGAGAAGACACTGGAAACAAAAATTAAGAACAAATCATCTCTTTGTGCTTTAGCATAGTCCTCAAAGTATTGTATCACTACAATTATTTTAACCTCATAGACACTTTTTCCATTATTTCATTTTATTACTCAATGAAGTCTCTTTGTTCTTTAATACCATGAAAATTGAAAGCTCTATAGTAGCTGTCTGTCTTCAGGTCAAAAGCATGTTTCTTTAAGCCTCCTTTTTCCTTTATTTTGTTTCTCTAGAATGAGCAGTTCAAAATAAGAGCCAAAGCACACACAGAAAGTTTACCTCCATGGTAAAAAAACATCCGGCCAGAAGACATGTCCATACAAAAAAATTCCCCAGTCTTTTCCTATTCTGTTCCTTGGAAGAGCCTGAAAGTTAAAGCTGAAGCTCAGTTCCAGGCACTGATTAATGAGTAATATCTTTATAATGTTTACAGCATAAAAAACGCTGGGGTTTATTGTAAGATAATAACCTATAATGCTGTTTTATTCATAGTGACTAAGGCACTGTCATCTTCCTACAAAAATTGAGAAAGTATTTTATCCATTGAAAAAAAGATTAACATTCATAAAATATTCTTGGGAAAAACACACTACAGTAAAAAAGCCCACAACTTTTCCTTCTGTTTTCTTCACATCTATTGCAACTTCTGAAAGTTGGTTGGGAAAACAAAATAAAAAATGTCCACCTGGGAAATTAAATCAAATTCAGTGGGCAAACAACAATAAAAAATGCAAAGAGACTAAAGAAAAAACAGAAGACGGATTCCTGAACTATTTCCCCATTAAACCCAAAGACAGTAATACTGAAAGCACTGGATTCAACATTAATACTTTGAAGACATATACTGTGGGCTCACTATGAATTCTGACACCCATTTTCTAGCTGTTTATTTCATGGTGTTATTTACATGGGCAGCATTTTCCGGAATCAAACCCGTTCTTCACAGTTCCATTGGAAGGAAATCTAAATTATAATAAAATGATTTTTTTGTTTTGCAACACAATTTTTTTCAAAGACAAATCAAATTACATAATATAAACAATGAAATTATTTTAATAGATTTCCATAAATACAGTGCTTTCAGTTGATCCAATTTAGTGTATTGTTGCAACTAAGTGAAATCAGGAGGATTAATTTACAGAATAAAGTTGTGAGCAACAAGTGATACCCATCCGTAGATAGGACAGTAAAAGCAGATTCTTACTTCTCTCACATGATAACAGCAAGTTTAGAAAATGTAATAAAAATTGATTTTTAAATTAATGTTGTTTTCTTAAAGGTATCTGTCCATATCCTACCACAAGTCTGCTCTTATATAATACCATGTACTGAAACACAGATGGGAGCAGGATTGATCCCACTTGATGTTACCATTTAAGACAAAGAATATTGTTTCAGTAAGTTAAGATTCTCTCCCCAGTCAGAAGAGATGGACAGGTACTTTCAGAGGACAACGCTACATGCTCTCAAGGATGGTCTCTATGGCACCTAAAATACTCCTGAACTCGGGTCACTGCTGAAAGGAACAACCCTGTCCTCCCACAGCTGCACATTCCTACAGGTCTTTGTACGTTCGCATTCGATGAGATCAAGAAACAGATTAAGGCAAAAATTAACCTCCAAATTTGGGTGAAAGCATTCCAGGCAACAACCTCTCAGAAACATAAAACCCAATATGACTCAACAAACACCTACAGGGGAAAAAAAAAGTCTGCAAGTAGAGAACAGCAGCATGCACCCAGTTTAATCTAAAATGGTGATAAAACTGCAGTTTGAAATAGGAGGAATTTCCAGATTGTCCCTTCGTTACAGAATAAACTTAGATAACACCATAAGACTATTGAAAATCATATGAAGTCTGCTTAACGGCCTCCAATTTCCCTATAGGGCACAGTTATGACATTTTTTTCAACAGTGCTTGTATAGCAAGTTTCTTCTTACAGACCATTCAATTGTGCAAAACATCTTTCCACTGAAGATGCAAACAACAAAGCAAGCCTCTAAATGTAAAATGCTTTTGTCTTTGCCTTCAGTGCATTAATGCAGCCAGCTAGGTCCACCTTTAAAATTTCACAAAACTAAAGTCATAAAATTCTTCATGTGCCACTGAGTTCTACCTTAGAAAGTCTCTGTGTAACAATTTAAGAAGACTTTAGATTGCTTCTGCAGAACTGATAGTTACGAAAACCTGAGAGCTGCAGAAAAAAAAAAGCACTTAATGACTACCACATAGAATTTTGAAATGCCTGCTGAGTTGTTCCATGATTTTTTTTGTTAGAACTTTAATTAGTTGTATTAAATAGTTCATAAATTTGAGAACCCTGAAAGGTGATTCTGTAGGGTTTCTCAGCAAAATGAGACAATCTCCATGGATCATTTTTAGCTAATAACTCCATACTATTAGAAAAAACTAAAAATATTATACATCAAAAACTACTGAAAATATTCTGGTACATGTATTTTTGAAGTTCCTGTGCTAGATCTTTTTGACATTTGATATTTCAAATCTTTTGAGATTTGATATTCCATATTTCAGGTTAAAGAGTAGACTTTGCATTTTTAAGTCTGAGGATAGATAAGTAAGTGGCCAGTCTTCGCGAACGAAGATCTGGGAAAGGTGTTTTTACCTTTCAAGCCTGCGCAATGGATT
>JAWWLV010000100.1:58589213-58643505 GCA_035041135.1 Platyrinchus mystaceus | reverse complement strand
TAGGTTTGTTTCGAGTGACCTTCTCTTAGATGGATGGCCTTAGGGGCTGACGAGCTCCATCTGCCCGGGGGACCCAGAAGCAGGACCGGGATTCGAACCTGCGGCCTTGGCGCTGAGAGACCAGCATCTTAACCACTAGGCCACCAGGGGTCCCTGGATAGATAAATATACATAGAATAAAACTTATGTTAGAATTCTTAATTTCCATTATTTCTGTATCTCTTATGGGTTTTGCAAGACTTTCCAGGCTGCTTAAAAAGCTTGATGACATCAGACCTTTCATATTTCCATATAAATGGTCAGTGTGACCTGCTGCAAGTCACACTTTGAAACCTTGTCCCACCATCCAATCTAGTGACACAGAGACCAAATTACCCGTGTCCTACAGCTTACAGGATGATGATCAGTAGACTACAGTGCCTCAAGCCCAACACTGGCACAAGGTTCTTGAAACCCTAAATGGGCAGACTTCAGCCCTGTCTCTCCACCCTCACTGTCTGTTCTCCAGCCCAAGACATCTCTATCTGCCAGCAAATAAGGTATTGGCAATATCTCTTAAAACAAGAATCTGAAACCTATTTTTATTCCTGGGTCTCGCTGTTGCTGTTTTACACAGTTGTGCTCATTACCACTTGAATTAGTCCCAATTCATATGCTCAAAACAGTACAGCCCCTGAACCTGCCAGCACACTTACACAGTAACACGCTCCAGGAGCCTCTGATCTCCCTCTTCTTTTTTTTGTCCCTCCTACTGACATACATTCATTATTACGCAATTAAAATGACAATCCTAACCTCAGTCAATTTGTTCACTTTCACTTCTGTTCCAGGATGTTGATTGCAGACAGGTGGCAGACCTACTTTACTAACTATATTGGATTTTAAAATAAATACTTCAACCAAGAAATATGTTTACTGAGTGTTTAGAACTCTGTGTTCTCCAGTTCTGTTGGGAGTACCTATCTCATTATTTTAATGCTATACACTATTTCATGGCACAATAAAAGGCTTATAAATTCTTTTTTTTCATTTGTTCAAATCTTATTCAGGAAGGATTAACTCTGTAAAAACCATTTCAGCTCTATTTTTTAAACAAAAGTTACTATAAGAAATATATACATAGAAAATATTTACCTTAGCAGTACTACAGCAATAGGAGCACATCTATATTTGCAAACCTAGGAATGGACAAAACAAACAAAAACACTAGGTATTTTTACTGGTTTACAGTGTGTGGGGAAAAGGGATACACACAACCAGGGATACAGGAGACATGAGTCAAGACAAGAGTCAGTGTTCACAGAAGCCACTGACAAATGTAGGTGCGGTGACACAAAAAAAGAAAAAATACAGAAAAAGAGCAAGACAAATGGCATTACTAGGAAGCAAATGGACAGAGAAACTTGTGGGAAGACCTTATAATTACCAAGGAAATGATGACATGGGTAGTCCTCCGACTCAAGAGAGAAAGAGGGAAACGCTGGACTTACCAGGGAAACATTCTTTGAAATATCTCCTCTGTTAGGTAGCTTTAGTTTTGCTTTCAAAATATGTCTTCCTTTCACTGTGTCATTGAAAGGCCATTCTAAAACAAACAGTGAACTTTCTCTCAGGTATTTTTTCAGTCTTTCATCCTGAACTAAATTTCACACAAAGTATGACATTCATCAACCCCTACAATACGGATCAACAAATATAGATTTGTAAAGATCTGCACAGAGTCATTATTTGAATGAAAATCTCCATATTGGTCATTATTTGTGATATAATCTCTGTGAAGACAAAGATCTGCCTTTCAATCATATAAAGCTGAAAGGCTTATCAGTGGAATGCAGATTTCAGCAGAACATCAAGTGAATTCTTTGTTAATTCTTCTTAACCTGCAAGTTATTTTTAGCAAAAAGCATCCACATACCATGGCAAATGCTTGGGAACAAGTGAAGATTAAATAGCAAGAGCAAGGTGAAGAACAGAGAGAAAGGGTAAGAGTACATATCCCTACTAAGAAGACAAGTTCTACTGAGATCTGCGCTCCTCTTTTAAAACTAACAGCAGCGTGTTTCAGTGTGCTTATCAGAGACAGATCATTAAGGCTGAAAACTGGCAAAAAAATTAAATACCTTAATAGCCCTCCAATGCAGAGGTTATAATCTCCACAATATAATCTGCTGAATCTATTATAGCTACTGGGAACAGAGCTGCTCAGTTGTTCATTTCCCTAAACTGTTCATCTGCTCTCAGGCTAAATCTCTTGTGCAATATTTGAGCCTTCCAGTTACTGTAACAGCAATTTTAGCTTTCAGAAGGCTTCCCCTTCCTCTTAAAGACTGAAATTTGTTTTGCAATTCAGTTCATTTTATTTATAAATATTTAATTTTCATTTGCCTCCTTAGAATTTGTTCTGAGTGGATAGTAACATGAATTTATTATGAAGTGTATTTATCTTTCTGTATCTCATTAGTGTTCAAGACTTCTGTTGCCTCTACTAAGCATTCTGCTAAACAAACTTCTGGAGGCCAAACTAAAGTGCATAGAGGAAAGTAAATGTAGATTAAGGATGTAGTTCTTCTACGCCCCTCTGCAATCTTCCTCAAAACCATATGCCCAACAGGAGTTCAAAGATGGCATTAAGGCTGGTGATCTGAAGACAGGAGACAAGATCCAGATTAGTTTTAACCCTCCTGTTCCATATACAAACTGCACCATTTCCAGTAATAACCCAAAGTGGCAGTTTCATAGTTTATAAACATGCACACAACATAAGAAAAACATTTTAAAAAAAAGTATTTAAAATGAAACAAGAAACTCTGAGTCAGGGCTTGTAGCTGTCACCCAGTACTACTTTATGTTAGTTGTTACCCAATACTACTTTATATCGGGTTTGTACACTGTTCATGTCTCTCTAAGAAACTGAAAATATCAGTTGATTGAAAAAAAAAGTGAATGAAATGAAAAATACACAAATAATTTTAAAAACAAAAAGAATGAAAAATCATATTCCTAACATACAGCTTTGTAAGTGAAATATAGCTGACAAAAAAAATAATGGAACTTCTAGTTCATTTGCACTTCTCATCATGACAGTGGTTGATGACATTTTCAACATACGTTCAGTTCAACCACAGTTAGCAAATATTCTGATAACACAAATATCCTGAAAACACAAGCCAGGAACAGCACAGCATGATTTCAATCTGTTCTGACTTAGGTGCATCACTACAGTTTCATAGAAACAGGTCACAGTTAATGGAATTTAATTTGTCACTTTAAAACCTTTATGATGCAACTTTCTTGGCTGGCTATCAAAACCTCTTTTGGCTACTTCCCTGTTATGGAGAAATAAGAAATAAATTAGTAATTGGGCAATTCCAAGCATATCTGCATACTTTTCCCCCTAAGAGCAACACCATAACTATTTTATGCTGTATTGGTATGTTCACGAAGAGAATTACATTATAGCATTTAAACTAAATAATTTGGGATCTGGAGAGTAAAAACATATAGAGGCAGTTAATTTAGATTTGAATTATGATACCAGAAATTATCGCAATGCTAAACGCCTTTAGTGAAGTGACTGAGTTCATGAGTCTGAGTGAAAATCATATGTCACACTCACTGCTGTTGGCTTAATGCAGCATGCAGGGAAAAAATGAAATTAACAGTGCAAACATTTAATAGAAGTATTATAAGAATAAGTGCTTCTTACTCTGTCTCTGCACAGATAAAAGGCATAGATGTTTTATGTTGGGGCTGAATGAAAATGCATTGGACTTTCCAATCTGTGGGTAGACATATAGTCAAAACCACCTCTACTGGTGCTCTCAAAATGTCATGATGATCCATTTTCCTTTAAAATGGATTGACACAAACATCTGTGTGTCCTTCAGATAAAACAAATAGTATTTTGAAAAGTTCACGCTGGTCCACTAAAACAGATACTGCAGTTCTCTGTATCACTAAAATACACATTAATCTGCCATGCTGTGATATTTCTGACATCTAAAACAGGTTTCTGGCTACTATTAAAAAGCATTTGGTACCAGGTTTTTTAGTTTGTAAAAGCTTCAGTGTTGCTCTAACACATTCTCTTCTTATTCCCAGACAAAACACAACGCTGAGAACTGCCAGTAAGGTCTTGCAATAGCAGACACACTTTATCAAAATACTCTTCACTACAGCTGCCTCTGGCATTTAAGCTTCCTGAATAGGAACCACTCCAAAAATTGAGGTCTACAACATCATCTTTTGTATTAACAATTTCTAGACACTAGGCATTTACAGATGTCACAAATTTTATTACAGAAATTTGGGCTTTATGTGGGGTTTTCTTAGCTACTGTAAGAGTGTTACAAGCACACAAAGTATTAGCAAGGCCTTCTGACACTGAAAGCAAACTACCACAACTATTTTAGCTTTCTTGACTGTTTCTGGATTCTGCTAAAAATATTGTTTGCAGTAAAGTGTTAACTTTACCACCCACCACAATTTTTAAAACTCATATCACTACTTAGTACTTTACAATGGAAAGCATATCGGATTACAGACTGAAAATTACAATTATCATCCCAGTTTCTTCTAAACTGGTAATGAAACTGGAAAAAGAATCATTATTTTCTTGATGGTCATACTTATTATTAAAGAAATCTGCATAGTCCCGAAACACTGGAAGAGTGCAGATGACTGATAAAAATGTTACTAGTACAGACAATTGCTACAATTTAAATTTGTATACACTTCTATAAGATACTGAATGAGCCATTAATCTCTCAAAAGGAGATTACCAATGACTATCCAGTAAAATAATCAACACAAACTAGGATAATAATTCCAATAAAATAGACTGATTAGTTCCTGTAAGAAACACAAAGTGAGCAGAAAGAACATCGATACTATCATTACCATACATTAGTCAAGTTGGTTAATATGGTATCAGAAGGCTCTCCAGTGAGGAAGTGATGAAAGCTAAAAACAACCTACAGAAACTATTGGTAAGACAACGAGCTTTGAACAGACACATGACGTAGTGTGTTTGAAGAAGCAGTTTTAGACATGGAATGTAGCAAAAAGGAACTGAGACATTCTCGCTAGAATAAATGGAAATATACGCAGAAACAGAAAGCTGTGGAAATAGGAGGAAGTTTGAGAGAAGCACACAACACAGGTTGCACGGGACTGTGAAAATACCTTACATTTTCAGCATGCAATGACATGCACGGTTAGATCTATATAAGTATGCTAGAGGTAGAATTTAGATGCCTGATTTGCTGTTTAAGTTCCAAAATTAGATACTCAGCATCATCACTGTTACTTAACCGAGCATATCAGCACATTCAGCTGCTATTGCTCAAGATAGCTGACATCTCTAGTACGATTTTAATTTTAATCAGTTTCACTTCTGTTCATACCTATGGATAGTTCCACATTCCACTGCTTCCCTTAGCCATGACAATCTAAACAAGGACATCCTCAGAAAACCAGACTGAAGACAGACTTCAAGACTAATGACAATCATTCCCTGGAGCTAGGGCTTAAAACCCATGTCTTTCCCTGATGTGTGAGATAACTCATAAACTGATCTTCTTTTGCACTCCCAATTAATATTTAATTATTCCAGGCACAGCAAAACACCTTCAAAAGGAGACACTGCAACCATTCCACCTCAGTATTTTATAGCCAGGATACTTTCCTGGAAGATAGGAGATGCTGATTAGAGCTCCCTCAGGCAGAGGAAGGAACAGAATGCAAGCCTGCTGACTTGTAACTGCTGAGGTAGTACATAGCACGCGTTGGGAGTGGCAGGCAAGGAACAGAACCGTAAGAGGTTTTGAACAAAAAAGGCCATATGTCTAATTTCAGGAAAGGGATCCTGCACTGAAGGAGACTGGTGTCCCAGACAATGACACTGCTTAAGGCACTGCCGCATCTGAAGTTCTTTTCAACATCTCTCCATTCAGCTCTCCATTCAGCTTGTTGGAATTTGCCATGCAACTCACCTTTTCCTAGAGGCCTTCCTAAGCAGCTAAATTTAATGATATGAATTCACAAACATCGAGCACACAGGCACAGCAAAGTTTGAAGCTGCAGCAACTTGTGCTTTTCTTTGAGTGTGGTATCCAAGAACTTAGAGAAGAGATCAAGAAGAAAGGTGTGACTGCCGGAGTGGAGAAATACCTTGATAACTTGGGGTCAGCACAATTTTTGGTGGACACTAGTCAATAGAGTGAGCAGCTCAGACTGAGAGCATTTACTGTAATTCAACAGAAAGTCATGAGGAAATGGAGTGAAGAAAACCTTCAGGATATACAAACACTGATGTTCACAGAAAAAGAAGTGCACCTACAAAACAAGTCTTCCCCAACTCTGCTTCTCCACATGCTCACGTTGTGTTCCTTTCTTCCAACATTTCCAGTCTTATCACCAAACCTCCCACAATTTGTATGCCAACTCTCTTGAAAGCTGCCATCTTTCCACAGCCTTTACAGATAATATCCCTTCTCTCATCACACTAATAAAATTAAAAAGATTAAGCATTAATCACTAAAATAAAACATTCTACATGTGTCTCTCTCCCTGAACATATCAAAAATTTGTTTAGGTTGTTTGTAACACAGGTTGTAATTTCTCCTTATTAGGTCTGCTGGGTTAGATTTTGACTTGTGATATAAATCAGCACATTTCGAAGAAAGGATTTGATATACATCACTTGAGTATCTTGCTTGTCTAATTAATATGCATCAGGACATTATGCAGGAATGCTTTCCACATGGCATAGTTGTCCATGAACTGAGTGCTGCATCACACACATTCCTTCAAG
This sequence comes from Platyrinchus mystaceus, assembly GCA_035041135.1. Lineage (NCBI taxonomy): Eukaryota > Metazoa > Chordata > Aves > Passeriformes > Tyrannidae > Platyrinchus > Platyrinchus mystaceus. The sequence goes on along the minus strand of JAWWLV010000100.1, from coordinate 58,636,691 downwards.
ATCTGCAATGTCAGAGGGGGTGTCCCACAACACAACAAGTGCTATATTTGCACCTGTTCAGATAGGTGTGGTTGAAGCACTACTGCAGTAAGCATAACACAGAGACACATGCAGGAAGAAATTACAAAAGAGATGGCATAAACCTTTGAGAACTCCATAGGCCATTATCATCCAACAAGGAACATCACTCCTTTGCATTGTTTCCCTTTTTCTTTCTTGTCAGCATGTCTGAAGGGGTTCTCCCAAAGCACAGAAGTACTTTGTATAAAACTTAATAGATCCTGAGTTACCATTTTTCTGAGATCATTTCCAGGATTAGACTACACATGTCCTGCACATGAAAGTAATTTTATCTAAGAAAGGATGGAAAGCACACAGACACTTCATTTACCATACTAAAACAAACAGTCTAAAAGTGCAATCCTCCACATGACAGGGTGGCAACTTCAGTCTTCTTTCTTTCTTCCTCCTCAGATCAGATGAAGACTGCAGCCATTCTGCTTCCTGAGTCCATAAACAAATTCTTAAATAAGTCTTCCAGCTGAAACAAAAGAACACAACTGCAACAAGAAAAAAAAAAAACAAACAAACTATTAAGCATTGTGGAGACACTAAAAAGCACTGAAGTTTTTTGTGCTACATAACTAGGAAAGAAGCATATAGAGTTGGTTGCTGAGTTCAGATCTCAGTAGGCTTTCTAAAATTAATTCTAGGTTCAACAGCACTGCACAAGACATCACAAGCCTGTATGATCGCAGGTAATTACTCATACGGTGCGATTTCAGCTTTCATCACAATACCAAAACTGTTACAGCTGCACACAGTAGCTGTAGCAACTGTTTACTCAAGAATACTTACATTATCTAAATATCTCATCTGAAACATGCACACATGTAAAATTCAGCTACAAGTTAGCAATATACATACTGAAACTATATAGAAAAGAGAAAGGTGCCAAGGTATATAAACCAAGGTTTATCTTGTGAAGTTACAATTCCTGTTGACATGTGGAAGTTCAGGCTGTTGCAATCAAAAGGCGTGTTTGCAAGTCTAACATTTATAATTACACAAACATTCCCCCACCCTTAATGTCAAACATACTGAATGCCTTTCTGACAGTGAGAGGCTTTCCAGCTGGTGAAGAAAACAACATCAGGAATTCAATGTGTACATTATATAAAACTATTATCTATCTACATTTTCAAAGAGAATGGAGTTCATTTTTTCCAGTCTGTAACTCTACTATAGCCAGGTGCCAGAATAATGGATAATATAGACTGCAGTGGTTCATATTTTACTTATGCTTATTTAAAAGTTATTAATTGGTAACACAGACATTCTTCATCGGTGACAAGATTACAGTCTCAATTAACCAGGCATTAGCCCTTTGCAAACTGCTTACCAGTGATACAGCATAAAGTTCAAACAAAATACATTAAATCATAAATGGATCTTTCTCCTTCAAAGTTATTTCCACTTTGAAAGGCAAGAGAGTCAACCAAGATTGCAAGGGATCAGCAAGTAGAAATTCTGGCACTAACCCTTTGTATGACTATGGAAAATCTGTCCTGAGTTCCTCCTCCTTCCTTTGTCTCTCTGATGTTTAGACAACAGTGATCTTGGATTGGTACTCAGGTCTGAAATCATGCCATGTTAGTAAAATAGCTTACCAAAGTGCCTGCCCTAAGAGATTAATTGCCTAGGCTTCCTGTATAATTGGTAGAGAGCATGACCTATGTCTTCTACTGATCCATGCAAAAGTTTTTTTATATTCCTTTGATCCTTAGAATATTGGTTTAAAAAATACAATCAAGTTAATTGCTTATACCTGTATTACTCCAAAATAAAGAATTTAGACACATTATTCATCCCTGATATACTCAGGGCTTTTTTTCCCAATAAATAGAAAATAATAAATAGTAAACAGCAGTGTGTCATTTATGAAAGCAAATTCAATACCAGAAGGGGAGAGGAGGCTAGGATACAGCTAGATTTGAATTACAGCTCTAACCTGACTCATACACATATTGGGGGAGTGGGAGGGAAGAGCCACAGGGAAAACTCCAAGTAATAGACAGAAGTTCAAAATTAAAATATGCAGGATAGTAGTAATCATATTACACCTCTCACTAAGATGAATAAAAGTATAACTATTAGTAGCTGTTATATTATTTTTACTATTCAGTTAGGCCATTTATCAGTAGCTGTGTTGAAAATTTCACATGCCAGCTGCAAGATCCACAGAGACCAAATCTGCCTGAAGTACAGACACATACATAGTTTTCCTCATGGGTATCTCAGAGCACTCCCTGCATTTTCTTTTCACAATCAGTGGACAAAACTACTCTTTTTAGAAATCAGGCAAAAAGGCCTGAAACCCTGCTGAAATGGAAACAGTCTGAGTAACAGGGCTTCACTGAAACATGGCAACATAACAACTGCAGACCTCCACTCAGTTACCCTTTCAAATACTCGGGGGTCACTGTTCCCCCTCATGCTCTCATATCAGGAGAGCTTGTGCTGCACCACAGGACTGACAGCTTCAGAAGCTTACCTCAGGACTGCTTCCTGATGACTGGTTTAAAATAAAATATCAGAGGAGTACTCAGAAAGAGCATCCCCCTAGTCAGCAGTGAGCAGAGCAGAGAGCAGATGCACAACAACCCACAAATATATATTCTCCTTAGCAACAGCTGCTGCAGCAGTGGGTACAGTGACAAAAAGAAGAGTTTTAAAGAAACTATAAGCAAGCCAAATACTCTTCAACTATAATGACTTTAGGTTTTCAGAATAAAAAGTGCTTCATGTTGTATCTACTTTACTAGCTGACAAATGAAAGCAAAGTAGCATCAGGCATCAGGCTGATAATGCAACTGTTCTCAGACAAACAAACTGCAGTAATTCTTGAAGGGCGAATTAAGCACTTGGTGGCAGGGCATAAATGGGACTACTGTTGAATTTGGCTGCCTTTTCCAGTGCCGGCCTAAGAAAATACTGTAGCCTAACAGTATGTTTCAGTATTTGTTAATATTATGAGGTCAGTCTGTTGAAGTTAATTTTTATTGCCCTATCTAAAATAATAGGAAATGGGAATCATTAAGTTACCTTTCCCGATCATTCCCTCAGCACACCTAGCTTCCTAGAGGATAAACTACCCTCTGCTGGAATAAGCGAGAATTTACAGGCATGAAAACATGTCCTTACAAACTTGCAGACCTTCTTTGAAGCATTCAGCTGCAAATATAGTTCATCATTTGTTGCAGACTTACTAGAGCTGGAGCTTATTCCAACAATTTTGCAGCCAGTGTCATGTTAGTGAAAGATAACTGACTCACCTAATACATGAATCACTCCCACAAAATTAGCCTTTTTTCAATGAGCTGAAATAGATTTTTCTAAGAACAAAGCTGCTGATTTACAAATAGTATCTGGTAGCTTATTGGTTTGTATTATTATTTTCTTCCTCTGGATTCTTTCAGAATTCAGTATTCAATGTGATATCATTCACCCCATTGATCACATACGGTAACTACATAGTGTACAAAAACTTTCTGAATAATTGCAATAGCAAGCATTTATAAAAAAAGAAAAATCTTTCCCAAAGAGCCCAGCCTCAGCATTTATTCAGATATTTCTTCCACCAGATAACAAAAGAGCCATTGCATTCCACTAGTAATTATTAATCCATCCTGACAGCTAGAAACACTTTCAAGTCCAGCCCCACAGTGGGCAGGATGGTACAAGAAGAAACTTCTACCAAACTTTCAGCTGATCATAACTCACATCTATCCTCAAATCGCATGCCCAAGCCAGCCTTCATGATGCAAAGGTAGAATACAGCCTCATATAGCATATACTATAAAGGATTCTTCCCTCTTTCTGAAGATGGTCCAGGTACCTTCATGGAAGAAAATAAATTTCACCTCAAAATTACTGACCATCTTCTTGGATTGCATCAGGATAGAAACAGAGAACACAATTTGTACATAGGTCATATGCTTTCCAGAGAAACTTCAGTTTATTTTACATGGAGGTGTTAAACAAAAAACAAAGCCAAGTATGACAACAAAGAAAGGAATGCTACAAAACCATATCACGCGTTAAGCCACTTCCATGACTGTTAATTCAGCTGCAAAAATCACAGGTTCACTGATCTCATCACAGGTACCTATGGTACACAGCTTTTAACAGTTGACAAAAGTTCCAACTTTCAAACAGAAATGCACAGCTTCAGTTCTTTCTTCAAAACCACAGAACATAGCTGTGAAACACGCCCTAGTGTACCATCCTCACACCTCCAGAAAAAGAACAAAAGGAAAAAAAATGAAAAAGCAACCAACAAAAAACCCCAAACAGAATAAAGCCTGATACTTTGTTGAAATTTCTGGCACACACATACTGTCCCAGAATTACAGTCAGGATCCTTGGAAAGGGTCTTCAGTTTTACTATTTCTCCTGGAAAATCTGCAGAACAGCTAGACTGGGACAGGACCTGCCAGATAACTACTTCCTGTGCAGTTTTGGGCTGTTTCTGCTTCAACCACAGCTGTTGATTACTGTAGTGCTACTCCTCACGACAAAATGAAACACAGCACCAGCTGCAGAAAGCTATAAAAATACAAAAAAACCCTACAATTACTAATATTTACAAAGTATATTCTAAACTCACCTGTAAAACTAATCCAGCATATATTTTAAAGTACGAGTTTACTTCAATGAAGGTAACAATTTATGCCCAAGAGGCATTTAACTCAAAACATTTTTTTCTGCATAGGGTCTGACTTAGCTGGCTACTTGTAATTCATCAGGTAATGCCTGAAAGAGTCATAATTTTTTTAAGTGCTCTTCTAAGAACTTATCATTTATGCTTTTAGCCTCTTAAAGGAAATTAAAAACCGCTAAACTTCAAAAAAAAAAAAAAAAAAACAAAAAAACAAACAAAACAAACAAGAAACCAAAACAAACCCCAAAACAAAACCAGTATAAGCAACAGTTGAGAGAGAAGCTATTTTAACCTACACTGTTCCAAAGAAATGGATTGAAAAAATAAAAGTATTTTAACTATTAATGCAGACTTCACAACCGATAAAACAGAGCTATATATATACCACCACAGTGACAAATGCTATTACAGAGGAAAAACCCATTCTGTGTACTATAAAGATTAACAGCATCATTTAAACGGGGGGAAAAAAAGGGCAGAATTCAGTAGCATGATTGACTAATACAGAACACATGACTGCGGAGTAAATTACAGAGCTGTGTATTTTGGCATGATAGTGTCCCACAGGAGTGCAGAGGTGCCTTGCACACCAGAGCACCACGAGATCCCCTGGCAGTGGCAGTTTGCAGCCCTCTCCTAAACAGTCATGCAGCAAGAAGAGCAGGAATGGGACATGACTGCTCTCACTCGCCAGAAATTCACCCGCCCTGGGAAAGCCCCCACTCATCAAGATATTTTATCAGGAACAAAGGAAGTGTACAAGAAATGTTAGTAACACTGCTAGTAATACTGGTAATAAGCAGAGTTTCTAAAAAAAATAAATATTACTGTTACTGTCTGTGATGATTTTATACAAAAAAATGTGGGCAGGAAAGTATTATATTCTTTAAAATGTAAAATTTTTATCTACTTGCAATGCTACTTCTGTCAAATGATGTTACAGAATTCTCACTTCCTTTGAAACATTTTTTTCAACTTACTCCTTGTGTAATTTTTCTATTCTAATTATTCATTAAAAAAAGATTGTTATGTAACATTTGGTTCAGTCTATCTCCATTGTCTATTAATAATGATTTTATTTTGGCATACAGACAGAGTTTACTCTAACAGTTGGGTTTTTTCCTGAAAAACTTTATGTGTCAGAAGTATGACAGCTGAACAAAAATTAAACAAAAGAGCAATAATAAAGTTTTCCCATACCCAAATTTCCCATGAAAGGAGAAAGGCTGGCAAACTGTTAAGTCAAGAATGAACTCCAGATATGTAATGGGAGTTTAGCATGCAAAATGTTTTTTAGAGCTGCAGTGCACTAAGAGCAGTCCAAAGTTTCCAAAATTTGGTGTACATACAGTTCCACCACCTGCTGAACACACAGCTCCTCTGAAAGCAGAGCTCATAGAAGGACTGCCAGAAAATACCAATCAGTTCAAATGTCTATGTGAGCATTTTGGTGTTAAAAACACAGTTACACACAGCAGGGAGACCTGTGCATAGTTTATTTGCCTATGTTCCAGCTGCCTCTGAGCAGTGTAGGTAAGGTTTTGGAACTATCAGCTGGCTAAAGGAGATTTATAAGGAATATCACATGACAGCTGAGACACACTGAATAAATACGCCACAGAAGGGAAAAAAAAAAGTCAAATATTTTAATTAAAATCTTTCATCAAGCTAGAACTATGACCACAGTTAGTTACACAGCTCAACTAATTAGTCTATAGTTGACTCATGTGTTTCAGAATTAACCTTCTAAAAATTGTAACATTATAATCAGAAAAAGATTACTCTGAGGCAAGTCAAAGTAAATTCTAACTATTTTATCTGTCCTCATATTTTCTAACCTAGTATTTTTTCAGTTCGTTGGGGGGTTTCCATAGATGATTACCACTCCCAAGCTTTCATTTTTAATTAATCATATTTTCTCACCTAAGTCATTCCTCATGAACAGAAGTTCTTTAGTGGTTACTCAATGACACAACGTGTGACATTTCAGCTATGAGAGCACGACAATTCCTGTTACAAGTGGAATTTCTTCATTTTTTCAGTTCCACTTTGAGTCTCTTCTTTGCTCTGAAGACTAAGGATTTCACATGATTATACATTTCATCTTTACTAGGAGTTCTACCATTAGTTCAGGGGAAACTCCCAAAAGTTACTGGTTTTCTAATAACTCCGAAAGTTCTGTGTGATGGGAGACACAGTAAGCTCACATGAAACCTGTCCCACCATTTTGTGGCTGATTTCTATAATATTATCTAATTAAAGAACTAACATTATTTCACAAAACTCATCTTACTATTCTTGCACTCAAAATTATACTTTTGTTGTTCCTTCGTTAATTTTCCTGACTTTGTCACACTTTTTAATTAGTTCTTCAAATGCATCCATTATAAGACAGACCTTACAGAACAAAAGATAGCATTCACTCTTTCACATACACACTTGTGTCTACACACCCAGAGAACGACCTGAGCGCCCTCTACTATAGACTGAGCCTTCTGAAGACACACAGCCTGTTGTGAGATGGTCTAAATATCTCATAAGACTGGATGGGCAGGTAAGAAAAGAAGCGGAAAAAAGGCAGCAACAAAGAAACGCAGATCATTTCCTCTGCCTTTAGTCATCAAAACCTTTGCACCACTTCAGGGAAGCAAGGTAATTCTTTTCCCATACTGATAAATATTGCTGCACCTGTGTCAATTTAATCCCATATTATGGCCTCTAATGCCAGAGCACCAAAATCTCAGTGCAGGAAAGAAGGACTATTGAGAAAGCACATGCAATTACACTTCCTGAATTCAGATCTTGCTCTGTGCCTGCTCTGTTCCTGGAACAGTCAGAAAACTGTTTAAAAGATATGAAAAAACAACCTTTGTGCCGCACTTTCTTTGAGAAGTATTTTGAAGTGCTTCTAATTTTCTTCTGAAAATTAGGCAAACCTAATTGAGCAACCTCTACTCCCACGTGTACCTCTGTGCTTGTGCCAGAATGACTTTCTAATTTTGTAAAAGACAGCCACGAATACTAGCAAAACGTAAGGAAAAGTGTTGTCTTCTCTGAGCAGACCAGATCGACAACACTGCCATAGGTTCTTTATCTCTATATGCGTTACATAAAAGTTCTTTTTCTAAACCTGAGTTTCAGTTTTCAAAGCAGTTAGATAACAAGACTAAAAAGCTAATCAAATGGAAAAAAAGCTTTTTTTCTTCATATCTGCTCATACAGCATTGAAAACTGAAACTCTTCGTTCTCTTTCCCACAGTACACACTTGTCCTCACATATTTTGTTCTGTCAGTATTTTTGTTATCAGTATATCATGATATTATCGTGACTTTACTGATAGCAAGTCCACAGGCATCATGTTCATAGGCTTAAAAAAATAAACAACAAATAAACAAAGGGAGGAGGATAATAAGATTAACAAATAATAGATTTTTATGACACTTTGCCTTTGTCAGAGAGGAGGTTCTTGTGAGGATATAAATGTCACGCTTTGGAACACAGGTTTTGTATCCTTTGTAGCAACTAATGTCACCAAGTGTACAAGAAAGGGCGTTAGACCAGCTGGACCCAGGTGTGAAGTCCAGTGTGACAGTACAAAGCTTCATCTCTCAGCCAAAAGCATTAGCACGGGTCACTAGTACAGAAACATCCATGCACATACTTGTGGTCATAGGTTTTGTGTGGACATCTCTGGGCTAGGGACTACATCACCACCATCACCACTCGGGTGAAAGCCACACATAGGCACTGCATAAAGTGAATGCTGCCCTTCCATCAGCCCAGATAAGACTGAACTACAATCACAGTGCTCTGCCAACAAGTGCAAACTATTTCCAATTCATACGCGATTGTCTCACAGTCAAGACCGAACAAGTTCTTGGAACATACAGATGCATCCCCTGAACGTACACACACCCTTCCTGTGCTCAGTACCCACGCAAAACAGAGGCCAGAATCAGGCAGTACATCAGGAAATCAGCCGTACATCAGATCTTCTCTTCGCAGCGGGACACGGCGGTCACGCTGCTCCGGTGCCAGAGCACCGGCTGCCTGCCGTGCTCCCATGTGGCATCTTCTCTGTGATGAGCAGCCCGCGTAGGCGCGGGGGTCCCACGGGCTCAGCCCTGCCCGTGGAGCCCGGGCCCCCTTCCCGGCTCCCACGCCGGAGAGCGGTGGGCGCGGCAGCTCCTGGGGAAACACCGCTCCCCCGGGGCGCCGTCCAGTGCCTTCGGGGAGCCGCGAGCAGTCCGTTCCCGCACTCCTCACCCCCGCGGGGGCACCGGGGGCGGCAGCCGCGGGGGGCGCAGAGCGCTGGGACAGGTGCCCGCTCCCTGCCCGGCTCCGCCCGCCCCGGCCCGGCCCGGCCCCGTTCAACCTGCCCCGGGCTGCGCGGCCAATGGCGCGCGAGGGCGGGGAGCGGCGGCGGGAGCTGCCCGGGCCGCCCCCGCCCTTCGCGGCGAAACTCGGCGGGAGCGCCGCGGGCACGGACACGGCTCCCGCTTCCCGCACGGCTCCGCTCGGCTCCACACCGACCCGCACACCGCCGGCCGGCGGGAGGGGGATGAACCACGGCCACCGCTCTGCCCCGGCACCTTCTCACGCCGCCCCCTCGGGCACCCCCCGCACGCCCGCCCAGGGCCGCCCCAGCGCGGCTCTGAGCGCTGCCCGGCGTCGGAGCGAGAGGCGGTGAGGCGGCTCCGCTCGGCCCCGCTCGGCCCCGCTCGGCTCGGGCCCCGATCCCCGATCCCCCTCCGGGCTGGGCGCGGAGCTGCGGCAGGAAGAGGCAGCCACGGCTCCCCCGGCTGCGGTCGGTGGCTGCCGGACGGCACCCCGCTTCGGCCCCTTTTTAAGACTTTTTTTTTTTTCTTTCTTTAACTGAAACTCGACAATTTTTTTTTTTTTTAAAACTTCTCGCTCATTTGAATTTTAACTCCCTCACTAAACAGCCCCCGTCCCCTCCCTGCCTCGTTCTTTCCTTTTTGGAGCCGACCTTGCCGTCTCTGGACTCGCCGGGTGCAGCGTGGGCATCATGTCATTCGACCCCATCATGTCACCTGCGAACGGCTCCGCCAACGGGACCGCCAGCGGGGCCGAGGGCGGGAAGCCCCCCACCATCCCCACCGTCATGTTCATCTTCGGCGTGGTGGGCAACCTCATAGCCATCGTGGTGCTGTGCAAGTCCAGGAAGGAGCAGAAGGAGACCACTTTCTACACGCTGGTCTGTGGGCTGGCAGTCACCGATCTCTTGGGGACCTGCTTGGTGAGTCCGGTCACGATTGCCACTTACCTGCAGAACCGCTGGCCAGGAGGACCTGCACTGTGTGAGTACAGCTCATTCATCCTCCTCTTCTTTGGACTCTCTGGCCTCAGCATTATCTGTGCCATGTCTATAGAGAGATACCTGGCCATCAACCATGCCTATTTCTACAACCATTATGTGGACAAGAAGCTGGCAGGGCTCACACTTTTTGCCATCTACGCTTCCAACGTGCTGTTCTGTGCCCTCCCCAGCATGGGGCTCGGCAAATCTACCATGCAGTACCCTAACACTTGGTGTTTCATAGACTGGCGAACAAACGAGGCCACCCATGCAGCATATTCCTACATGTATGCAGGCTTCAGCTCCTTCCTGATCATGGTGACTGTGATCTGCAACATCCTGGTGTGTGTGGCCCTCATTCGCATGCACCGCCAGTTCATGAGACGCACGTCCCTGGGGACAGACACCACCTCCAGCCGTTTATCTGACTTTCGCAGACGCCGGAGCTTCCGTCGGATGGCCGGAGCAGAGATCCAGATGGTCATTCTGCTCATTGCCACTTCCCTGGTGGTGGTCATCTGCTCCATTCCTCTGGTGGTGAGTAACATCATACAACCTTACTTCTGTTCCATCACCCACACTGAGAAGTCTTTCTTCCTCCTAGTCTGCGCTTGTAGGACAGATTCCTATTTAGCTGGTGTCTCAAAATAATAACTCAAAGGCTGTTAACAGACATGCGTAATGGAGAGAAAGTTGAGTAGATTTTTATTTACACGAAAAGAAACATGCTTATCCCAAGTGCTGGACTCCTTTGGTTGGTTAAAATAGAGTGCCAAAAATTCTCAATGATTGTTCCACTATTAAACTGGAATCCACATAGCAAAATTCCTACTGAGAGCTAAAGGCACTTCAAAGTTCACCTGCAAAATTAATTTGTGATGAGTGAGTTTTGGGTCTGGCCTGCATTTCTGGATGTTTGGTATGTTTTAAAAATGTGCATATTGTTGCTGAACACCAAGGTACGTGCTGTACAGCGGTCCTTGATGTGCAGAAGGACAGGGTTGTGTTCACTTGGCACCAGCAACGTTCAGAGTGCTTCACAACCAAAACCTGAGCTAAGCTTTCCCTCCTCAGGGATTTCATGCATAATCTCTCAGGTAGATCCCACACAGACATCCCTCCAGGAGCTCTCCACACAGTGGGAGGAGTAAACTCGGTGGAACCACCTGTTGGAGTATTGCTCAGTTAAATGAGTGTTGGAGGGATCCGGCCCACATAAACCTTGAGATCATGCTGAAATGTCAAATAACATTACCACTAACCATTCGCTAATTTTCTGAAAAGGCTAATATAATTAGTGTCATTAAAGTGAACACTCGGAATCCACATTTTTCTATTCCTCCATCTTATCTCCCAGATAGACAAAAAAACCCTAACAAAATCCACCAGCTGGAGGCTCAGTTCTTGCTTGGCACCCACAATAATAAAGCTTGGCAACCCTCTGTCCTCCTCTGGCTCAGAGACATTAAACAAGTAGCTGTCTTGCCTTATTTGCCATGTTCCAAAACACAGAGTCGGGACCCAAGCAGTGGTTGTCAGACAGAAGGGTGTTTTCGGAAGGATTATTTTAAGGAGGTTTACCTCTCTGTCACGGAGCGGGTACAATGTATATCAAATACGGCTGGCCACCTGGGGATACAAAACAGCGTAAGGAAGTTTAGAGAAGGGCATGAGAACAGGACTCAGCTGTCAGCGAGTCTGTCCCCCTCAGCTCAGAGGAGCAGTAATCACAAGGGTTGGGCCAGTTTTGCCACATTACTAACATAGGAGCTAGTGAAGTGTGGCTATGCCCGGGCTGCCGGCTCCTGTCCTTCGGCGTTGTCACTTTGCCGAGGCGTGACCGAGCACGGTGCCATGTGCTCCTTGCTTGACATCTGAAGGAGGTCGAGAGGTGCTGCCGGAGCTGCACACAGGGTGTTCCCGGGAGGAGCACACGCGTTAGACAGCCTGCCCTGCAGTCCAGCTCCAGAAACTGCGGGAGTGAGCTGACCGGCTGCACCGGGATGCATCAGGTGGCCGAAATCTGGACAGTACTGAGGGGTGACAATACTTAATTTGATTAATTTAGTATCAAAACAGCTGCTTCACGAAAGGAACACTACTGCGTTTTCAAAAGATGTGTTGGTAAATGCAGGGAATAGGTTCTGTGAATTAAATACAGTGTTGTAACTTGATGGACTAAAGCAGTTTCAGAAAAAAGCCAAACCTTATTCTGTGGCAAAGCAGCTACAGGAAAGCTGAGAAGTCTGGATGTGAAATGCAAAATGAAATTATGTCCATTTGGACCTAGGCACCTAGGCAGTCTTTTACATAAACCTAAAAAAAAAAAAAAAAAAAAAAAAAAAAAGGAAAAAAATCAAGAGGGTTACCAGAAAGGGAACTGGATCGTTGAGAGTTAAAATTAATGAACCTAGGTGGGGCAAAAGGTTTATTATTTAAACAGTAGCTAGTGAAAAACTTGCATATAGCAGAAGTATGTGAAGGTGCAGGTGATAAAGGTGTGTAGTTCTCCCAGACCTTGATTTCACTTCTTAGAAAGGCACAGCGTTACCTTGGGAGTGTTCACATAAGTTAGCTTTTCCCTGCTAAACCAGCACATATTTTCTATATCTGAAATGAGGTAAGAGACTCTGATTTCACTTAAATGTTTGACTAAAAATAAACGGAACCTTCCTCTAAAAAAAAACCCCAAATAACCACATAGATACGCATCATCACAGTGTCCAGTGTGGTTAAATTTCTTCATTGTTAAGTAGCTTTTTTAAGTCATTTGCCTCCCTCTGTGGGTATAAGCCACAGCCACATGTGCTTCTTTGTGCCATGATGTACTGCCATGCATGATGCTGTGTTAAGCCCTCTGGGTGTGTGTACACTGAAGTTAAGAATGGGGAAACTCTGAGAAGTGATACCTTTATGCTATAAATCCCGTGAAAGAGCCACTATAGACTTACATTTTCATGACTCAGAGGAGTGTTAGAAAGTCCTCACTGACTTGAGAGGCTAACCTATAACAGGTCAGTCTGGCAGTCATTAAGACTATACAAATGGTGAGGTGGTGGTGCCAGCATGATTCAGACACACAGAGCGGGCTCAGAGGGTGCTTTGTGACTGAAGTTTTCTGATGTGCCGACTTCCTACTGATGATTTCAGCTGAAAAAACCATCAGTTAAGTCAGAGCAAAGCAACTGCTGTAAGAGACACATAAATTAACATTTTAGAACGAACACTTTCATAAAACAATAAGATAGCAGATACTTATTACAGTTCGACAAAAAAACCCCTCAGGTCTTGAAATATTAAATAGCCCTGAAATAACTGAGTCACAGAGAATAGCAATTTTTAATAATGAAATGCTTCAGCACACAGTTCACAAGTAGGGTTGTTTAGTGTTTTAGTGAATTACTCATAAAATCAGCAAAATTTTACAGTTAACAAGTGCTGTAACAAGATCATGGGGGATTATGCAAAATGCTGAATGAATTTGACAGAACTGAGGGCTGACCAAATTTATCAAAGAAAGAGAAATTAAATGAAAAAAAATTGTGAAAAGAAACTTGTGATACAACCTGGTGTGTTTTCAGTGTGCAGAAAGTGATGTGAAAGACACAAATCTGACAATTGTTTAAAAATTAAATAAGAAAAATACATAGCTTATGTGATGATCCTTGTCTCCACGCTGGTTACTTCATCTCTTTAAATATTTTGAGGTTTTAGAAATTAGAATTGGATGGTGTAAAATGTAGGGAATAAGATATATTAGGAGGGATTTTGTTAAGGAGAGAGTAGAAATTATTATCCAGCCTTTAAATGAACACCAAATTCTTTCAAGAGTAAATAGGCACACACTACTCAAAGTCTGTAATTCTGTCCGGCAGTCTGTCAAATACTCTTAAAATTTTTAAGTGTGAGATCTTTTTCTCATCTTGACCAACAAATGTTGTTAAATTATGGTGAAATGAAAAATAAAATTTAATATTTCAAGGTGTACATCTTGTTGATTGCATGAAATAATCAGGAGTTTCTAACTTGATGTTTAATTGATCTAAAAGTGAATTTTCTTTTGGCTTGGCTGCTTTCAACTTTTTAGTATCAGGTACTGTCTGCAGCCAACTGCAAGGTGTCAGACATTAGTTTTTAGCAGTGGAGTAGCCACCAAGCAGACACTAAGCCCTTGAAGGGCAAAGGTTATTGGCTTATGGAGCTGAAAAACTTGTTCCTGCTTACTACCATAGACGTTTTTTGAATTTATCTTATCAGCATGTGGGGAGATTTTGAGGGCAGGTAGGAGCTCTGAAGACAATTACAAGTGTGACTGTAACTATAAAAGTCATTTTGTAATGCAATGCTTCTTAGGATTAGAAATCATGACTTCCATCTGTAGTTAGTAAAAAAGAAAAGCACAAACAGCACACAGGACTCTGATCCCACAAGTACCTATCATGAGCATAAACTCAACATACCTTAGAGCTATGTGCTTCTTAATTGCAAACAAACTGCTAGTACTTTTAATAAGATACATTGTCTGGATTCTATAGTTACAAAGCTAACATACAAAACTCATTCTTTAGAGATCTGAATTGTTTAGCTTGCTGCTTTCTTCAATTAGGATTTCAAATTGCACAAATTCAAGCATTGGATTAGTAACTTAGTGGATTCCACTTACTTGTCACTTGCTCAGCAGATGCAAGGCAGTATCTTTTATTGTGTTACCTCCTGCAGCAGAGGACTTTTAGACAAAACAGGGTCCATCACTTGCTGATCTTTTATATGATACGATAGTAAATGTTGTTTCATCAGTAAGTAAAGAAGGACAGAACTGACATTCCAACATGGATGAATTTTAACCTTATTGTGATTAAGATGTAACCCCAGCAACAGGTCTGAATTGATACATGCATACGACATTCTGGGGAGCTTCTAATAAGATATATGGGACCTTTCTAGGAAGTAGAAACAGTTTTGTACAGTCAAAATTTTCATTGAATAGGTCCACTCTGTGAATGTTTAACTTATACATGCTGTGTATCTGTCAAAAGAAAATAAAGCATGCAGAGATAGCATAAAGCAAAGTGCACTGTACCATCAGCAATGGTCCTTTTCAGCCACAGAACCAGCACTTGACGATATTTTCACCTTTCCATAACATCTGCCAGGTAGAAAGGTGGAACAGGTACCTCAGTTTCACGTGCTGCTTATCAAAAGAACAATCCGACTATTAAATCACTGACGTGTAACTATAGCTCCAAGTTAAAAAAAAAAAGAAATTAGGTCTCCGAGTTGAACTGTGTATTGCCTCTGTTGTCTTCAAAGTGTGCCTTCTGTTTGTCTGACCCGGGTGGATTTGTCCGCGGACATCCCTCCCCGCACACCTCGCCTGTCCCCAGCCACGGCTGCGTGGGGCTGTGTGAGCTGCTGGCAGGGAAGGTCCCCGCCGTGGGGCACGCACCTCCCCTGTGCTCAGCACCTAAAATACACACAGACCGCCGGCACCCGCAGGATGCGGGGTGTCCCCGCCTGCACGAGGGGTCCGCGGTGCGGGGCAGGGAAAGGGGCGCTTGGGGAAGCATTGAGATGTAGGCGCGGGTTGGATGCCCCCACCGGGGGCACCCGGCCTGGGCACGATTATACATGTGACTTGCATATAGTTATATGTTATACATAAACATACGTGCACTTTATACATCCATATAAGGTATATATTTTATATATATACACCCCCATACACTGTACATCCATGTACAGCCCCCTCGGGCGGGGCAGCGCCGCCACCTCGCGGTGAACCCGGGAACGGCACCGCCCGGCCAGCGGAGGGACGGGACCCCCCATCCCTAATTATGGACGTTTTTTAAGGAATCATCAACAAATAACAGCAAAACTGCAGGTATTTAAAAATCCTGGCTTCTGGAGAGGCTCGCTTTCTCTTAGCCACGGATCCCACGTAGCGACGCACATCGCAAAGGGCACTATTTATTTTAAAAGAATTTATTTATAGACCATTTATTTATTGTTTATTTATAACATAAGTAGCAAAATTATTTATAAAATAAATAGGTTAAATTTAAATGTGTATAAATAAATATATCAGATAAATGGTTAAAAATAAAGAAAAGTATTAAAAAGAACGAGAAAGTGCTTAATAAAAGGAAAAAGAAGCCATAAAAATAAATTCATTATGCATAGGAATATTCTTTGAAGTACCTGAATGGCACGTTCGGCTTAACAGATAAATAAGGTCAGGAAATGAGTTGTCAGAAAGACATCTGCTGTGTTAGAAGTCATTAAAAGTAATGAGAACAAAATTGGGATCAGTATATTGCTATTTTAATTCAAGATTTTCCCGTATTTTGAATTCACTAGGTTACTCATAATCTTAGAGAAAAGTACTGAGAAAGAAAATACAGTCAATCATCAATCTGACAGACTGTTTGAGAGAGGCTGTATGCACAGGGCTTCCACTGAGGGACTTGGTGTTATTCTAAACAGACTTCATTGATAGCTTTGGAGCACACTCCATCTCTGAATCCTGACAAGGCTAAATGCCACCACATTGCCCTCCTGCAGGAAAATTTCTCAAGTATTGTGAAATTTTTCATCAGACATGGACGGCTTCACATGCAGGACTTCTAATAAAAATTACTTAAGAGGGCTGCCCTAGTTTGGCTTATTTATTTAAATGCTTGCTTGCTTCTTTGTCTGTAACCTCCTAGCTAGGCAAGACTTGATTCATTTCAGGAGTAGAGGATGAGATTCTAAAACCTCGTAATTTTGCTACTAGATTTTTACTGTATCAGATAAAAATATAATTATTTTTACTTACCTTAGGGATTCTGAAGAAAATAGAACGTTCATTATCCACTCTCCAGTGGCTTTCCTAGGCCTTCCTGTAATTGGACACTGCGTAGGTTTTGCTATTAGAAACTGATCAACATAACCGACTCCTGTGATGCCATTCACCTTAGTTACACTGGGAAGATGATATCCAAGAACTGGACTGTGCCTTACTCATTGTAGCATTTTAAAAAGTGGCTTCTAAATAAGGAGAGGGACCAGCTTAAGAAGAAGCTAGATGAATAAGCTGAAGAAGACATTTCTGTGTAGAAGACAGGATCCTTTAGTTTTAAATTTTGTGCATGATAAACTAAAATTGCCAATTAAATAGTCACTTCACACAGCAACTTTAATGTCTTAAATTTTTGACCACTTCTTCAGTATTTTTGTAAGCAAAACCAAAATGCTGGCTCGTGTAGGAGAACAGAGTACTCCAATCCAGTGCTGAGATCATCCTATTATCTTGACCTATGAGAAATTTCCTGAGGAACTTTTCTTTTTCTCCCCCCCCCTTCTTTCTTTTACATTTCTGTTTTTCCAAGCCATGCTGCAGCAAGCAAACATTTGAGGTTATATAAACAATTCCAGTAAGGACAGGTACTAGGAAAATGCATTTTTAAACTCAACAACTCTGGTCTTGTTTCCAGAGTCTTATGTACTTGGATTATCATCTGTGCTTGAGTTCATTTCTAAACGATTATTAGACCTTTGCTGGAGGAACTGATCAGGTCTCCCTAGTCAGCTACCTCGTTGCAGGTAGCGTAAGACTCAAGGTATACCAAGGAGGCAGGACACAGGTCTATATCTTTGTTCATGGGAATTTTTAAAAACACCAGCCAAAACTTTGAGGTTCAAGGATTAATTATGAGGCAAAAAAGAGAAAAATTCAGTCCATTCCTACATGTATCATAGGTGTCCAATTCTCATCTGATTTTTTTGCTATTTCCAAAGATGAATTCAGGGCCACCAGTCTGAGATGCCTGACTTTGCCAGCCTCCTTCTGTCATAGCTTGCAGCAGCAAATCTAGATCTCTGCTTTGAAATATAAATTTTGCTTTCCTGATGCAATTGTGTAATTGTGCCTTCCTCTTCCTTCATGTCCCCGGGTAGGTCCGTGTCTTCGTGAATCAGCTGTACCAGCCGAAACCAGTGCAAGATGTCAGGCAAAACCCTGACCTGCAAGCCATCCGCATCGCCTCAGTGAACCCCATTTTGGACCCGTGGGTCTACATCCTCCTCCGCAAGACTGTGCTCAGCAAAGCCATCGAGAAGATCAAATGCCTCTTTTGCCGCATTGGAGGGGCTCGGAGGCAGCACTCGAGGGGCAACTTCAACTGTGTGGATGGGCGCAGGACCTCCTCTGCCATGTCAAGTCAGTCACCCTCATTCATCTCCCGTGAGCTGAGGGAGATCAGCAGCACCTCCCAAACGCTGCTCTATCCCCCTGAGTTAAGTGAAAGCAGCGTCGGGGGCCGCGTGGTGCTCCCAGGCCCCAGCGCCAGCTCAGCCCAGTCCGACACCACATCCGTAAGGACACTGCGCAGCTCCGAGACCTCGGACTCCTCACAGGGACAGGACTCCGAGAGTGTCCTCCTGGTTAATGAAATCAGGCCTGGTGGCGGGGCCAGCTCCACATCCAAGAGTGGCCCTCTCCAGGTCACCTTCCCCACAGAGACACTGAATTTATCAGAAAAGTGCATCTAGATTGCCATGAAAGGCATCAACCCTGGGGATACTTCCTGGTACATTGGAAAAACTGGTGCAATAGATAGGTGTTCTGCCTATTCGTGGGAAGAGGGGTTCAGCTATGCTTCAAAGGGCTATTTTTCTCTTGCTGTGTGATGGGTGCATTTCTTTTAGACTACTGAGGACTGTGTGGAACAGACATTGCACTTGGGCCTTGCCATCAGAAATGGTACAGTGCAGGTCTGATGGGACTTGAAACATAAATGGTCTGGTCTTGTAAGACACAGGAGAGCTACAGGGCCTCTGGAAATAAAAAGACCCATCACTTGCTTTTTTCTTTTCCAAATCTGGTAGAACTGTGTTTTCTCTCCCTGTGGTTGCCCAGCTATCAAGAGTTTAAGCTTCTGGTACTAGAGCTGAATGTCAGGCAGCTGCTAGGAACTGGACACAGCTACTCTGAGAGCTGTCTAGGGTGGGATTTTATTTTAAAGTGTCTCACTAAAGCATGAAAATGTGAATTTCTATCATTGTATATATATCAGGATTGAAATATTTAAAAGTCTATTCTTCTCTATGAGAAGGTTTGTTATTAATACAAGGTATATAGAAACGATTGCCAGCCTTCTCTTCCCTCAGTATTTCCTGCTGATAAGATATTCTTGGATTAGATCTGTTGTCCATGATAGATTCACAGCTGATGAGGTACATTCTCTAGCTGAGAATACATAAGCACTTTCTGAGTGAAATGGGAATATATACATTTTTAAGAGAGAAAAAGAAAACACATCTTTTCAGTTAAGAATATTAGTTTTCAGTATATGTATATACTAAAAAAAACAGATTTTATTTATACTCTGACAGTGTTTCTCTGTATAACACATGCGCGCCTCTCCAAGTACTTTGGCCCCCAGTCTGCACACCTTAGGCACACACTTAACACCGCCCATCAGAGTAGTCCCTCTCTTGCCAGGGAGACTCCTTACATGTAAAGCTAAGGACATATAGAAGTGCTTTCAATATCAGGGCCTAAAACTTTCAACTCCTGGTTAATAGTCATAATATTCACTTTAGTTAAAGCATCACCGATGTAATAAAGGTATTTTTTTCATAACATTTATCATTTTACTTTAAATAGTAAATAGAATTTTATGACTGTGTAATCTGATATTCCATCAAATAAATGTACAAAACCATGGAAGCAGAATCTTCATTTAAAGTATAGATTATATAGAACTATATCCTTGTCTTGAACACCTTGAAAAGCATTTGTTGCTAGAGTTTTTATGGCAAACACATCACCAAAACCAGCTGTTAACCACTGACAAAAAGGAGTTTTGTGTTTTATGTTGTAAGGGTTAGATCTTGTTCCAGAAATATTGTGTATCAAAATAATTCTGTACAGATATGTGGAGGATGTTTTGTCAAATATCAAGCATGTTATGCTGCTTAAAGTGTTTTCATGTGAACGCTATATTGTAATGAAAATCTCGAGCCTTATGTTGATATGTTTAAGCAGTTGTACTGACCAAAGTAATTTTGGGGATCACAATTAAATGGAAATGTTCTGCTTGATCTCAGATGTTTACATGAGTCTGCCAGTCAGTGTCAACTCCTCACCTTAAAAAGCCTCCCATCTTGGAATGCTTTGCGCTCAGTTACTGCCAAAATATACTTTGTCCTGTAAGTTTCCAAAATACCACAGCATGATCACCATCAGCAAGAGGCAGCTGTCTTCAAAACTGTTCCCAAGAACACTGACACAGAGCCATGAAAATTCTTTAAGCAAACAAACAGAGAAAGGCATTGTCCTTTAACGAGGGAGCAGATGAGCATATTTGCCTTCATATGTACAGAAAGTGAAGTTAAATCTCTACACAAATACTTGCAAGCAAAAGACAGTTTTCCACCAGTTAAGCTGGAGAACAGTATTACCCAAGTTCCTATTGCAGTTACAGATATAGATCTGCCTGAATTCTTTGCAATTAAACCACTTAACTGTGGTCTGTTGCTTACTAGTTACCAACAAAGAGAATAGACTCACCATACTTCCCAAGACAGGAAATAGCACCTGGCAGAGCAGGAAGGTGGGACTGCTACCTGCAGCTAACACCACATGTACCAATATGGGACCACACCTTTGCAGCTGGCCCAAAGCAGCACACCAGTGTTATTGGTACTGTATGCAAGGACAGAATTAAACATCTACAGTGTATAATTAGTTTTTAAATAAGCAAGGACTTACTATTTTTTTAATTATTTCATTAATGTGATTTTATTATTCTTTATCATCATTACTGATGAGAAATACATGTGGTGTGAAAAGCGCTTCAAGGAAGAATAGACCATCTGAAGTAGCAGACCTTATAGCTTTCCTCAGGAAACATACATGATAAGCCTGTGGTGTTCCTTCTGCCCACAGCATTCTGGGTGTGTCAAGTACTGGACTGGATTCGCATCACACATCATCATCCATGATTCCCAACCAGCCCACAGATACTAAGTGTCCTGAGCAATACTGGAATTGCCACAGCTCCATAGCAGTGCACAAAGGCAAAATGGGAGCACCTCTGCTGCCCAGTTGCAAACACAGATGACTGTTCAGGAGCAGTCTGGCTAAAGGACTGGGCAAGATTGCCTTTTTTTTAGGGTGACAAGAATATTACACCTCCTTCACCTCACCCACAGTACTGCTGAGGTTTAGTCTCCCTGAGCACAGCAAATCTTATAAAATACAGCTTCAAGTTTGTAGAATATAATTTGCCACACGAAAGTTAAAAGCTTATTTTCGTGCAAGGTATTATGAGTAGTCTGTACGTATTCAAAAGGGCTTCCCTTCTCACACACAGCTGCTCCCCTACATTCCCAACCCCCAGAGATCCATATTCCCTCAGAATGGCCTTTCACATCAGCATCCACCTTCACCGCTCTGTGTTCACAGAAAATGCACTGATTTACAATTCAAAATCTCCTCATACGAGGCTTGTATCTGACTCCACCCTGCTAGTCCTATGACTGGCAGGCCCCCTCCCTCACTTCCAGTAGTCTGTCCTGCCCACATATCCCAACCACTTCACCAAACCTTTTCCACCCTTGACCCTGCTACCACACCCCAAGCCCCAGATCTAATTCAGTTTAAGGCCCTGTCCTGTGGCATGGCTTGGAGGACCTACCCACCACAGGTAGGATGAGCACCAGTATCTGTACGAGACAATGGTTTCTGTGACAAGCTGTAGATTCATTTGAATCTTTGATTAGTAGGTTAGCCTTATGAATGGTTTAGGGTGTAGGATATACTGTCATAGGACTTGGACTCTAAGGGTGGGCTCCAGGATCCTGTTTTAAATCAAGCACATACATTCCCGCTGTCTGCAAGACCAGCACTGCCCAACCCAAACCGGTGCTACAGGTGCAGTGCCAATGCACTAACAGGATCAATGTAATCTGCCATCTCCAAATGGCACCAGCCAGCATCCTAACCAAAGAAGCTTCTGAAAGTTTTTAGTTCTGCTCTTTGACAAAACAACAAATCTATTCTACTTAAGGCAGATTTACCATTAGAGCTACTAATTACCACCAGACCCTTCCACTCCCAGGCCTTGGTCTAGATCTGGATCTGCTTAATTTGGAAACCAGCTGAAGACTAAATTTCCTGCTTTGTGAACCCAAAGTCAGCTCAATCCCCAGGCCTAATCTTTCTCATTGATCATTTATCCTCTACAACCCCTAGAGCTCTTAGCTTTGTGGCTCTTAAAAAATCAGCCCTCAAAACCAGGCCAACAGGATCCAGCAGTCATCCATGCCCAGCAGCTCCTCCTGGTTCTGAACCAGCCCTCCCTAGAGACACCACAGCCCAAGGCCTCCAGCCCATCTGAGAACACAATGTTAACATGATACTGACTTACAATAAACACATGGTGCCTGCAACCTGCCAACAAATCAAGCCCATATGCTTCTGCTTTCCTGTGCCCCAGTCCTAACTGTGGTCATTATAGTTTTATAGCTACTGCATGACCTCAAAATAAGTTAGGATAGCACCTGCCCTCAACACAAGTTTTTTACCTCCTTCCCCTTGTTTTTAGGATTGAGAGGACCTCGTACAGCAAGGCAAGTTTCCAGTGTTACCTCTATGATATTGATCCCCAACACCAAGAGGTATTCAGACAACTTCAGACAACTTTCAAAAATCAGAAGCGTAAACCACTACATTTGCTTTTCTCCTACTCTATAACTACTTTTAAAACCCAGTGTCTTATGGTTATTATCAGAGCCACTGTTGTGTTATCTGGTCCATACTTCTTTATTTACCCTCTAGTATTGTCAGAAAGGATTTATTCTCTCTCAGTATAATATATGTTTAAGTTTTTTAAAAATACTTACCTCATCTATAAGAGTGGACTCACATGCCTAGTTTCAGCATTTCAAGTTAACTGCCAGTCAGTCACCTTGAGCTTCCTTTGTAGTCAAGGGAAATAATTAGGCACCTTGGGAAGCTGATTCAACTAATTCTAAGACACTTATCCAACACAAGGCATATGAATAGCCCTGTGAAGCTGTGTATTTCTTTCCACTGGATATAAAAGGACTCAAAGGGAAAAAATATATTTAAAGGTTTAACTGTAGATTTTTAAATCAAGCAAAATTAATCCACCTAACTGCCTGTTGTTCTTGTGCTTTCCTCTTTAACAACATTGCAACATTTGAGCATTTTAATGTGTGATTCACATGGAAGGCGAACACGTGGAACCTACTGCAGTCACTGCCACTACTCAGGATGAAGAACAATAAAAATAAATTCCTGATGTCAAACAGGGACTGTCACAGGTACCCTATTTCAGATAACATCTCCTTTTGCTCCTGATAGGCTTAAAAGCATCGAGTGAGATGTCTTTAATTTTTTTTTACTATAACACATTAACATGTTTCCCAGAGACAGAAGCCAATTAAGTGAGGAGCATTCCAAAATGGGCAATAATGCTTATTTTGTTACAACCAAAAGAATAAACAGACATCACTAAGTAGCAGAGAAGTCAATATTTTAGTCAAACAGATCCAGAAAGTTCCATACATGCAAAACATAGCATACTGTACAAAAAAACAATGTTGAAATCATCAATTTTTGAACTTCTTCCCAGTTTGAGAATAACAGTGCCACAAGAACTTATCTGCTCTACAGTGCTCCACAAAACACTACAGTTCTGACAATACCTAGTATTCATAACCTAATCTAATCAGAAGGAAAAAACACTTTGGTGCAGGGGATGGAAAGAACCACCCCTGGAACCCGGTGCAGCCGTTCTGCCTGATGGTGTAGATGCACAGCCCTCCGTTAGTTTGGCCCTGCAGTGCTGAAGTCAGTAGGAACTTTGTAGATCATTTCAGTGGAAACAGATTCTGCGATAACACGGGCCTCTGAGAGGAGGGAAACTCCTTCTTTTATGAGTAAATACAGAACACTGACGCAAGTTTAAAGTGCAGAGAAAGAAAAGATGTGGTGGATATAACTAAGCTCCTTCAAAATAAAAACATGCCCTAGAGCATCTCACAAATTTCTGTTTCTAGCCAGAGAACATCTTGTCTTCGAAGAAGTCTGTCCAAATCCTTCTCATGCTAACTCTTCCTGTGACTGACTAGAGTGTATCATTTACACTGATAAGAGAAATAAGATTAAAAAATCCTTCACCTGTAACAATTTAAACTATCAAACCATATTTTAATCAAATGCCTCCTCAATAAGCATTTAATATCTATTTCTGTTGAATGAACAAATAAAAATTTAGGATGCTTTACATATTTTAGTCAATTTAATTGTACTTATTGTGAATACTCAAAAGATATTAAGAAGTGTAACTTTTCTCTGTGTGTGCTTGTGCAAGCATAGATCTAAAAATTCACGCATACAAAAAACCATATTATTCAGGAAGAATCTTGCAAAAATTAATGAAAACTTAGTAAGTACAATATATGGCACTTAAGTTTTTGAAAGGCATAATTAATTTTTGCAAAGACTGTGTCCTCTTAGATAAAGATACTCTGGTATCAGATATACTAAAGTATGATTTAAGATAATCTTTCTGCAATACATTTTCTATTGCAAAAACTACTATTCTTCTTGAGCAACATTATTTTCTTTTAAAACATGTTATTTTAAAATTAGAAACCAGACTTGAAAAATGCAAAGATGACTGATTTCAAAAGGTTTCATTCATCTACAAAACTATTTTTCAAATGTTATCATAAAAAATATTATCAAAATCAAGTAAAAATGACGTGTTCCCAGTCCTGAATTATTCAGGAATTCCTCCGTTGACCATTTTTTTCAGTACAGTTAGGAGGCAACCATCTCTGCCACGTCTCCAAGACAATGAAATGAGAGTATCTCAGCACAGAGAACATCAAAGCAACAGCCTGACTTACTTTCTCTGCACTGGCTATGTGAGGAACCAATTGCCACCTTCCCCTAAAGAAGGATGAACATCAAAAAGATCTCCTACAGCATGCCTCTATATTAACATCATGTGAATGCCCACCACAGCACCCAAAATCCAAAAGGGATGAAAAGCAATGCTGTCCTGAAAAACTAGTTCACTAAGAACACGCTCTTAGTGGCAGGTCATAGGAATCAGGAAAAACAAATTTACTCCCTTTATCAGATTAGCCTCACTAGGAAAGAAAAGGCTGAACATAATATACCTCAGCCATACCTACTTCCTATTCCCACCATTTTACTTTCGGTGATGTCTGCAGCACAGCACGCAAGATAAGGAAAGGCCAGTTTCAGTCTCAAACTGAATGTTCTTTCTTCTGGTGAAACATTTAGTAGTAACTCGGCATTCAGGGGCTTGTTTGCTATAGCAATTCCTTTCATCTAATCAGTGTTTAACCCATTCACCTATGAAAGCAACATAAACGTTGCTACTTGATTTCATCAGACTACAAATCAGAAACCAAATCTGTCACACACACACAAATGCAAAATAATAATCCATCTCTGCTTCATAGGAAACTATCTCAAAGAAAAAGTAATCTTAATGAAAATAAAGACTGCTGATAACAGAAAACAGTTCACACTTAGAATGGAAGATAAATAATGTTAATTAACAATGATTGAAATAATTTTTAAAAATTCCTTTTTCTTTTTGTGCATGTTTTGGCTGGGATGGAGTTAATTATCTTCACAGTGGCTAGTATGGAGCTGTGTTTTGGATTTGTGCTGAAAACAGTGTTGATAACACAGGAGCTTTGTCATTATCAGCGCTCACACAGTGTCGACATCTTTTCCTGCTCAACCCACTCGACCAGGAAGGAGGCTGGGGGTGCACAAGAAGTTGGGAAAGACACAGCCAGAACAGCTGACCCCAACTGACCCACGGATATTCCATCCCAAATATCATCATGACTCAACATAAAGAACTGGAGACAGAAGGTGGTAGGGGAAGGGAAGACATTGAGAGTGAGGGTGTTTGTCTTCCCTATGTTTTTCACACATGATGGAGCCATGCTTTCCTGGGGATGGCTGAGCACTTGCCTGCCCCTGGGAAGTAGTGGATGAATCCCTTGTTTTGCTTTGCTTTTATGTGCAGCTTTGGCTTTCCCTATTAAAATGTGTGTTAGCCCATGAGCTTTCTGCCTTTTACTCTTCCATTTCTCTCCCCCATCCCACCAGGAGGGAGTGAGCAAGTGGCTGCATGGGGCTGAGCTGCCAGCTGGGGATAAACCACGACACTTTTACAGTTTAAATAAAAGCTTCCAAATTACTGGAAAAATGTAGACATTCGCTTGTAAAATTATGAAATACATCAAGATGAAAGCAGCTGTTAGAATACAGTTAAGCATTTTAAGACTACATTTGTTTATAGGATTTTCAGAATCAACTCTTGGCTTTCTTCTCCAAAAATATGGGTGGAGCAACAACTCAGGTCATTGATTTTTTAATTTACAAAAGAAAAATAACTTCAATTCTTTAACTTTTGTAGGTTCTCCTACAACTAAAAAAAAAGAAACCAAACACAAAGCAAGACAAATACAATAAATAACATTAGTTCTTAAAACAGGATGGCAACCCATGAGGCTGCCCTATCGGGCTCTGATGAAAAGGGTTTCATCAGGAGTTGTGGGACAATTGTCCTTCTCAGTAACAGTCTCTACTGTACCTGAAGCAGACACAATCACTACTGTTTTAGCTGCTGAAAGAGCTTTCTCCTTCTCTGCG
This sequence comes from Platyrinchus mystaceus, assembly GCA_035041135.1. Lineage (NCBI taxonomy): Eukaryota > Metazoa > Chordata > Aves > Passeriformes > Tyrannidae > Platyrinchus > Platyrinchus mystaceus. The sequence continues at coordinate 58,609,924 of JAWWLV010000100.1, read as the reverse complement.
ATGGCAGCACATACTGCCACAATTTCATCACTTTCAAAGTCATAGTCAGGGATTGGATCTTGTGCAAGCTCCTTTTCTTTTACCAGTGCTTGCACTGACTCAGTCTTTGTTGCCTTCTGCTGTTCATGTAGCTTTCTTGCCCAGGAAAGGTCCTCTTTCCATACTTCGGGGTTCATTGGAAAGATGTGTAAGGATACCTGGAAACTTCGGATTGCCTATAAACAGAAGAGGGAAAAAACAAAGATTGGACACTCTAAAGTCTACCTATTTCATCATAAAAATTGACAACAACAAAAAAATTACATACATCATTCACTCAAAGAAAAAAACATTTTACTCAAATCTGTCTTTATTGGAGCAACCCTTCCTCAGCTTACGTTTCATAGCAGCATCACTCCCAAACAACCATGTCTGAAAATATGAAAATGCATGAACAAAACAGACACCTGGCAACAAAGGCACAAATAAAGAGTTCATGTATATGAAAAACAATATTGTAATTAAAAATGTAAAAGCAAAAATAATTTTTGGGTTTGATGGTTTTCTATTCCTCTTTTCTCCCATCATCAGATGTATGGAAAGGCAAAAGCAGATATAATTTAAAGAAATACAGAAAAGGTATGACTGGAATTTAAAGTATTGCAAATATTGCTGCTTTTAAATTAGCATACAGTCATTTCACATACAGACCTAATACTACAATAATACTAGCCCCATGACAAACAGTTTCCTTAACAGGTTTGTGCTTGCAAAAGCACCTAAATAAATGGGCACAAGTAGGCAAATAAACTCCCAACTTGAACAGTTACTCTCAGAAAGAACTCCTATAATCTCATAAACTACGTAATATTAGTACAAGTGAGTACAGTTGATACTGCTTCCCCTTTCATGCAGTTCAACTGGGAAAAGATGCAGAAATCTTCAGCGCAGAAGTTGTTAAATATTAAAAAAAAAAGTGCCCGTCTAAATCCAGTAGATGGGCTATTTGACAGTAAAAAGAGGTTGCTAAAATACTGGAGAAAAGCTAGACCAAGAATTACAGATGTATTGTATTTTAGTTACTTTAACAGTGAAAAGGTAAAGACTGACCTTACTTACTCAAACTTATGTGCATGTGTACAGAGACATGTGTATTTCACATTTATGACTGTACAGTTATGAAAATGGTCACAGCAATGACCAAACTCATGTTACAACGTACAGAAGCCTTCCTATAGGCTGGGAAAACAGTGATTATACGGATTATTATATGGATTTGGATTATATTTGGGAAGAGTTATAGCAATTTGCATATTAAGACTTTGAAGACATAAGAACAACCATCAGATTTCCATATTCTATTGCAATTTATAAATACTTAAAGCATGAAAATTAATTTGTAAAATCACAAGCTTTCATCTGCATTGACAGAAACTGATAGTTACTTCTGATGGCACAGAGGAATATATGAACCCTGTATGATGTGAACTCAGAAGACAAGGGATACAAATCAGATTTAAGAAATTATGATTATGCTACCAGTATTACTGCTGTTGTAATAGGCAGCTGTTTCAGTTCCAGGGAAAAAAAAAAAACTTTGATTATTGGTCAACAGCCAGCTCTGAAGTGTAGGAGCATGCTGAACTTTAAACAGAAGGAGGAGTGCAGTTTAATTCTTGTAAACCAGTGTCATTTTATTCAACTCTCCTAGCTTTTAATTTCCAGGGATAGATGAACTCCAAGTAAACACTAAATGCTCTTTTTTGTATTTCTGTTAAAAACAAAATGTAAACAAACACCATCTGCTTTTAAGCTTTCCATGAAAGAGGTCTCCTAATTAGAACTTGTCTATACAGTTACATTCATGCATAATAAACAATGTTAAACACAGTAATAAAATATAAGGTAAGCTTTGAAAAAAAGCTGCTTTGATGATTTCAAAACAGCATAAAAGATCATCTTAGTAAATAAACTAAAGTTTTTGTGTGTGACATTTCTACAAAGAAATAATAAAATAATAAATTTTTAAGTGTTGCAAAAGCTCAGAGCAATTGACTTGAAAGCAGCAATGCAGTACTGAAAAATACAGACTTGACATCCGTACAAAATTTTATGCTGCCACTGCAACTGCCACTAATTTCTATTAAGACAGAAGAGTGCTACTTCTAAAGCTCCCTCTAACGGAGATGTAAATCTCTTTTGCCAACTGCCTGTTTTATTATAAGAAAACATGGTGACAGTAGATTAAACTGGTATTTCTAGCCTCATTTTAAAGGGCAGCTGTGGTTTCAGAGACCCCATATGTAAAGACTACAGGACTTTAAATCAGTACAAAGTCAGGTATCTGGTTTTGCTTCTGCAGGGAGGTGCAATGTAAAATCTACTGCAAGACATTTTTGCTTGCGGAATTACAATATTTGAAAAATTTGTATTTTTAAAGTATTTTACATTTTATCTCACTAGACAGTATTCTGTAGCAAACAATCTTTCATCTGTCCCTGGTTTGCACAGTCTTTCAATGTGAAGGGCAGTTTTGATTGGACTACACTTTTTACAAGTTTTTATAACACGTGGACTTAGTTTTTTACAAGTTTTTATAACACACGGACTTAGTTTTTTACAAGTTTTTATAACACATGGACTTTGCAACTGTCACTACACAGAGACCCCTAAAAAGGTAAGGGAGCATTCTAAGAGGTTAAGCAGTTTGCATCTGCCACCAAAGCATGTATTAGGCCTTTATGTTACACCTGACATCCTGTTTTACAGGATGTCCACCAGTGAAGATATGCATACATCTACAAACAATCTTCTTCTGTGTTTAATGATCTTCAATAGGGATTTTTTTTTTATTATTCATTTGTTGTTTTTACAGCATTCAACACAGTACTTGGAGGTTATGGTGCATGAAAACCTGGACATGAGCTGGCCATGTGTACTCGCATCCTGGAAAGCCAACAGTGTCTTGGGCTGCACCCAAGGCAGAGTGGGCAACAAGTTGAGGAGGTGATTCTGCTCCTCTGCTCTACTCTGGTGAGACCCCACGCGGAACACTGCATCCAGGTTTGGGGTATGAGTACTTCTACCTTGCAAATCAGGACACTCCAGGAGACTAGAAAACATTTACTTCTCTCTTACCAAATTCTACTGCTAAAATTATTACATGAATTTCAAAACAATTGTAAAACAAACTTTCTGCCACATCCCAGTTTGTCATATACTGTGCATCTGTTTTAGCCAGCACTTTTAAGTACAAGGTCAAAATGTTCAGAAACGTACTTCTCTAAAGTTCTGAGCACAGGTAACCAACGGAAGACACCAGCTACATCAGTTGCAATCACTTGGAAGAACTCAGTACCCCTGGCAGAAATGTACCTGAAAAGGGCATTTCAGCTTTTGGAAACCTGCTTGCCCTTCTGCTTTCTTGATGGAAAATCTGATTAGAAAATCTTTTAATGCATTAAAAATCATTAGGTGGGTTAACACAAAACACATTTATGATTTCCAACAGCAGTTAAAAAAAAATAAAAGGATTACACTTCAGGACTAACACAGGACCTTTCTGAGGAAGGTAATATTACTGGCCACTACCTGTAACTCAGTAGGACTGTTTAAATCTGTTGGAAAGAATTTAACAGAACTCCACTTTAACTGACAAAGCATGGTATTTTTTCAGTATTTCCCAAATACTTTGTTTTTTCAGTGGAAGGCCAACCATCAGCTTCCCTTTGATTACCAAAATCTTTCACATTTCTAAATGCTAACATTGGTAACATTTAGAAAAATTATCTCAAATTCAGAATTAGTTATGCTAATTAGCTGAATTCCAATAAAACATTTTTCTCTTTGGGAGCACATAACTCCTATCATTATCTAAAATACCTAAAACTATCTCTTTCAAGAGAAACAAAAGGAAAGGGCTGATCTGACTATTCATATTCTCAAGGCTTGATTCCTTTGACAAAATGTTGTGTCACACATAAAGGCTGCTAAGCCACTAACTATTTAGTAAGCATACAACAAACCACATCCCTCAAAACACCAATCAAAAAGCATGCAAAAACTGGTGCACATTTACACATCTACCCAGTTCACTTTGTAATCCTCAGTACTCCAGATTCGACAGGGACCCAGAACAGGGTCAGTCACAGAATCACAGTATGGCTGAGGTTGTCCAGCACCTTCTGAGGCCACCAGGGCCAATCCCGTCCTCCAGCAGGGCCACCTGGAGCTGGTTGCCCATGGCCACCTCCAGATGGCTGATGAATTTCTCCACCATGGAAAACCTGTGACTTTCATTTGGTCGTCTCTTGTTTAGGATTTTTTAATGCTGCTTTTGTTTGAGCTGTTCTTTTTTTCCTGTTTAACCAAAGTATGGGGCTTACTCTGTTTCACAGGAAGAGTTCTAATGAAGCTATTAATGTGAAATTGTTACTAGTTAAGATGTCATCACCAATACAGTAAATATAAGCTGTAAACCCAAATATTTACTATTAAATGAAATACTGATAGCCTGACTAAATTTCTACAGTTTCTACATTCACACTGCAAGTTTACTCAGTTGTGCTCCACATAACGATTTGTAGAATTTAAGGCATTTCTGCCTTTACAGAAATAAAGTAGTACTGCTGAATTAACCTATTCAGTAAATTCGGGGGAAAAAAAGGAGCAAACAACTTTTAAAAAAGTAAAATAAAAAGGGACTAATTTACCTCATTGTTTCTATCACAAGTTTTACAAAAACTAAATCAAAACAAATCTTTATTTGCAAAAAATTAATATATTACACAGTTCATAAATTAGATTTCTTTGAAAGCTGTATTTTAGACCTGGGAAACTTCAAATTAAAATACAGTAATTTTTTTTTTCCCCCTAAGAAAAAAATGCATCATCCATTGTGAAGTAATAAAAATATTTACAACAGACCATTTGGCAAGATGTGAGTAATGAAGACCAACACTGGTGGGGGAGAAATGAAACAAAGAAACAGAAGAAAGCTGCTTCTGAGAAGGGTACTAATTCCCAAATCTCAAAAAAAATACTAAAAAGCCCTGGTGGTAACAAGTAGTTACCATATACATACAAGTAGTATGGATATATCACTATTTATAAGTGACATTACAGCAGCTGTAGCTTTTTTTACAGAATAAGCAGCATTACTTACCCAGGACCCTTGAAGGAAATAAAACTTTTCCTGAGACTAATGAATTTAGAAGTCTTGGACATAATTTACAGCAACGGTTTCATCTCTTCTATAAAAGGAAAAGATCTAGACAGAACAGACCATCTACCCTCACCTTCTACGCCACAAAAGCCATGGAATGTCACCTGTGTTGCAATGCAGATATGCATGGATTTATATATTTCATATTATGACTCTGCAACAACAAAGGGAGCACCCTGCACATCTGCAATGCACAGCTTTTGCCTTAGGTTCAGCCTTAGGAACAGCCTTGCTGCTCAGCCTGGAGAAGGGAAAATTGGGGGGAGACCTCATAGCAACCTCCCGGTATCTGAAGGAAGCCAGAGAGGGGCTCTTTGTCAGGAACTGTAGTGACAGGACAAGGATGGGTAATGGATACACACTGAAAGAGGGGAAATTTACGTTAGATCTTAGGAAGAAATTCTTTACTGTGCGGGTGGTAAGGCACTGGAACAGCTTACCCAGCAGAATTGTGGATGCCCCATCCCTGGCAGTGTTCAAGGTCAGGGTGGACAGGGCACTGAACAACCTGGTCTAGAGGCTGGTGTCCTTGCCCAGGACAGGAGGGTTGGAACTAGACCTTTAAGGTTCCCTCCAACCCAAACCATTCCATGATTCTGTAATTCGAGGTTATTCCCATTGTTTGTGTTTGTTTTAGTTTGCTTGTTTTAATACTGTTCCTTACTATATTTTAAAAATTAGGGGTTTTTGTTTTGAAATATGATCAGTATCTTATCTGAGAGCTCATGATGAGTTATTCTTCTAATGGACTTTTTAAATGTATCTGAATTTAAAAGGTCACTTGCTGTGTTTTCACACTAACTAGCAGAAATCTACTATATATGTTACAGTATTTACAGACAGAGGGTAATATGACACAGGGGGAAAGTCTCCTTTTGTGTTACATCATGTACCCAAGATAGCACCATGGAATACAGCTGCAGCAAGAAAAAAGATGCGCTTCATCATCCCTGGCTTTTTGCTGTGTTACTAAGTGAAGAAACAACTGCAGCCACCATTTGAGGTCAAGGAGCCAGAGGAAAGCAGAAATGAGCACACATGATTTGCAGCATGTGAAGCAGGAGAGCAGGAGACAAGGAAAACAAGATACTAGAATTTTATCAGGAGGCATGTACAGAAGTGAGCCTGAGTTTCAACCAGGACTTCACATTACCTTCATCTTTGAACTACGGTGACCTGTAGCAGTACAGCACCTAGAATATGCATTTATGTCAACATAATTATTCTACTGCATAAAGCCACCAAGTAAATATAGTATATAACACAAAAATCTTCGAGCTAGGCAGGTGTTTCACAAGAGCAGCAACAAAACCATACAGGAAGCATTTGTGAAAAGCAAAAGAGTAGAGGGAATTATCAGAGATAAGTAACAACAATCTTTTTTCTTGTCTACATTCAGATTACCATAAGGATATACAAGCTACCTTGATACTTCTGTTTTTTCCTTCTCATACACAATTAATTTTGTTTTCCTACCAGTGCTATCTCTCCTAATCCAAGCTGGGCACGTCCCAAAGTCTGCCAGGCGTCCCAGGAACGTGGGTTTCTCTGGACAGCCATTTCTGCTGCATGCACTGCTGGGAACATTTCATGTAAAGACATCAGGACCTATAACAGAAATAGAAAGATAAGAGGAAGAAAAATAAGCAAAACTGAAAACAAGTTGAAGTTTTCTGAGATTACCCAGACAACAACCACTGTTTCAATAACAAAGGACCAGTTCACCTTATCTAACTTTTTTTAGTTTAAAAGTTAGTTGTCTGATCTCAGACAGTCACCCAGAGTCACTTCAGTCCCCATGGAGACAAACAGGCATGCTGGAGGATGATTCACCTGAACTATTTAAGCAACTCCAACAGAAGTAGATTATCAGCTTCTGATGGTGTCTCCCCTTGTCTACAAACCCTACACTCTGTAAAAGGATAACAGAATACACCGAAGGACAAACGCATGGAGAAATAAACACGATAAATGTGCAACTATTGTTGAAAAACTCCTGAGTTGTATTTTTTCTTTTTAATAGAAGACTGGAACCTACCAAAGACAGTTACAGTGCACATGATATAATTACAGAAACAATCCCCTGTAATTCAGCATGGAAACAGACCTTAACGACGACTGCTGTATTTAGAGAGTAAGCATTCTGCAACAGCAAAGCCTAACTTCAACATGAAGTCTATTTAAAGAAAAAAAGTGGCTCCTGAAAGTGAAAATCTGTTACTCAGCAGTTACCATAGTATTTTTCTTCTTGCATTCAATCTCCATAACTAAGCCTATAAATCATAGTTAGCAATACTTAACATGGCTCAAAGCTTGCCATATGTTTCCAAGACCACCATGAGATTGGCACATTACCTGAAAACCTGCATCACACTCTGAGGTCATGATTTCAGACACCCACATGCTATGGTGGTAGACACCACTGCAAGAAAAAAATGACAATTGCATTCCTGCAGTATGAGGAGAATGTCAACCACAAGAGTAAGACTCATGAGTGGGCAACCACTTTCATCCCATCTGACCCACAAGTATGATGAATAATTTTAGGACATATTAGGGCTATTGCTGAAGTGCAAAAAGCATTTATTTAATCTTACTGTTCTAAGGTATATTATATAGATAAATATGAGTGAAGAGTAGAGGAGGATTCAATCGTGATGATCTTCAGTATTTACTGTAATTGACGTAAAGTACTTGCACAGCACAGGGGTGAGTACGCTAAAAAAAAGCGGTCAGGGGAGAACAGAGGAAGGCAAGACTTACAGAAGTAATCCTGTACTGAAGAAACCAAGGCACATCACAAGCATAGCTTCTGATAAACCTTACATACTTCTGCTGTTTTAGTATGACTAAATTTTTCTGAGGACTAATCCTATGGCTTCTCTTTGATTCCATTTAATGGACTGTACCTTAAAATTTAGAAGCACCTAAAAAATCTTTAAAAAACAACCCACAGTCATATGTAGTTTTCCCCTTTTTCCCCTCAGCAGTTCTCAAGGACTGTGCTTTGTATCAAAGCCTGTAATGAATGTTATGTATTTTTCCAAATCTTTCAGTGAAATTACAGGTTTGAGTGCAGTTTCTCTTTTCTGCAGCAGATCTGTGAATTGAATCACACTATTACTAGTGGACAGGTGTACATCCTACCAGTATTTAGTAATTCTGCACCTATCAAATACCTTTTACATTAGTGCCTTAATGTGTTTATTCTCTTAAGATAAAACAGAGTACACACTCACCAGAACATTTTTATGCATCCCAAGTATTCAGTACTTCCTACCATTACTTTCTACTGCTAATTCCAAAATTCCAAAATATCTACGTAAATGTTTAGAGAGTCTTTTGTAGTTTTTAATGAATTTTAATGTTTTGTTTACTGAATTATGACCTCACTAATAAAAGGCAATTATTCCGCTTTCATCTATTTATGACTGTTGTGTGTACTAACGTAGACAGCTGCTTTAAAAATGCTCTTTCAGATCACGGCAGTAATTACTGTGCTCCTAGTAACTTTGGCATCAGTTTCTCAAAGTCCATTCGAACAAGTACATATTTGAATGCATATGCATTTTGTCCAGCATAGGTAGTTTCTTCAGTTATTGACAGAAATGACTCAACCATTCTTGTCAGTCATTGCAAAAGAATAAATTTATTAATGCACACTGTATTCCTACACTCAAGACTGTAATTGTACATATATATGTGTATATAGAAAACTGATTTGAGGGAAATGTCTTATAAAGATGTTCAGTAAGTGGATTTTCAGGACTTCATTCCAACAGATTTACCATTGTTACATGCATTAAAACAAACAACATCCATATCATACAATGAGTTAGTTTAACAGATATAGCTTTAAAAAAGTCATACATGAGAGATTAGAAGAATTAGAAGAACCCAGTGGCAAAAACCCAGTTATATGTTGCAACTATCATCAGGAGACTGACCAAGTATTAATAATCCAGGCAACAGAGTGACCCATCCTGTTCTACCCACAATATTTTGGAAGTGTTATGAATCTGAGTAAATTCTGGTTTTAAATGACCTCACTGGACTGAGGCTGAATCACTATATATAGATACATTCCACATGCAGTGAAAGTGACCCAATTCCTTTTTCCATCCAGAAACCCATTTCAAAATACAGTAAAGAGTCCCACATGGTCCAGTCCCCAAATGTTCAAATGCAGATTTAAAGAATTTGTTGAAGTCTGTTCCTCCATCTTCGTAATTCAAAGCAGTAATAAAGCAATTCAGTCAATGTCCAAGAAATTCAGCCCAAAATTAGTTTCACACATTAATACAGGCAGTCTTTATACATTCCTTTGAACATACTTAAAATGCTACTTATCTAACATTACAATCAACACTAGGCTGTAGTTGTTGTTTGGTCTTTTTTAAAGATTATTGGTTTTCAACAAAAATGTAAAAATGAACTTGCATAAACATTTACTTGCCGCTTATTCTTGCAATGCAGGAGCAGCTCAGCCTGGTAATGGAGTATCAATTATATATACTGACAGATCTTGCATGCAAAGAAAAGTGCGCTCCTAACCTCTCCACACACTATAAAAATCTGTTTTTAAATGGGTCAAAGACTACATGAGAGAAACGGAAAAAAAATCTCATCAACTTCTATGGGTTTTTGAAGCAGTTGAGCAATTCCACAATTCCCATGTGATTTTCTGGAAACACAGTTAATGCAAGTGTCTTTGACAACTAAGAACTTTAAACGCTATTTCCGCTCTTCAGAAATTCTAAAAGACATTTGTCCTACATCTGTTAAAAAACCGAGCTTTAAGAACTTACCATAAACGTTTACAGATTCCTACTATGCTGTTAGCATAGTTATCTGAACTGGATATTAAACAACACAGTATTTAAAATGAAATTTGCTTCTGAGAAAGGAAATACTCATGAACTGGGAAGCTGCTACTTAATCCAACATAGCATTATCTTAATAAATGTAATAGAATATAAGACAGATATTCAAGCTGGTGACAAACACTCCATCCTCCAATGTTAAATTCTCAAAAGAAATTACTTCATTAATAAACTTTTCCTCACTGAAAGAAAATTAGTATAGACCATAAAGAATCTTTGCATGTTGCACAAAGTCATTCTTACCATCAAACTCCTCCCCTAGTATGTGACCCACATACTAACACAGGCAGATTTTTATAGACCCAGTGCTGGTCAAGCCCTTGCTGAAGTTGTACAGTTCTTCCAAAACATTTTCATTGAGCTACAGACCAACAGCTGAAGTATTTGCACTGGTATGCTGCATTGGAATAACACAGTCAGCTCTAAGACAGTATCAGTTAAATATTAACCACAATATTTTTTGAATGAATTACATATTTTGGCAAAAATGGATTTTTATAGCTCACATTAGTGCCTTTAGAAGTAGAACGGTATCAAATTATGCATTACACTAAACAGCTTCCAGGAAGCATAAGTCATAATGCGAAAAACATCTGTAGTAATTATTTGCATGTACGAAAGAGAGGTTGCCAATTGAAACATTAGATGTTTGGACATTTGGTTAAAAAGATTCACTGAAGAGTGATATATATCCGTATATATCCAACATATACTCCGTACATAAGCTTTTCTCGTGTTCTCATTCACAGTGTAAGAAAAGTGCTACACAATATAAGAAAGAAGTGAAACCAAAAATAAAGAGTGAACTGCCTAGTCCTACTCTCCTCTTCAGGAAACCAAGCAAAGGCATAGTGGAACCTGAGGCCTGGGTACCTTCATTCTTTCTGCTTTCATTACTCTCCAGTGGTTTCATTAGACAGGGAAAGATATTTTACAAGATGAATCGAAGTCACAAAGCTGGTTCTTGCACACAACAACTAAACAGTGGTGCCCAGTATCTGCTGACAAACACACTGTTTTCTTTCTTAATTTCTCAACTGATAAAGAATTTTCATGCTTTACCTGTGATTTCATCTCATAAAGTGTAGCATCCTCTGGAGTTAATTGAAGTGCTTCATCCCACTTGACAATAGCCTCTCGGTACCTGTAGTTAAAACAATATTACAGTGTCACTATATTTAAAGACACTGGATATTCCTATTTATATCCTGGAATTGTCCTAAATAAAGTGCCATGGCATATGACTAGTATTAATTATTTTTCTTATTATTTCCCCATAAGACATACTGAACTGTTTTCAGGAACTAGCCACTTGCTGTTTTGACCGAACGTGTGCTAAGTACTATTATACAACTGGCCTCAAGTGAATTTACAAATCAATACAGGAAACCTATGGCAAAGCTTAATGACTTAAAACTAGAAATCTTAAACTGAGTCCAATTCGTCTCATTGTCAAAATCATCCTTAGCCAGGCATAAAGAAATATATTCTGAACCCAACATGACTTGATACAGTCACAATTTAAAACTTCTTTTTTAAGATACTGTAAGAACCTAAAGACACTTAAGTAACTACAGTATATAAATATAAAAAAGAAGTTGAAAATAAACAGCTATACTGAAATCACTCAACTCTGGGAAAGCATATGCTAGCTTCATATGTTAGCTTATAAAACAGAACAAAACAGAAGAGTTGACCAAAACCAATAAAAACTAGCTCTTTGCCTTGAACAATGAGGAAAACTTGGTCAAATGCATACTATGGTTTTGGACTATACTGAAGAATTGTAACAGAATAGCGAGATGCAGTTACAGAGGTACAGTCTTTCAGCCCTAAAGGTGGCATCAGATCAACATTAATGAGTCTGTGGGATACCACGTGTTGCCTGAATCTGTTTAAAAATCCACATTTGTTATGAAACTGTGCAGGAACTCCTGTATTTATATTAATTACACGGCAAAAGTGTGAAAACAGTTACTCTTGGTAGATACACATGCTGCCATTTTAACACAGTATAGATAAAACTACAGCAATTTTCACATGCACATCATATGGAAACAGTTCTTATCTTCCCCAACTCCCCCTTCTTCCCTTCCCTTTCCTTTCCACATTTTTCAATCCTCTGGGTTTTATTACACCTCCAGGTTTTCCAGGGGAGTCACATGAAGACTTTAGAAAGTTCTGAACCATTTGGGAATAGGAAAACAAGATTGGAAAAGCAGTACAACTGAAGTGAAACTCTCCTTATGATTCAGGTTTTATTAGTTTGCAAATTACACTGGTAAGTATGATATTTGATTCCAATAAAGTTTCACATTTCCTCAAAGTTCAGCCACCAGCTGTGCATTTTGTCATCTCAGTTCATTCCCCATGGGCAGGTGTGTTCACCCTAAAAAAACATCGCGATATTTTCTACATATGCCAGTAGAAGCTTTAAACTGTTACTTAGTTGGTAACAGCTTTAAATGTTTACTTCTATTTTTTAAATAGAAGCTTATAGTTTTGTTCAAGATCTACCACAGACCTTGCACAATAAAGCCTACATGAGTAAGGGAAGTCCTCTGCTCAGTTAGGTGGTGTCCTGGCCATGCAGAAAGGTGCAATACTACAAGTGTAGCAAAAAAGTTTAGTAAAAAAAGATTTTGGAAAACAGAGCAAATATGGTAATAGCAGTAACCAGAAAGGAAGGAACAGTACTGGCATCCTGCAAGTAGAAAGATATAAGACAAAAAGTTGCAGTTCAGGAATTGAAATTTTCACTTCTATAAACAGAACACTGCTCAAAGTGTCAATCTGAATGGAATAAAAATTCATAGCAAGAACATAGTACCTCTGAAGGAAGAACCAAATACAAGCTAATGTTCCCCCAAATCTTGTTAGGTTTTGCTGCCAATTTGTCAGCAGTCTGCCAACAGAATAAAGATGGACAAGGGAAAAAAAGCTGTCCATTAACAGAAACACTATGCTACATGTGGTTCTGTGTGTGAACAATAAGTTATTCAACTCTGTGAGCCTCAGGAAGCATGATCCAAGAGAAGGGACAACAGAATGCCAGAATCACTTCCAAGTCTGAGAACACAACAGGAAAGGGCTGGTGAAGGAAAGGTTTTCTGCAGGTACACACTGAACCGCCTGCTAGGACTGACTGCTGACTACCAGATCACAGTGTGGAGATACCCTCATGGCTGTGAAATAGTCATCTTTTCAGTGCATATATTTCCTTGAGAGGAAATTCTGATAAAACATGACGGCTCTATTCCTTCAAATGTGCCAAAAAAAGGATGTTTCCATTGCTGTTCCAGGAGAAACTAAGGTCCTCACTAAGAGAAACTGAGGCATGTTGCTTGCTCTAGTAACATAATTTTAAGAAAAAATTGTTTAAGTAAAGATAGTCCATTAATGAAAGAATTTTCTACCTCATTCTTCTGAAGGAAAAGATTGTATACTGTATTAAGTATCAAATGACTGAAAAAGTTTCCTGGGGATATAAGGTACCATTGTAAAGTCAATGTTCCAGTAAATGCTTTATGAAAACCATAAACCTTGGCTAAAAAAAAATTGAGGTAACTCAGGAATAGTGTCATAAAATAAATAATTAAAACAATAGATCATTTTATGTTTCCCAGTATCTTTTTTTGAGCTAAACTGTACAGGACCTTTACCACTATGAGAAGGGAACTAGTTTTCAAAAGCAAAACTTCAACATAAATATAACATCTGCTTTGGATTTAATCAACACATATTTAATGGGCATTCCATTTGCTATTCCCATTTCTTTTCTTAGAAATTAAACAAGCTCACATACAGTAGTGTGACTAGCAGGTCACAAGCATGTATGCATCAGCTGAGCTACAAAAACTGCTATGTCACAGCTGGAAAAATTGAAGTAATGAATTTTAGCTTAAGGCTGCTCCACCAAGGTCTGCCAGAACTTCTTCCCGTATATCTGATATGGAGAGCGAGCACACATGTTCTGAACACATGCTATGGCACTGCTGATGCACAGCATCACAGAATATGCTGAGATGGAAGGGACCCCACAAGGATCATCGAGTCCAACTCTTAACCCTGCACAGGACCATCCCCAGGAGTCACACCATATGCCTGAGAGCATAATCCAAATGCTTCTTGAACTCTGTCAGGCTTGGTGCTGTGACCACTTCCTGGGGAGCCTGTTCCAGTGCCCAACCACCCTCTGGGTGAAGAACCTTTTTCTAATATCCAACCTAAACATTTCCTGACACAACTTCAGGCCATTCCCTCAGGTCCTGTCACTTGTCACCACACAGAAGAAATCAGTGCCTGCCCCTCCTCTTCTCCTCACAAGGAAGCTGAAGGCTGCAATGAGGTCTCTCCTCTGTCTCCTCTTCTCCGGGCTGAACAGACCAAGTGACCTCAGCCACTCCTCACACAGCTTCCCCTCAAGGCCCTTCACCATCTTGGTTGCCCTCCTTTGGACACTCTCTAATGGCTTAATGGCTTTCTTACATTGCAGTGTCCCAAACTGCACACAATATTCAAGGTGAGGCCACCCCAGTGCAGAGCAGAGCGGGACAATCCCCTCCCTCGACTGGCTGGTGATGCTTTGCCTGATGCCCCCCAGGACACAGTTGGCCCTCCTGGCTGCCAGGGCACTGCTGACTCATATTCAACTTGCCATCGACCAGGATCCCCAGGTCCCTTTCTGTGGTACTGCTTTCCAGCATCTTGCTGCCCAGTCTGTAGGCTGCCCCATCCCAGGTCTATATCCACCACCTGCCTTTTCATATCCTTGGTGACTGCCCAGTCCCTAATTTGTCAAGGTCTCTCTGAAGGGCCTCCCGGCCTTCCAGGGAGTCAACAGCTCCTCCCACTTTTGTACTGTCTGCAAACATACTTATTATCACTTCTGGTCCTGTGTCCAAGTCATTTAAGAATGGAACCCCACTAGTGGCAGGTCAACAGTCGGATGCTACCCTACTCACTATAAACCTTTCTGCCTGATCCATGAGCCAGTTTTTCACCCATTGCATGATGTGTTTATCCAGATGTGTGCCGGACATTTTGTCCAGAAGGGTCCTGTGAGAGACAGTATCAAAAGCTTTACTAAAATACAGAAAGATTACATCCACTGGCTTCTTTTGTTTAGCTAGGTGGGTTACCTTGTCATAAAATGAGAGCAGATTTGACAAGCAATAACACTCATTTGAATCTTAGGTCACTTCAAAAAAAAGGATATGAAACCTAGCACTTCTAAAACAAAAATAACTTATCTCAAAAATAACATGTCAAGAACAAGAATAAGACTCAATAAAAACACAGATACATCCACGAGTGATCTATGATGCTACAAGCCTTCTTCAGAAATCTCTGGTATTTACTCAAGTGGAGATTAATCCCAAACACCAATTAGTTTCAGACTAATTAAGCAGTTGGCTGTGGGCCTACTGACTTTGCAGATAAAAGACTTGGGGGACAAGAAGCTGGGCGTGAGCCAGCAATGTGTCCTTGTGCCAAAGCAGCCCAACAGCATCCTGGGCTGCCATAACATCACCAGCAGACAGAGAGATGATGTACCTTAACTCTGGTGAGACCACACATGGAGTGCTGGGTCCAGTTCTGAGCTGCCCAATGTGACAGGGACATGGACATCTCTGGATGAGTCCAGCAATGAGCCACAAAGATGATTAGAGCTTGAAGCACCTGTCATATAAGGAGAGGCTAAGAGAAACAGGACTATGCAACATGGAGAAGGGAAGTCTCAAGAGGAATTTTACCAAGGTGCAAAATTACCCATTTAGAAGTGGAGCAGGTAGTAAAGAAGATGGAACAAGACTCTCCTCAGTCACGCCCAGTGACAGGAAAAGAAGAAACAGGCACAAACTGAAGCACAGAAAATTCTGTTTGAACGTATTTCCTTCACTGGAGATATCCAAAACACAACTCAACAGTGTCCTGGGCAACTCACTGTAGGTGACTTTGCTTTGAGCAGGAGCTGAAGTAGAAAATCTCTTAGTGTTCATTAGGATTATATGATACTAAGATATCAGCAATGTCAATGTTACATGATTTAAGATACGATTTTCTGTTCGCTAAATGAAAACAAATTTTAAACAAAATATAATCTTAAAATAAATAGACCCATTAATGTTTAGATCTCTGAGATTACTACATAAATTTATCTAATGTAATAGTAAAGAAGTCATAGAATATTAGTAACGGACATATCCTAATTTTGTAGATTACAAAATTAGTATTTCCAGAAAAATTAAAACCCTTATCTGTATATACATTGTAACTAAGCACCTAAAAAGTAACATAAAGCATTTATTTAAGAAGAACTATCATATTTTGAAAGAATTACTATTTATGTGAGTATACAGAGTATAATTAATTTTATCTACCCACAGTGATTTCAGTAAAGTAGTATATCACACTACAGAAAAAAATTATACAGTTTTAATCAGAATTTAATTAGCATTTTCTCTTCTTTATTGCAAAGCCACAAAAATGAATAAATTATTGACAAATGGATACATCTGGAATGGCTTCAGCATAGAAGACTTGATGGATCTTGACAATTTTTATTTAACAGCATATGAAATCCCATAGCTCCCCTGCCGTACTAAAACTGCTCTCTTCAGACGTGCTACTGACCATCTGGGAGCTATAGAAACTTGGCACGTTTTTCTACAGCTTTCTAAACTTTTGAAACAAACATCTCATGCTTACACTTCACTTTTTCAACACCATTTCTGGGAAAACAGAACTCCTAAACAAAAAAACTCTTAAACAAAATAATTTTTAAAATTCTCATTTCCAGAGAAAACATATTTAATCTGAGGATTCTGGGTTAAAAAAAAACACACTCAAGTTACACAGAGATCAGTTTTTGAACCACATATACATAATGCTAGAAAGCATCACTGCAGCAGGATTTAGAGTCCTATGGTTTAAGAGGCTTCCCACAGTTGATGCTTCAGGAACAATGAGACAGGACATGATCAGAGTGACACTGAAAATATCTGCAGATATACTGAAAAAGAGGAGATGGTATCAAATTCAGACAAGATGAGACACATCTGCAGGAGAGAGCCAGAGTACAGGAGTATAGTGTCAGGAGAAGGCATGAGGAAACATAACTCCTGCGATTGCTTCGAGACTTGGACAGACACTCCTACAATCAGATGTTAGAGGAGAATAAGGAAAAACATGGTTAGACAGAGCTAAGAAAGGGAAAGTAAATTTAAAAAAGAATATGCGTAATTGTTGAACACTCATATCATAGAGGATGAACATGAATGATCTGTGGCCACCAGCAACACCAGAACAATTTTAACCTAGTGTAGAGTCAAATTCAGACATCGTTGGAAGGTAGAGAAAAAGAGCACTAGGCAGTAATTATACAGAGCACATAAAAAGAGAAATGAAAGTTAAAGCAGAAGTTGATTACAGGAACAAACTTCCCTTTTTAAGCTGGGACATGATGCAGGGCCAAATTGTGGGAAAAAAGATTCAAAAAACAGGTGAATGAGGAAATTAAAAAGAATAAAGGAGCATGAATGTAACATAGCTTTTTTGTGTTTAACACCTTCAGATTTCTCTAATCCAGTGTGGTTTTTAAATTAAAATACTTCTGCTGTGGGTGGGGAGAGAGGTCTACAGAACCTTGTAGAAGCACCTAGAGAAGAACAGTGCAGAAAGAGGCAAAAGGAAATTGTTTGCTTAAACATGCAGAGAAAATTCTTGTCCATGGTTAATGCATGTTTAACGTCACTGGTAACTACTGTAAAACTGGTACATCTTACTATTGTGTTTCATGTGTTTAAAATGTTCTTTTGAAGTCTCAGCAACTTTCCAACTTTTTGTCAGACAATTCTGACGTTATTGATGAATCATCATTGCTTGCAGCTCAAAAGCATAGCTATTTTGTGGTCATTTTGGATTACGCACGGAGAAAACAACTGCTTAACTATCTACTAAAACTTCCAATAACATTTTTTAATTTAACTGGCTCACTTAGGTGTGGCCACAATAATCTCCACAGGTAGAGAGCTACATGGCCATTCTTCAATGGCACCTGACCATATATGATGTCTTACCCCACAATAAAGGAGAGATAAACACACAAACTCGCTGCAACTACCCTTTGAGTAGGTAAACTATCCTGAATTGACAATGGAGCAAAACAGCATGCACACAGCTAATATACATAATTTCAAAGCTTAGGTATTCAGAGTTACTATTCTTGCACATATCAGACCACTCATAATAAGGTCATTGACACATGGACACTCGTAGTATACAGAGTGAAAATAAGTCTGGTTTGTACAGATGAATCTTTACCTATGCAGCAAAGTACTGTTATATGTAAATCAGCTAATACCAAAAAATGAAATAGCTACACAAATATTTCAAAGAGACTTATCTCTCTTAAGAACTTCCACTGAAAATGGGAAATACCATTTCATCATGTGCCAAAAGCAATTACCACCTTTCATCACTCTGAACTACAAGATCAAGTTTTTAATGTAAATTCCATTCACCAGTTTTCTAATTTTTAGTCCAACTACACATGTATATATGGCTACCTTTTATCAATACACCTATTAAGAAAGTGTGATTTTGAAACTACTTTGGCCAAAGAAAAAAGTATGAAATACTGGAGCAAGATAAGCGAGTTCATACCAAAAAGCAAATATACACAAGCAAAAGCCACAGAACCAGGATTCTGATACCGTCTCTGACAGACATCCTCTCTCACCCGGGAATGACACCTAATTTCCTCACACACAATAGGAAAAAGTAGTCTCAAAAAAAAATCATTCACTACTATCACAGCAGTGAATGTCATAAAAAGATAGTCACAACTATCTTTTTGAGACCCAAGTATGGAATATACTGCAGTAAATAATTTTAGCAACAAACGACAGAGGAAATGGAGAGTGAGCAGTGCCACACCTGACAGTCTGCCAAAATATGTCTTTTACAAATACATTTTATATTGAATTGTGAGCTGAGGGCTCCGCCACCTTTGACTTATTCTATCCCATTCTTTACAATCCGGTCAATCACTGATTCATGGTCCACCCCACTCAGATATCTGCACTAATCTGTAGGGAGACAAGAAAATGTGCAAGACAAAGGCAACACATCCAGGTGCTAATCCAATTTCTTGGAGCTAACTGTAGACCACTTTTGTTCCTGTGCTCTGTACACTGGGCTACCAGTGCGTGCAATTTCAGGGCTTTCTCCTCAAAGGGGACTTTGGAAAACAGGTATGTATGTGCCTACGGTTGAGCTGATTCTTGTGACACCATTAATTCAGCTCTGACCAAAGAGAATTATATAACTGGTTAACAAGCAAGATCAAAGCACGTATTTTTCTTTTTAGAAAAACTTTATATTCAGGGAAAAAAACCAAGTAAGTTGCATATTACTAAATAAAGCCTTAGTCAAACTTACCAATCACATGAAAAGTTCTAGAAACCAGATGTTCTGCAGCTTTGTTTTTGGCCCTGGACTTAGGACTGCTACTTCATATTTTTGTCTCAAAATATGGATTTGATATAAAACTTATATAACACAGAGGAATCTACTTACCTGCAGTGACATTACATCACGATGACTGTCAGAAACTCTAAGAAATGCACTGCTAATCATTTGTAGTAGTAATGAAAACTTGGTAATGCCATTTTTAATTGAGAATGGCTCAAATTCTTTCTACAAGCTGTTAATGAGGGTGTTATTCAGAGTGGAGGAAAATAACTGGAAGAAATTATGCTTTTTTCAATCAAGTGGTGGTTTTGTTTAGTTTCGTCATGAAAACCACACGACACTACTGTCACTGACTGCATACCTGACTAACTACAGATATATTAACAAACAGACTGCAGTGAAAAGTATTTAGATTTTTACCATGTAAAAATTAAAAACTACAGTATGGATAAATGTTTGACCTTAACAGAGAGACAAAAGAAATAAGCTTTTTCTACCTGTATTCTATTAATACCAAACTGCCAGGTAATTACAAAGCGGAACATAGAGATATGTAAAAATGTGTAACAGGTGTAAAATGTGTACAAATGCCCAATCTTACTCAGCAGAGTCCAATATTTGAGAACTTCTTTACAAATGAGCTAACCTTTTATCTGTATTTCTCCAATATCTATAGCTGCAAGTTATACAGCATACCTGTTTTTCTTAATCACATAGCAGAACAGTAATTTTTCTATTTTAAAAGGCAGCGCTAAAAACAGACTTGTTGATACAGAGGAAATAACAGCTGTATTCACATACTGTCATACTAGAGTGTTTAAGGACAGAAATTGTCAAGACATTCTACACCACTGAGAAATAGTCTCACACAAAAGAATGTTAAGTGTGCTGTATAACTGGTGTTCATTTAAGAACATTAAAGAAAAAACAAATACTAATTACATTCATATAATTTAAAAAAAATCCATTTTCAAATGTTTTTATGTTCAGCATTAATTCAGATTAGACCACAACTGGTAAAAGAGATGACACATAAGAACTCCTCTACCAGGCTCTAGAACAGGGGTCCCCAAACTTTTGAAGCCGCGGGCCAAATTCCTCTCCACAGACGCTGTCAGGGGCCGGAGGGGGGTCACAAGAAATTCGGC
>JAWWLV010000100.1:58556035-58573575 GCA_035041135.1 Platyrinchus mystaceus | reverse complement strand
GGAAAATTGACCAAGGCTTATAACGAAGGTGTTTAACTCTAAACGGAAGAAAAAAAAAAAAAAAAAACAACAACAAAAAAGACAGGCTGCGGGGTTTAAAACTGCTCCCAGGTTACAGGGACAAATACCAAGGCAAAAGCCCCACTCACGGTGCGTGGAAAGGGCAAACAAGGCGAGTCACCACAGGGGAGTAAAAGGCAGCTTTTACACTGAGTACTCAGTGTCCCTCCCACCAAAAATTCATTTTCTGCACCGAAAGGGTTTACAGGTTCTAGGGGAAAATAGTAGGACCGTGCGAGGTCAGCTGGGGAACCAGCCAGCCTAGCTGGGAATTCTGCAGTCCTTTGTCGTGTTGCTGCTCCTTCTAAAATTGTACTTGCTCTTTTTAAAACAAGTGTAACAGTTCTTGTCCACTTATAACATACACAGCACTAGAACACAGCATGCACACAGTTTCAAACAAGATGGTTCAATATTTTATGTTTACTTGGTTTTAAGTTTTTTAAGTTTAAAAAGTTACACAGTTATAAACAAGCATTTTTGCCATTCAGCTTTGTCAAAAGAAATTAACAGAGGAAGTAGGCACATATTTGTTAAAGAACAAGACTTCATATCTTACAATGGTAATCAACTGGTAAAATAAAATTTAGTTCAAAGTTTGTATTAAACACTAATATCAAGACAAACATGAAAGTTTTTCTTTAATATTGCACAATCAAGATGAATTTTTATCCATTACCTAGTGAGTTATATTGCACATGGACAGTCAGGTTCATCCATGTTATTGAAAAAGTTACAATACAAAGGCAAGATAATTCATTGTACTCCAAAAAGAGTAAGCTTGGGAATACAGAGTAACACACTTGACCAATTTGTGTATTTGCATAAGCTGCCTCCTTACAACCCTGGCAACTCTCTAGTACTAAGGTTTCATTTCACAGCCTATTGGCAGCTTCTAGTGCAATGCTAAAGGTCTGCAAGATCAGTAAGAACATGTGAAGAAAGCAATTTCAACAGCAAGATCTACAAAGCATAGGAAAGTCACGCAACAGGCAACTGGGTTCAACTAGGTTGTTAGTGCGCCTTTCTACCCCTCCCACTCCCTATAAAAATCTCAGTTCAATCAAAAAATCTTCAGCCATCAAAACTGATCTACCATACCAATAAAAATTTACTTTATTTAAAACTACACATATTGTATACTTCTGCCAGAAACTTGCTTTAACCTCCAGATACCAAAACTAAGGAAAAAAATGGTTGTCTTAATGCACAAGAAGGCCAAAAAGGTTTAGAAAAATTAAAAGCTATTTGCACCTTGACACCTTGCATTTGTTGTCAGCATTACAAGGAGCAGATAGCATTTACAAATAGTTTAGCATATGTAAGTGATCCCAAACCAATTCCAGATGAGGAATTACTGCAATTTAAAAACCTGTGCGTTTGTAGTGTTTATACAAGTGCAATATTTAGTAATTTCGAAACAAAAAGATTACAAAAATGAACACATTGATTTATTCAGTACACTAGAACCAATTATTCAAAGACTAAAACCAAGACTTTATTGTAGGATTTGCAACTGGTCCCTCATGTTGATATCTGAACCTCAGGAGTTTAAATGCAAAACTTTATGTTCCACTTTGAGGTACAGTGATACAGCCAATGTCCCTACAGAGTCCACATATGACACTTGAGGATAAAGAAATGAACTTGTAAATTGTACCCACCTACTACACAGACCTCATAATCACCCAGTTCAGAACAGAGGTACAGCAGTTGGGCTTAAAGCAGCTTTATGTTTCTTCAGATTCTCTGCATATTCAAAACATTAATTTCTGGACTGAAGCCAGGTGGCCAGGATTAAACTGTTCTTATATCTGTAGCTAATAGTCTCCCATGAATTAAAATCTCAGTCATTGGCAAGAACTTCCATCCATTTGAAGAGTCCAGGTTTCACTGCTCATAGTAATGCCTGGATTTCCAGCCTTTCCCTTGAAACTAAGTAGGTCATGAAGACTATTTCGAAGGGAACATTAATTCTTGAATGCAAACCTAAATATTTTATGACTGTTATGTCTAATAAGGGCTGGATGAAAAGGGAACTGTGGCTAATTATATCCAATTTGCAAGAGGCTAAAGGTGCAACTACTATCTGCCATTTTAACATATAAGTTCAATTTTCTTCCTAAAATGTTGAGAAAACCGTAAATGCAGGAAGATTTTTCTTACGGGTAATTGTGACTTACTACTGAAAACTTTCTCAATATTAGCACTCAAGTTGTCATGATCAGTCTTCAATGTTCGATTGAGAAGTTAGACTTTATTTCAGTGACATTAAATAGCAACGTTTGCTATTAAGGCGGCCTGGGAAAAACTAAAAACCTGTATATGTAGTTTTAACTGCAAAGTGAATACTACACAGTATATCCTAAGTTAACACATGACAACCAGCTGTATCAAAGTATAAACTTGTATGTTAAAAAACTGTCAATTTCAGATTCTGGAATAGCATGAAACAGCCCTTAAACTGTGCCCTTAAATGTTTCTAAGGAAAAGGTTTCTCAGCTTGCAGCAGCAGCTGCTGTGGTACTACCACACTAAGGTATATGCACAGACCAGAGACTTGCTCACAATTCTCCACACTGCAACACTTTGGTTTAGCCCATCAGGTGCCAAGTCTTCTCAGCATTAAGCCTCTCACCACTGTTGTGGACTCAATCGTTCTACTCACTGCCAACAGAATTTCACCCTCAGTGCATTACAGAGCACCTGCACACATTTCCAACTGGCTGGATTTGCATGCATTTAATAAAATTTATTGTTAAGAAATAGCACATTGTAACATATAAAACTATTCTTTATTATTTACTGTCAAATAAGGGGGAAGAAACATAGCAGTTTTAACACATTACTGTTATTGATAGTTCTGACCGAGTCACAACTGTAGATGGTGACCAACAAGTCATACTTGGGTCACTGAACTAGTAAGTGTACATTTACCTACAGTGCATCAGATATATATATCACCAGTGAAAAAACCAAGGAGGTCGATCTAACTTAACTGTTATATGTAGCCTAATGTGTACTCAATGTAAAATGTTATAAACACTACCCAAAGGGCATATTATTTCCTGTACCTGTGTTATGCCATTGGGCAGCAGGCAATCAGAATTCACTGCAGCTTCAAAATAATATATGCTAACTGCCCATACTAATTTTAATCCCCGTGCAAACTGCATTCTGTGGCTAGCTTTTTCAGCGCCTTAGTTAATTTAACTTGATTATAATTGGAAGCATCTGACTATGATTTAGGCATGCTTATTGCTATAAAAGAAATAAGCCCATCTTCAAAATTATTGTGCAAGTATTTTAATTAGATTTGCACACATCTCAAAAAATTCTATTGTATGACTCCCTGGTCTTGGAGTTACATCAGCTGTGGAAGAGTCAAGCGAAGAGTTCACTGATGAGGTAAGGGACGTATCTGCAGATTTTCCTTGCACATCAGCATCTGAATCTTTCTGACAAGATCTGTAGTTGCTCACAGAACCTGATCTCTGTGGAGTTGCAGTCCCAGACTTCGCTTCAGTAATTTCATCTGGGGACAAGAGAAGAGAGGAAGAAAATTGGGAATCAGTATCAAATCAGTTATAGGAAGAGCAAATACCTTCCCCTTCTCACACTTCTAAATCTTGTCTTTTAAAATTATAACACATAAATAGCTTTTACAAACTGTATATTTGATACAAAATAAAAGCTTAAATACATAGTAACACAAAAGCTGTTGTCCTTATGCTAATTATTTCTGTACTGTGAACTGTGGTCCACAACCATTTACATCTAGTTTAGATCAGCACCAGCCATATTTTTCATGAACTGATTCCAGCAGCTAATAGTTCAGTTTAGGTTACCTGAAACAAAAACAGGATAGCATACGATTAGGTTCAATAATAGTCTGAATGCTTTGTAGATGTATTTTGCTTGCATCTACTTTATTGTTATTCTATTTTTATTTTCTTTATATTTGGGTATTTATACATTGTTATTATTTGTATTTTTTATTATGATTCATTAGTACATTAAATTAATCGCTAGCATCTGCATTAATTTATCCTTCAATTCTGGAAGTTTTTCACCATAGAATGTTGTACTTTGGACTGCAGCAGCTTACATTTACCTTCAGTATGTGGAGGAAATAGTTTTATCTTAGTGGCAGTGTTATGATGAAGCATCTCTCATTCTTATTGTAAATACTGAACATTAACTTGACTTTAACCTTGTACCTGCAAAGTTATTTCAGGACAAGTAAGTGAAAAGGCAATCTCTCCTGTTTACACAAAGCTACTTCAAAGTACAAATTGTTAAGAGGAACAGAGAACAGTTAACCATGGTGGAGAGAAAGGAACATCAAATCAGCTCCACTGTTGGAAGAAGTATGACAAATCCATGACCTTTGGTTGTATTTCCTTAAGAGCTGAAACCAGGAGTGTAGCAGGATGCCCTCCCCCAGCTGCATGGCTCTAAGAAGTCACCCCCTCTCTGATAGGGATGGCATTTGTCCTATACTGCAGTACATTAGCACAGAAAAGTTGTTGGTCGCTGGGGTCAAGCACAACTGGATCTAAGCAAGTACCTGTTAGAAGGAAAAAGGCAACAACTGTATGGCTATCATATCAGAGTAAGCTGTCATGGGACACAGTCTTAGCCATCCTATGCTGTAATCAAGCCACACTTCAATAAATCCTTTTTCCATGCAATGTTTTCCTAGGCAAGTAATCTACACTACTGGCTGTAGGTAATTTTGCTTTATTCTACTATGTCCATAAAAAAGCATTGTGGTGTCTATCAGCTACTCCACTCATTTCCAGAACGACATCTAACTAGGAATTGATGGTCTGCTACTGCCACTCTATAAAATATATCTTTCTACAGGTTAGACCAAATGTTTTCAAGTCTTCAGTTACTGCAAGCATACAATTCCTGTCTCAGATTTTAGCTACCACTAGCACTGGTGGGTTGACTCCGCCTGAAAGCTGATACCTCAGCACACTGGGGAAGAAAACTGGAATGGCAAAAGTGAGAAAACTCAACATGTTTTTTTGAGAAAACTCAAAACATAAACATAGTTCAGTAAGAAGGAAAAAAAAAAAGGAACACTAGATCAGGAATAAAGAAACAATAATAATACAAATTAGATTGGTTTAAAATAATAAAGGTCAACACTTCTAAGTAAATAAATTACATTTGCATTTAGAATGTTTTCCTTTACAACTCAATTAACTTAAGTAATTCTTCACATACCATCAATACTACGGAAGTCCAGTAAGTATGTTCTGCTGTCCACCTGGTACAATTGTAGACTCATTTTGGAATATGCACTTGTTACTGGATTCTTCCTTCGCACACGTAGATAATATGGATTTACAACCTAGTACAAAAGAGATATGAGTCAGTAACCAGAACTGCTTGAAAATCACTGCATGTTGCTTTTGTCATTTCAACTCACTGGTAGTTATTGAGTGATTACAGGCTTACTTGTTGGATTTGTGGGTTGTTGGGGTTTTTTGGGGTTTTGTTTTTTCTTTTTTTTTTTTAAGCCAACAGAAAAAAAATATTCCTAAAGACCCAATAGAAAACGTAGACACGTTAGCAAGACTCATTTTCCTGTCAGCATGAATAGCCTCCCCCAAAACCCTTCTTGCATAGCACAGGCACATGAGATCATATCCCAGCATGGGAAAATACAGTTTCAGATCTCTGGGCTATGTAACTACACAGCTCAAACAAAAATGTATTGTTTGCTGTAAAGATCCTCTATTTTGTTACCTTCCATTCATAGTCCAGTTGTTTAATTGCTCGACAAACTTCAGCCATGATATCATTTGGTCGACTCTGACTCCGGATCCCCAAGTGCCATTTAGCCCTTCTCACACCCTGGTGTTTTGACTTCTGTGGATTCAGCTCATCAAGAGTATGGCGAGGACGTGGTGCTTCAGCTACTAAAAATGGCACTCTTTCAGGGTGAGGGCGAGACAGGTGGTGATCATCCAGAAAAGAATCTGGTGGACTTGTAGCCAAGTAGAAGTCTTTGGCCTCATTCATTATTCTTCTGTTATCTATAATGAGGTGATAAGCAACAGCTAAAGGGTCCTGATGATTTCGGCTATATAGACAACTTAGCACTTCCTCTTCAGTGCACTCAAACTTCTCACACACTTCTTTTAAGGCTTCATCATCAATCATGGTAGAGCTATATGAGGGGTCTTCAGGAAACAAGTACTTTGGAAGGTCCTGCTTAAACCATTCATGTTCCCTAGAATTAAAAATAAAAAATTCTGAGTGCATTTAAGTAGAGCAAACATTTTTAACATGTAAGTCTTTTAAAAAATAAAATTCATTTTAGTCTGTACAAGAAGAATCACAGTTGTCAGTCCAAGTCTCCCTGGAACACAGGAAATACAACAGCACATAAAGTAACCACTGCCCACACAAGATTTTATAGACATTTTGCAAGAGACTGAAAAAAACCCAATCCTTTTCACTGTAAGGTTTTCAATTACCTGACCTCCAAAAACATCTTTCTATAACTCATCAACCAGCTTTTTATACAAAATTATATTTACCAGTCTTCGGATACATGACTGTCATCCAGGTTGCTACAGATCACCTCCACCACAGCTAATTCTCTCGGATACAGGATATACCTTCCCCAGTGATGGTCCATTTGCTAAGGGAGTT
This sequence comes from Platyrinchus mystaceus, assembly GCA_035041135.1. Taxonomy (NCBI): domain Eukaryota; kingdom Metazoa; phylum Chordata; class Aves; order Passeriformes; family Tyrannidae; genus Platyrinchus; species Platyrinchus mystaceus. Next base: position 58,566,840 of record JAWWLV010000100.1, on the reverse strand, counting down.
TGCAAGACCTTCCTTGAAGGGATACCTTTCTTCACCTCTAAAGACTGAGGACTCCTCATCCTTTTCCAATGCTATTATCAGTGGCCTTATCCCAAGCAAGGGATCCCAGCTGCCAGGCTTCCTCACCCTCTAATTCCTGATTTTTGGCCCCAACATCCCAGCACTGGAGTAAACAGCTGAGAATTTGCTCACATAATTGATGGCTGAAATCTTTTTGTTATCTCAAAGATAATTTAGGGATAGGCATCACGTGGTTTCTTTATCATTTATAATTTCAGTCCCTTCCTCCTCCTCTTCTTGTGGCTACTCTGCGACAGAAAGGGCTGCCTCTTCTACTCCCTTCCCTGCTCCCTCTTAGGAGAAGCTTCTTAGTTCCTTACTAAACAAGATGAGTTTTGCTTCAGTTGTTTAGTTCTGTTGTTTAGTTGTTCTAAACAGAACTGTTTAGGATTTATCCATCCATGCTCTGTCAACAACATTCTTCAACAACTTTTTTATTATCAGATTAAAGAGCTTCCTCAGACATGCACAATACAGAAGAGTGGATCTTAACAGCTAAGACAGTTTTTTTCTACCCAGAAAAGTCCATACAGTGTAACTTTTGCAAAGCATTCTTCAGGTAAACAGCTTTGCTATGGCAATCTTAAACCTAAAGTTTCTCAGAACTTCCACATAAATAATTTGTTTTATTGTGACCTCCAACACATATTTCATTGTCCACTGGAAATGAGCACTGTCAGAGCTAAAACCAAACCACCAGAAGCCGAATTTTTCATCTCAGTCTAAAAAAACATGGACAAGCTGTATAAATGATTTCTTTGCTCTCCAGTTTGCACTACTGTAATTCCAGCATCTGGTGATCAGACATCAGTTAGTGTTTTACCTAATGTCTCTGATTGTTGCTCTCTTCATTGGATCCACTTGCAGCATGTGCTTCAAAAGACTAATTACAGACGGATTCAGGTACTGAGGGGTATAAAAGATACCATCACATATCTTCTTAAAAAGGGTTGGCACATGATCATCATCAAATGGAAGTGTTCCGCATAATAAAGCATAGAGAATAACCCCACTGCTCCAAATATCTACTTCTGGGCCTGCATATAACCTGTGAAAAGATTAACTATTAGTGATTTGTGTGTAACACAATTAAATATTTGTTTCCACTCCTTTCTTACGTTGTATCACAGTAATTAAAAGCACATTAACTTAGGACAACTAATGTGCAAGTACTATACCATTTCAGTTCTATGCCATGCCTCCCTTGAACTTCAGTATCCTTCCCCTCCTAATATGTAACAGGGCACAAGTACAGAGCTTTCCTCTCTATTATATAAAAATAATCCACAATGCAATTTCAAATAATGGCAAACTGAAAAAAAACATGCATCTACTACTAAAAAAGCCCATGTCATACATTGTTATCAATGTCTTAGAGGAATCTGTGCAAAGTCACCTCTCTCCCAAATCGAGGCTGAAAAGTTTAAGACAAGTCCATATAGCAGAACCCACCACATATTGTGTGCTACTGCCAGAGTAAAACAGACATCTGGCCACCAATCAACAATTGGCAATACGAGGGTAATTGGCTGAAAGCAGATTTGGTAATCATAGTACACAAAAGGGGAGGTTACCTTCAGACTGAGTATGTGCTCTGCAGCAGGTATTTCACTGCTACTCAACCTCACAGCAGGCTTCGCCTGTAACTCGTGTCTGCACCTTTCCTTCCGAGGTCTGAGCTATACATTGGATTTTTAAACCAATTCGGGCATATTGTACACATTGGATTTGGGGCATCAGACAGCAGCTCTACCTTACAGGAATTATTCAAAGCTAGTTCATACAAGCTTTAAATATTTATGAAAAATTATCAATACCACTAACAGCCCACAGTTTCTCAGCATCAAGGTTGTCAACTGAACCAGTTTTGTAGCCTTTAGAATCAAGCAGCAAAATGACTGAAGTACATGCACACATGTATTCAATATAAAAGAAACTACCTTCCTGAAATTACTTCTGGTGCAGCATAGTTAGGGGAACCACAGCTTGTTCTTAAAAATTCTCCATCTGACATCATATTTGATAGACCTGAAAGTGTATAAGAGTAACTACTAAAAATTCAGGGAGCAAAACAATTTCACACTGCAGATACTGCCTAGAACAAACCACTAGTAAATCAAATTAGAAAATTAACAAGTTTATCCCAGTTAAGAAATATCATTGTTTGGAATTACTGAAATTTTCATGAGCATGTCACATAATCCTCCATTTAGTATACCAGAAATCTGAGTAACATCAATCTATTATTGCCCATAATGTTTGGGAACATATCCATTCCAAGACAAAAACCAGTTCAGTTTGGATGACACAGGCATGACAGAGAACAAAGCTGCTCTAAGAGAGATTAAGCAGAATAGCAAGATAGGACTTTGGTCATTAACAAGAAAATACTAAAAACCACATTTGCTTCTAAAATGCCAAAGTGGAAGATGCTACCACAGAATTTCCCAGAATTCTGTAAGGGGAACTGAGGAGTAAACATGACTTCACCACAATTTAAACCACTGCACTGTTCAGCTGGTTCTGGAATCACTGCAGTTCAGCAGTTTGGTTTTTAGATGCTCTGTTAGCAACTGAAGTCTGCTTTAGAACTAGGCCATCTTCATTCAACAGCCCTCAGCAGAGTCTTAAGACCTGAGGAAAGTATCTTCTCATTTCCTCAACAGAAGCTGAATGATCAAGACTACCATATGCCAAAGAACTCAGTCTCCAAGAAGGAGAGTGTGGCGTGGGGTAGTGGTGGTGTGTGGAGATGAAAGAGTACAGAGCTTGACTATCTTTCATATCCTAATACACAAAAGCTTTTAATAATTAGTCATGATTAACTGAGTGCTATAGTTTTAAGGACATGAAGTTACTGTACTTCATTCCTTTGCCACGTAAGCCATTTCACCCACAGCATTTTCTACATGGGAAATCAGTATGATTCCCAGGGTCCACACAGCTGAACATCATAACATACTTAGAATACTCAGCATTACTTAGCACCTTCACTGGAGACTCAAAATACTTTACAAGGGCATATCGACTATGACTACATGAGATATATCATCATGACACAGCAGCACAAATACCCTACTATGCTTCTATGGTAAGGGTTCCTGACTCAGATAGTTCCAAGAACTAGCAGCAAGGCTTCTCTGCAGCTATGTCACAAACAGGTACAAACAAATAAGCTTTCTGATTAGTTAGGCAGGTATATAGCAAAAAAGCACAGGAGAATGCAAGACTAACTATTCTTGTTTTTACTTTCACACTTCAATTTCTTTTTCTTTCAATGGAGTAATTTAATAGGACTGGTTTCTTTTACTATAGCACTGTGGTTCCTAAAGATGGTTAAGTGCCCCTACACTGTCCTTCCAAGCATCTACATTTTACAGATTGTGAAGATGGGCAATAGCAGTGAGTTCTGAAGTGCAAAGGTCAGGAACTACGTTCATTTAGCATTTCAGAGAAAGTATGGTTAAGGAAAACCAAAGAAATTAGTTCACAGTTTCACCTAGTCACAGAAAATACTTGAAAAGCAAGCTTGAGAGGAAAACAAGTTCAGTAGATGTGCAGGAACATTATTTTGCTTTACATTTATACTTTTGACGTTCTTGTATTGCGTCCCACCATCAGGATATTCAAGTATACACACTTTAATTAACATTTCCCATAGTTATTCACAGGATCTAACACCAGAGATGCAATCAGACGCAAAAGAGAAATCCTTACCAAAGTCAGCTATCTTGGCATTCATGTGTGCATCAAGCAGCACATTTTCAGGCTTCAGATCTCTATGTACCACCATATGCCTGTGACAGTAATCCACACCAGAAAGGATTTGCTGGAACAGACGTCTACTTTCCTTCTCATCAAGCTGAAACAGAAAAAGATTTTAAACCATTATGAGACAGTGGAAGTTCACTTGTCTTTCATTTGTATGAGCTACAGGAAATTTTTCCCATGACCTAAAGTTATCATTTATCTTTCTGATTCTTTATACAACAGATTATCAGAACCTGTAGCAGAATGCTTTATATCTTACATAATTTTGTTTTTACCACAGCCATAAAATGACTAAACAAAACACAGACACTGAGTCAGAAAGTCACTGAAATTTCTCAATCCCACTTTTAAAATTGGTTAGGCAGACGTTACATACTCACTAACTAGAAACATTAGCACTCAAACATTAACTTTGTCTTAATTGTAATATCAATGAACTTTGACATTTAAGCACAGCATAAGATTTAAGTTGGCAAAAGCTGCTGAAATGCAGCAAAAATATTATGAATTTCAGATGCTATTTACATTAGCAGCTAGTCCCAAACAGCAGAGTTAGCTGGGCAATTCCTATAAAGATGTCCTAATCCACATTAAAGTTTGTCCCAACAACTAAATATTCTATATAGTCTGTCAAAGTGACTTCAGAGCTTTCACAGAAGCTGTTCTAAGAGTTAAAGATATTAATAAGTGTACAATTATTAGTACTGGTAACTTTCCAATACTGGGGTTTACTGAAGAAACAGTTTTCAGCTACTCCAGCTAGATACATATCAATCCAGTTTGTACCCAGCCATTGAAAATTAACATATTAGTAAAGAGGAAAAATGCTATGACAAAGTCACGCATACAGATCTGAAAAATACATAACCACTTGTACTTTCAGAACAAAACACAGTCATAAAGTGTATTTTATTGATAACAGCAAAATTAAAGTGGAATACATGAAAACACACCTTCACCTAACAAGGTGTGATCGGTTCCCCTGGTCCCAGCCCCTGATAATGTGGCTAGCTTAATAACTCCATTCTATGAAGCAAGCAGCCACCTGTGACCAAGTGAGTCATGTGTTCATGCTCCTTCCCTCACTATCAGGGCCTGAAGATCCTGTGAACCAAGCAGACAAACCAGACTTCTTCCCCTCCCCACCAGCCTCAAGATTCCTGGGTAGAAGGCTGATTACCCACTTCCTTACCAGCCTTTAGTTCCCAGGCAACCAGCCAGCCTGGTGGCAGCGATGACTCTTTCATGGAATAAGGAAGTGCAACAGGAGCCAGAGCATTGCTTTTTATCATCAGACAGTTACAAGTCCTAAGTGGGAATGAGACTTATGACTTTCCAGTGGCTACAGATGCCTCCACAATAGCCTGCTTCCCCTTAGAACTGAGTGACTTGTATTCTTTCATATGATTTTCAAGTCTAGACTGTGATTGTTATATCAACACAGCAAAATATGTATTAAGATTTGACCAGATCTGCAGAGGGTGATTTGATACCGTAAGTTAAGTTGTGTGAGAAATTCTGTACTACACTACTTATAAACTGTACTATATTGACTCTGCTAACTGAAAGACTATACCACTCTAAACATCAATCCTGTGCTACACTAATCATAATATTCTGTGAAGAAAATAAACCTGTAATTGTACCATTCTGCCAAGGATAGACAGATTTGTTTTGGGTGTCACCTCAGTGTGGGGTGCCACAGGAATGTTGCAAAAGCAGTAACACAATGCAAGTCACTGATTTGTAAAGTTGGATTACTTCTTACCCTTCCATTTTTACAGATATAATCAAACAGTTCTCCTCCTGAAACATATTCCATCACCATGAAAATGTCAGTGGGTGTGCTGATGACCTGGTATCTGATGAGAGAAGGTATCTATTAGTCTACACACTCAGTAAAAGACTAGTTACATTTAGGTAAAACAGAATTTGTATAAACAGTCAGATAAAAATATACTTTAAAATATTTTTCAGTCAATCTACAGCTACTGGAATGACAATATGTTTCAGAAGCTATTTCCTCTCCTTTCACTGTTGCCTCTTTCATTTTCCACATTGATATTTCAGTTGGTGCAGTGACACTTCCTATTTTGTTTTGGCTACAGCTATGTCCTTTGGACTCATTCACGGACTCTAACTGGCAGCACAAGCAATTTTGCTGACAAATCAGCTCAATAGTCTTCTGAAAACTAACCCACTTAAGAAGTGAGTGAGTCGATCTTACACAATACAATTTAGCTTCAGTATAACAGCTGTTGCCAAATTAAAGGGAGTGCACAAACATGGCCTCTGTCACTGGCAGCAGGGAAACAAGATTCTACCAATAAAAAAACCACCAACATCATGACTAAGACAGTGAAAGTCACCCACACCCTAGAGGTGCAGGTTAACTTTACAGGAAATTACAGTCAAAAGAAAGTCAATGATTTTCATAATTTGTTTCCGCAGACCAGACATGAGGAGTCAGCTCTGGGATATAGTTAGTTGTACTGTGAAATCCACTGATGAACTATTGATAAACTAGAGATGTAAACAGGCATACTGTAAATACCACATTTAGACAAGAGGTAGCTGCTATATTGAAGATTTTAGAATTACCAATCACATATAACAAACTGCATGTCTTTAATTCAGAAAAACCTTCCAGAGAGCAACCTACACTGAAAAAGCCTAGATAACTGACCAGTACATCACTATGAACATTTTGAGAAAATACCATAAATTTATGGTAGAAATGACCTGTACAGATTTGTTCTTAATAATTCATTTTCTAAGCAGAAAAAAAAAATCAAATATAAACAGGAAAAGAAAAATGAAGTAGCCTCTAAAATCAGAGATGGATGCTACTGGAAGTATCTGTCATGACATTACCTTTTAAATACCTGTCCAAAGAATTTCTAAACAAAGATCTAATGAAAGCTGTCCAGCCTACAGGAAAGATTAGTTTTGTGATAGCATGTTACAGAGGGCACAGCTGCAGACTTTGAAGCTGGTAGCTTTTCTGACAAGATACTGTTTGTAGTATTGCCCTTTAAACATATTTCAGATCAGTGAGATTACTGCTTAAATATGTTTGATTACAGCAAACAAAACTTACAGCTTTATTATATGAGGATGCCTGAAGAGTTTGAGGTTCTGAATCTCCCTGCGGATTTTTCCTACAACATCAAGGCTGCGAATCTTCTGTCGGTTCAGGATCTTCACTGCAACTTTATGTCCAGTTAGCTCATGTTTTCCAACTGCAAGAAACAGGGAAGCATTTAGTCAGGGTTTTCAACTGTTCAGTAAAGACTTTATTTGCCCATTTTGACTGCAGCCGAGAAATACAAGTTAAGATGTTAGCATTCCACATATCCCATTATCTTTAGGGAGGTTGAAAACCAGACGGTATGTAATTTCTTCTGCCCTGCTCAACTTCTTCCACAATTCAATCATTAGAAGACGTATATATGAAAGAAAAACACTGAAGCTTACCCTCAGAAGTCTTGCAGCATGACTACATCTTTTGCAATACTGGGAGGGGGGGAGTGAGGGGAAGGTAAACATATCCCAAAACCCTGCCATCCTTGCTAATTAGAGAGAGCATTTTCTCTCCCTGTATATAAGTCACTCCAAACTTTTGGCTTACTTGGTAACCCCCTCAAACATGTTTTCCTGTATCTCTTCTACTTTATCTGCAGGGATCACTCTTACTAAAGAATCCCTGTTATCCCTCCCTCAAGAAGCCTGTTGCAGCAATTGCTATGAATTACCACTATGATCATCTGATCAGTTTACCTACAGAACTGTATCTGTCCTTAGACCAGCCTGACCCTCTATAAGCTCCTCAATCTGTGCAGTTAACACCAGAGCTTTACTATATAAAGTGGCAAAAGCTACCAGAAATGCACAAAATTAAATACAACAGTAACAATGAAAAACAATGCAAACATGCAACCTCCTACATTCCTGGAAGTGGAAAAGAAACTGAATTTTTCTTTAAACTGTAAAATATTTCCCAATCAGTTACCCCTCTTTAAGTCCTAAACTTTGCAGAAGCTATTGGAAGCAGTCACAATGAAGTTGCTAAAAATATTTTTCTTAAACCCAACACTGGATCACAGACAAAACATTTAGAAGCTAAATATCTCTTCCAGTAGAAAGCTGCACTATCTGCATGGTTTCTGCTTGCAGTGATTATAAATATACCATATTTATTTGCCACCCTGATTCCTACGTTTTGAAGATAAGCCAAATTCTAGGGACACTTACATGGTCCATCCTTGTCCACATGCATAGACATTAGTAACAGGCCTGCGCTGAATACATTGCCTGGGTGCCTTTCCTCACTTGAGAATTTAAATAAGCCTCAGGCTTCAAACTTTGTTTAAATATATCCATGGGAAGCTGTGATTAAACAGCAGCGATACACAAAAATCCTTCTGCATTCAACGGATAATTTGGATAGAATAACACTCATCTGCAAACTTTATTCACAACACCAGACCTTCTTGCTGCCTTTTGCCCCAATACTGAGCTAAAAACCAATGCAAGTGAGAAGAAACTCTGAGCAGAGAGGCAAAAATAATGACAAGCATCTGAGCAGTTATTCTTACAAGCCACTGTGTAAATAAAGCATTCGAAATTCCTGCAGGGAACTCAGTAGTGGATTACCCAGCGCCCTGAACCATCACAATGCTGCACTCGGGTGTCTCCAGTACCTGAGAACACAGAAAGGCTCTGCCAGCCAGGTGAAAAGACATATCCCCTCATTCAGAAGCCAGTACCTAAAATTGGCCACAATAACCAAAGTACTAGGCAGGCACATTTGCACTGCTGAAGAATGCAGGAAAAAGCCCACATCCACCACTAGTTCTAGAGAGACCACAAAGCAGTGACAGGTGAGTGCCTGAAACTGTATGAGAATTACCTGCTTTGAACCAGATCTACAAATAAAGCAATCACAACTCCCTTCTTTTCTTCAGTTCAAATGTGATTCAAGTTTCAAAGCAACCCAGCAAATTATATCACCTATGTTAAAACTCTAAGGGGTAAAGAATGATCAACATAAAAAATAAGAAAAGCAACTCTTCCATTTGAATTACAAGGTCTTTGCCCATCCATAATGGGAACTGAACTAAGCCCAGAGTATTTGAAAAAATCTTTAAACATTAAGTTTAAATGTAACATTAGTTTTTGTTACTAAGAAACAGCTTCTCAGAAACTAATAAAAAATCAGAAAGAATCTGCATCTTCCTTTTTTTTTACAAGGTGAATGTTTAATATAGTAAGTAGCATATATATCTGACCAATCTTACAGCTCAGCTTATATATATATATATATATATGCAGTTCTGTGTTATGCGTATAAAGTATTCTGTATATATATAAAGCCTCATTTTGAGCCAATTTGTTCCATTCCTGATTTGTCAGTCAACGTTAGACTGGAATTTCATTAGCACTCAGAAAAACATTATAAAGTCATTTATTAGCTACAAGCTATGTTCAACATGCAAGGCACATAAGTTTTTCAAAACAGATTTTTCATTCAAAGTAATTAAACAGTAACATTTGCAGTTGACTGAAACCAATTCTAGTTGTCACAGCCTTCACGGCTGTGTGCCTCAAGCCTTAATTTTATTCACTGACTGGGAGAAAACAAGATTTTCTGCTTCTTCAACTCTGCCAACTTTGAATAAATGACTGTAATGAAAACACACTGTGGTTTGGTGCAGAAAGATCCCAAAAAGCCTGTTCTCTTGCTTAAGACATTTCAAATTCAATCTCTATTTTCTTCAGTAATTTTTGCCTCCCTTTAATTCCATTTAAAATTATAACACACCTAACTTTTTAAGATACAAGTTTTCAATAATCATCCACTTCATAAAATAAAACTGGGTTTTTTGGATATGGTTCGAGTTATCTGTTACGTAAAACATCAGACACAGACTGGTAACAGACTGTTGATACTTCTGAATTCAGGATTAGGACAGAGCCGAAAGCATCACCTCAGATGATAACACTATGTAGACACATAAGCAGACTGTTATCCTTCTGAAAGCTACTTTGCATTACCTATAAAAGGGAGTGCTAAAAAATTTGAAGTAACCAAAAGGTATGTTTATCACCCTGATCCTCAACTAGCTACCAGACTTTCAGAACAATCCCTGAAAAAAAAATCATTTAACACATCTAGTATCTCCCTGTATTTCTTTATTCTCTGACAACAGCAATTGCCTTCAAGCTTCACTGTGGCTTTGCACAGCAGCAAGATTTCCAAGACAGTGACAGTCTCTAAGCAGCAGCAACTTCATTTAACTGTTGAAGTGCAGGAGCAAGAGTCTCTAACCTAATTCAGCAATTCTTCAGTTGGAAAAAACTGATTATGAGTCCATCTGTTGTGGGTTTGCTGACCAGCCCCCCCTGGGGCTGAAAATAGTTTTTCTACGTGAATTTCCAGAGCAAAGCCAATCAAAAGTTTTAGTAATGCCTCTGCCAATTACATATTTAAGAAAACAGAAGAGAAGGTTTCTGGTGCGCAGAAGAAACTAGGAGCCATGTAGGAGGAGATGGCAGGTCCCAGGTGGGTCAGGCCTCCCTCCTCCCCCCAGCCCTGGGCCAGGGGCAGGTGTGCACTGAAGCCCCCCGGCTGAGATGTAACAGAGAGGAGGAAACACTCTAAAGGAAGACTGCCTGGACGAGAAATACTGCAGAAGGAAGTCCAGGCAGAGAGACAGTGCAGTCTCCAAGGTCTAAGCTGGCAGCTGGAGGAGAGAGAAGCCTGAAGGGGGGGCTCCTTCTGTCTCCCCTTTCTCTCTCTCCCTTCAGCAGGGAAGAGACTGAAAACTAAAAACCCCTGCCACCTGTTGGGGAGCAGAGACCCCCCTCTGCAGCTCATGAAAGAGCCCACACCGGAGCAGAGGAGTGCATGAAGAAGATGTGACTTCGTGGGAGGCCTAAGATGAAACAGAGTCCTGCTGGAGACCTGTGGC
>JAWWLV010000100.1:58501536-58546151 GCA_035041135.1 Platyrinchus mystaceus | reverse complement strand
CCAGCGCCGCATCCCGGTGTCACTTGAACATTTCTGGGCGCTCCGCTCTCTCCTTGGGCAACCTGTTCCAATGCTTGACTACCCGGACAGTGAAAAACTTTTTTCTAATATCTAATCTGAATCTCTCGTGTCTCAGCTTGAGGCCTTTTCCTCTAGTCCCCTCACTGCAGGCACGGCAGAAGAGGTAGTCGTCGTCCCCTCTCCACCCCCCCCCACTGCAGCCTGCTTTCGGCTAGTTATAGAGAGCGATGAGGTCTAATGAGTGAAGTTCAGGCACAGGGTACTCTTGGCTGTAATAAATACTTTCAAAGTGAGCTGCCTTGAAAAATAGGCCCTGCTGTGCTCTCTGCTTGTCCCTATTCTCCCCCAGACCCCCCCTCGCGGCTCTGCTTGTCCCTGTCCTTCCCAGATACTCCCACGGGAAGACACAGTCTGCCTGCAGACAGAAGCATCACAGTGGACGTCAGGAGCACAAAAAAGGGAAGGGCTCACAGCACCCAGCCTGCCAGAGTCAAGAAGAGTCTGGACAATGCTCTCAGGCACATGGTGTGATTCTTGGGGATGGTCCTTTGCAGGGCCAGGAGTTGGACTTTGATGATTCCTGTGAGTCCTTTCCAACTCAGAATATTCCATCACAGAATATTCTGTGATTCTGAGAAAATCAGCTTTTGTTTAGGTGCACCGTTTAAATTCTCACATGCCTACCTACTGTGCATCTTCAGTAGGCTCACAATATATGCAATTTATCTTAGAAGAGTACGTTTGAGGGAAATAACATGTATGGAGAGAAATATGTGTGCATCTTATTACGAGATCATTACCTTGTCATCCCAAACAAAAACAGAAAATGATGGTAAAGCGAGTTTATTTATCTTTGATTGTAGGGTTATGTAACTTGTCTTACAGTACTTGTTGAAAGTATGTCTTTATCTGTCAGGCTAGATCTCACTCCTGAGTTACTAAGACACAGGTTTTCCAAAGTATGACTGTCTGGCCTGCCATAAGCCGACAAACTGTGAGGAACGCTCTGACAACGAATGAGTTGGACCTCTGTAACATGGAGCTCTTTGTCCAAAAAAAGGGGTCATCCCCTGGCACAGTGCCCAAAGCAGTAAAGCTGTGTCTGACTGCTGCGTTTTCAATCCTGGACAAACCACACCTGTATGGTTATCTCAAGGTTAATTTATACTCACTTGTTTCTGAACATGGCCTCTTGCTGAATTCCTTTGGTGTTAATTTATGTGCTTAGTTTTTGACCTCTGCTAAGGCTCAGAGATAGGGAAAAAAGCCACTTTGACTTCAGCAGCATTGTTTCCAGACACAGAAAGATGTGGCCCAGGCTGTTCATTTTGGTTGACAGTAGAACTGAGTCCTGCAATAGTTAAAGAAGAGAGAGTGTTTCAAAATGGTAAATCCTCCCATCTTACATTAGATGTCTACAGTAGAGTGAAAAAATCAATCTTGGGAGGAACTCTTCCTCCATAATTTCCAAGAGAAGCCTAGACAGCCCCCCTAGGCTAGGCACATAGATGGCTGAAGTTAGGTAAAATAATTTTGCCATGACTAGAGTCAGTGAGGGTATTTTTATAGTAATTCTGTCTTCCTTGCCAAAAACTAAAAGAGAAACCTCAATGTCCTATGAATGAAAAGCTGTTCAGAAAAAGAATCCCACTTAAACAGTATGAATACATCCTACAGCCTGAACTGGAGTCATATTTCTCCAGCAGCTTTGCTGTATGACTTTTAATTAGTACCTCCTTTCCTCTTTCTTTCTCACTAGATCTCAGAAATCTGGAAGATGCCATGAACATTGGAGAGATGCCATGGCAACAGCCTCCAAAGGAAGTCTGTTGGTTTGGCTGCCTGCAATAATATGCTGCTAGAGGAATTATTCTTGTCCTTTGTGGGGTAAAAATAATCTGCATTTACATGTCTTCAAACCTGTTTGTAAAGAAATATTTTTGATACCATCACGCAGTTGTCTTTAGTATTTAGGAAGAGTGAATACTTTTCGGATAGAGAATGGGCAGAGCTGTGGCCGACCCAGTGCCTTTCAAAAGCTCTTAGCCCCTATGAAGGTCTCAAGGTGAGAACAGAATTCATTGCCCATAGTGAACTCCTGCCTGCTCAGAACCCACAGGCTCATGTACTGGCAGCTGCTGAAGTCTAAATTCAGCACTGACTAATTCACACTGCTTCTTTGTTGCATAGGAAGTAGTCCAACATTTCGAAGGTGACATGTCTGGATGTCAGAACTGTCTTTTAGATGTAGGAAACAGCAGTCTGTCACTGCAGCCGGTACCCCATCACAGCTTCTGCACAGTGAGTTCAGTCCAGCGAGGTTTGTTGGTCGGAGAAACCCTTTGTTGTGCCAGCAAAAAATGATCCTATTAATCATCTGGATTAGGATTTATTGAATACTGTGCACCATGTTCTGCAGCCTGTCCGATCTGGGTGGGGTTAAAAAACTGAAGTAAAAAATAGGTATGCCCTTAAAGATAAGCTTTAGAGATAAGTCTAGCTCAGGGACAGGGAAAACAAAGCCAGGGCTGGCTAGACATTAGAGAGGAAGGTGTGTATGAGCACCAAATAACCTCAGTGCCATTATTTATGTTCAGGTTTAAAGTCATGCTACTACATCACTGGAGTGCAGTACAGCCAGACAGACCCCGGTGTGACCATGGTGAGATTTGCTTCAAAAAAGCAGAGAAGTAGTACTGGTTCTATGGAACTTCAACATTGCTGAAAGGATTAGTGTGTGGCAAATGCACAACCAGTATCAAAGCAAGTTCCTTCTAATGTCATCATATGGCATCACTCATTTGTGCACATGTAGCACCCTTTGCACAAGCGGGGATGACTTAAAGGGATGGGAATAGTGAAAATGCAAGCTTCACACATGTAAGCTTGAAGCTAGTCAGCACTTAATACCAGTTATCTTCAGTGGTGCAGGCAAGCTGAAGTTTTTATCTCTTAATGTGATCCCTTAGATCAGTATCCTCTTGGATATTGGACATTTTGACATGGGTAACAGGAATGCAGCGGTAGAACTGAGGAATTCAAGGGCATCATTTTCATCAGGGTCGGTTTGGACGACTTTGTTTCTGGATATCATGTTTCTTGATTTGCAGAGGTAAATATATCGGTTGGAATTAGTGGGGAAGAGACTACACTGATTATTTGTTACCAAGCAGGCACAAGAAACATAATGTTATTTGTATAATGTTCAGATACTTCAGTTTGAAAACTTTCATATGTGAATTTGGAACAGAAACACTGGTCACCACAAGATGACAGTATAGTTCAAGTAAAACTTTTCTTCTAAACAACCCGGTAAAAACTCTCTAAACAGTACCAGTAAATTAGCTTAATAAATTGAAAACAATATTATCGTTTCTTACATTTCTATGACAATAACAGAAAATCTGAGCAAAAAACAATGCTTGTGAAAAAGGCTGCTGTATCCTGCTAAGAAGCTAATAAGCATAATAGAAAAGTCTTTCTATTTGTTTAAAATGAAAATTGATAGAAAAAAATAAACAGCTTTCACTAACTTCTGAGATTGCTTGTTAAAATACAGTAGAAGGAATTAAAAAATATAAAGCCAATTTTTTTTTATTATTACTTTATAGCAGCCTTCCATTACCTAAAGGGGGCTTACAAGTAGGATGAAGAGGGACTTTTCACAAGGGCATGTAGTGACAAGACAAGGGGAAGTGGCCTTAAACTGAAGGAGGGTGGGTTTAGATTAGATATTAGGAAGAAATTCTTTACTGTGAGGCTGGTGAGGCACTGGAACAGATTGCCCAGAGAAGCTGTGGATGCCCCATCTCTGGCAGTGTTCAAGACCACGCTGGGTGAGGCTGAGTAATGTGGTCTAGTGGAAGATGTCCCTGCCCACAGCAGGGAGGTTGGAATGAGATGATCTTTAAGGTCCCTTCCAAGCTAAACCATTCTCTTATGCTATTGGCACTCCTTAGCATCAGACAGACTAGAACAGTAGCCTTCAGGCCACCGGGGAGAGTGGCACTTATACTTGTAGATCATGGCTGACGCGTGACTACCATCACCAACACAGCAGAAGTTAGAGATCCTCACTCATTTCCTCTGCTGCCTTTAACCTTTACCTTAGGATAGTTGCAGGGAGATCCTGGGTACTCCCAAATAGAAACACCACTAAAATCTGTTTGTTGTTCCATCTAGCTAGGGACACACTAGCTACAAACCTGGGACACAGCCAGTGTGCACCACAGTGCAGCAGCATAGTTCAGAATTTTAAATTTTCCCTAGTTTTTGGTTAGTTGGCTTGTTTTGAGTTTGGTTTGATTTTGTTTTGATTTTCTTTTTTAATGTAGCTTAGATACATTCAGTTTTTAATGTGCTTAGGTACATTACAGGTCTGTAGTGCATTGTTGCACCAAAGCACAATTCTTCGAGAAGGTTTCACTGGCTGGCCTCAAGCTCACAGAGGAGGTTGCATGGGCCTTTGGGCTGAGCACCAGACAGAGTGCATAGGAGAAAGCCACAAGCTCCTTTATAAGGTGACAACTATTTTTTTCTCAGTTGTATAACCACAAAATATTCTTGTCTTGTCAGTATTATTTTGATAAAAAGCAATGCATATTAATCTCTTTTTGCTTGATACTGTTGTCTTAAACCTTTGTTGCATTACTCATGCACAAATGTACACACAAACAGCTAGAGCTGGAGAGGTACAAAAAGCATTTAAACCACCACCGTGAGGTGTTTTAGTCTGCATCACATTCCTGGTGGAAAGACCCAGCTTCTAGCCACATTCCTCTTACATTGCAGTAAAAAATATTTTAGTGAGTTGAGAGAAAAAATTTTGTACCAGTACGCACTGCAAAGTACTGGACTTCATTTTCCTTCATATGGTTTGGGAGTTTTTGAGAAAAGACTGGGCAAATGTTTGTCTGAAATGGCTTAGGTGTGGTTAATATTGTAGTAGGAACACAAATACTGTGGATGACCTTCTGAGGTTCCTTTCATCTATACTCTTGTCATGCTGTGATTTTATAAGAGACCTCTAAGTACAGAGACATAACTGTATCTCTTATCTCTATGACTGTTATTTTCTCAGAAAAATGCATTTGACCAATTTTGTACTTGGAAAAAAAAAGGTCAGATCTTCACAAATTGTGCCTTCAAATTTTTTCTGCTTTTCCTATTATGATGGCTGGCCAAATAAATGCTATGGCCCCTTTCTAACAAGCCCACTGACAGGCCTGCATCTCAAACATCCTTCCCCAGGGTGAGGTAAGTCTCTGACTTGTGTTTTCAGAGTTATTCTAAAGCACATTCAACCCAAAAGGTTTATTATTGAACAAGTGAAAAGGAAATGTCACCTATTCATTTATGTATATATGTGTGTATCTCTCTATGTAGACAGACACGCATTGATGGTACACACTTAGCTGTACTAAAAATGTTTTCTTTCCTTTCTTTTTTAGCAAAAATTATCAAAATCTTGTCTGATTTACGGTGAAACACAGCCTATATCTAAGCCCAAGCATTATCGATGAAATCTGCTAACTTGGATGCCAAGTGTCTAAACTTTCAATGTCAGTTCTTTTATACTTCCAGATGTTCTGTATGAATGACACATGGGCAATATCTTTGGAAAAGAAACACAATATCAGCTGGTTTGGAAAAATCCAACTCTTTCCTGCAGAAGTGTTGAAGGAAAAGTCTATATGAGAAGCTCAGGAAAGGAGGCCAACTTGAATTTGAAGTCATATTCAAACATTTGGTATCTTGCCACCTAAATTTTCTCACTTTTTATGTGGAATTGCTTGCATAGTTATGTCTCTGGCATCACATTCCCTTGTGTTATTCAGCTATGCTTCAAGTGCATATGTGAATGACTTTATCTTTAGTAAAAGTATGATTTTACTAGATGTGAATGATTTTACTTATCACCAGCCATTCCTTAGGACCTGACTTGATGTTCTTCTCCTGGACATGCTGGAAAAATGCACATGGATGCCTTATTACACTGCCTTCTGTCTCCCAAGGTAGGCAGGTAATTCAGTTTTACAAGACCCATTCAGGTTTGTCACCTGTTAGTGTTAAAAGCATGGATACAGCATGTACCTGGTACAGTACATTTTCAAACTTTTCATGTATGTTGCAATTAGAAGTATCCAAGTGTATGAATAAATGCAAAGCTGTGCATAAAATGTGCACTAGCTAAATATAAGGTGTCTGATTTTCTTTCAGAAATACGCGTTTACTTCTCATGTTTAATGTTACTAAGTTTCAACTTTTACTTTAGATCTAACATTCAGGAAGAAATCCATGTGTCTGCAGTAAAGTGGAAGGTCAAAGAAGAAAGCATTGAAGAAAACTGGGACACTGATGTTTAATCTGAAATCCAGTAAAATAAGGCTACTTTGTTAGTTGTTTATATATTTGTTTACTTTATCTCATATTTTGCTTTATTAATCCGAAAGAATTTACATTTTTCTTGCTCTGGAACTACTGCAAATGACTGCTTTCCCTGGTCACTCTGTCCCTTCTCTAGAAATAAAAATGTAAGCTCACTTTAAAGCAGGAAAACCTGACACTTGCATAGGTCTCTTTACCCTCTATGGAGTTCTGAGTTTTGCCTTTAATATTCTGATGTGAGACACAAACTGTAAGAAAAAAAGGCTTTGCAGTAGAAAAGACAAATGCAAATTCTACATTTACTTAAGATAAAGACGTATTCCCTGGGTAAAGTTAAGTTCACATTCCTTCATCAAAATCACTGTTGCATTTTATTATTTTCACCAGCTGAGAACATTCCCTAAGTACAAATGAATTGCTAACAAAGGTCAGCTAAACTTTGTAGTTGCAAAGGCTATCTTCTGTTTATTCTGGAATATGTTTTCCCTGTATCAGGCATTTTCAGCTTTGCATTTACTGGAATTGAGGCATACTGGCTCCATCAGGGAATTCCCCTAACAGCCATGCACAATTTTGCCCTTACACTATTTCACTTTAACAAAAATAGAGGACAAAACAGTGCCCAGCCTTATCTATGTGTGCAAAGAGGACACAGAAAAGAAATAGAGCTTTTTGAACAGCACTGATGCAGATGGTGGAGAGTATGCCAGTGTATACAGTTTTGGATTTGGTTTATCAGTGTAGTTAGTCCTTATTAACTAATTGCACAGATTTCAGTTGAGCTTGAACATATGTTAAGAAGAGATGTAGCCTAAAAAGTGTCTGCTCAAGAATGGAAAAATGTCTGAGGGAATGTTGCACTGTGAAAAGGTCACAAAACTATGACAAGTCCAAGCCTACTTATTCTGTATTACTGTATTTAACAGCAGAATAAAATATGGTAATCCTTGCAGCAACAATATTGGTAATTTACCTTTTCTGCTCTGTTTCTCAAGCATTTTAGAAGTTTGTGAGTGACCTCAGTCAAAGCTGACCACCAGCCTTTCTCAGGGTACCTTTGTCATGGCTGATGTGTGTTTTTACATGGAAGTATTTCCCTGCCCTGTTGTTTTGGTTTAAGCCCAGCTGGCAACTAAGCCCCACACAGCTGCTCACTTGCCCTGCACCAGTGGGACCAGGGGGAGAATCAGAAGGGTAAAAGCTAGAGAGCTTGTGGGCTGAGATAAAGACAGTTTGATAGGGAAAGCAAAAGCTGTGCACGCAAGCAAAGAAAAACAAGGAATTCTTTCAAAGCTATCCATGGTCAGACATGTGTTCAGCCATTCCCAGAACAGTAGGGCCCCTTCACACATAATGGTGACTTGGGAAGACAAACACCATCACTCCAAATGTCCTTCCCTTCCACCTTCTTCTCCCCACTTTATATACTGACTATGATGTCATGTGGTATGGAATATGCCTTTGGTCAGTTGGATTCACCTGTTCTGGCCATGTCTCCTCCCTATTTCCGATGCATCCACAAATTCCTCATCAGTGTGGCAGGACAAAAAGCAGAAAAGGCCTTCATTTTGTGTAAGCATTAATAACAGAAACATCTCTATATTACCAACTTTGTGTTCAGCACAAATCCAAAACACAGCCCCATACCAGCTACTTTGAAGAAAGTTAACTCCACCCTAGCCAAAACCAGTATACCTGGCTTCATTACTGCCTCAGAAGACCAAAACTTTTTTTTTTTTTGATCATTTATAAAAATCTCAAAATCATTTGCAAGTTCTATATGTCTAGACATTGCTGTTCCCTGAATACTTTTCCCTAGCTACTAATTGTTCTACAGAGCCTCTGCCTATATTAGAAATACCATACTTTTGAGCACTCTTGTGATGGTCTTTCAACCAAATGAGCACAGAATAGGATGTCCTTTTAGGCTAATTGGGAACAAGTGTGATCTCCAGAAATGAAGATTCATTCAGAGATGTTTAGTGGTATGATCTCCAGTACCAGATAAAAGTATTTCTGATTTAAATAACTCCAAATGAACCTTTTTCATCCTAATCAAAATCTGTATATAACAATAATTGCATGTCTGGATACACAGAATTTGTCTGAAAATTTTATGTCTGGAAATAAAAAAGTACATAATTAATATGGCCACAGTGACCCTGTGCTTCAGTGCTGCCCCTTGTAACTGAGCTGCAAGTACAGACAAAAGACAGAATAACTCACAAAAGGCCATCATGTCAGTTTTAAGAGTTTATAAGCTTTTTGTGAAAGAAATAAGAAATGTTGAGCACATCTAAATTTCTCTGGATCTCAGGTGAATCTCTGCAACTGTATCACCCCTTTCTTATTTCTGGTATATGTTTTTATTTATTGCAGTCTGATAATGGTTGCATGCATAGTCAGTCCAGAATGGGGGAGGGCAGAAGTCAATGCTGTGTCATTTCTGTTTCTACAGCCTGTTGCCTCTATGAAATTTTGCCAAACCTTGCTTTATTTGTTGAACTTTGTTTCCAGCTGCAAGATATCTACAAAAGCTTATTCCAGAAAGTTTCTCAGTAGCAGTTAGGGTTAATTACTGACTTCTCAAGTAAGCTGACAATTTTAATGAATTTCAGATGGTCCTAAAAATGTTGCAGTTCAAAAAAACATCCTAATAAGATCTGTTTCTTTGAAGTTGTGCCTTCATTTTGTTCCCTAACTCTTCTTTATAGGAGAGGAATCTTTGTTCTGCTAATTGAAAAACATTTTTAAGGTTTTAATTTCAAGATACTTGGAAATTTGCAGAGGGACACTGATAGACTTTGATGAAAGATTTTTGTTCAAGGTTTGCTGCTTGAAGCATTTTAGCTTTCCAACTAGTTACAATAATAATTCTAGAATATATAATGCACATACACCACTGACTGAGAAAGAACCAGAAATATAAAAGCATGGGCAAGGTCACTAATGGCTGATGTTGGACATTGTACTCACTCTACAGAGAAATAAGAAAATGGTGATATTTTAAAAAGCACCAAGACCTCCCACTAAAAGAGATCTGGGTTATCAATGTGAGATACTGTCTCAGGCAGTCATATAAAGCTTCTCATTAATTTATTTAACTGTAGGAATTAAATACATAGCAAACAATGTAGAAAAATGCAAGAAAAAAATCAACAAAACTTAAATAATTGGATACTTGTGAAAAATTGGCCTTGTCTGTCTCTGAGGATTAATTCCTTAGAACAGGCTCTGCAATCCTCCATGCGATTTAACCTCTGAGACACCCCTTTACGCACTGTGTGTGGATTTGTGTCACTATTAAAACAAATGCAATAATAGAATCACAGAATATGCTGAGTTGGAAGTAACCCACAAGGATCATCAACTCCTGCCCCTGTGCAGAACCATCCCCAAGAGTCACACCATGTGCCCCAGAGTACTGTTCAAACAAGTCAGACAGGCTTGGTGCTGTGACTTCTTCCTTGGAGAGCCTGTTCCAATGCCCAACCACCCTCTGGGTGAAAAAACTTTTTCTAATATCTAACATAGCCCATGTCATGTGACTCTTCCTGTGTTAGCTTATATAAAGTACTCAAATTATGAGACCACCCCTCTGGTTAATGAAATTCACCTATTTTATGTGTGTGAGCCCCTCTGTTGCTGCACACGCAAGTGAGAGCTTATAGATCTGCTGTTAACACAGTAGCTCTGCTTTTGCACACACCTGCCAGAGGAGCTCGCAGAAGAGCTTTTGCAGAAGCCCTGACCCTTCTGAGCTCTTTGGGCAAGATTTTCAGCTTGAGAACAACTCAAAGTGGACCTATGCTTGCTCCCACCCCCGATGATGAAGAACACTGAAAATCTCACATATTTATTACCCATACTTTGTTTGCTGTCATCTCCTAAGGCAAATGATCTGAACCTGAGCAATTTTTATCAGCCTGAAGGTGGAATGTCTCAGGGAGGCAGGTATTAGTAATGGTAGAAATGAAAAATAAATATTCAACTTCAATGAAAACCTAAATTAGGCCTGTATGGGGCAACTGATCACTAGATAATAAGGTGCATTTGTAGGCCACTGTCCTGTCCAGGAGAGTCCTGTGAGGCAGTGAGCAGTAGAGTGATTTATACCTGATAGTCTAGCATAAGCAGCAATCAGAAGAGTTTGTGCAAGGTGTTGGTTCACTGACACTTGAGCAGATGCAGTGACTGGCTGCATCTGCAAGCAGAAGGTTCTCCCATTGTCTTCCTTCCTTTCCCACTTCTCACTTCTTGTGTCCCATCTTTCTTCTATGACTGTAAGTTTTTACCTTACAGTCATAGAAGACCCTTACAGTCTGGGTCTGTTGTTCACCAGGCCTTCCTGAGAAACATTCTAACTCATAAAACCAGCACAAAAACACCAAGATTTTTTGTTTGCTTGTTGTTCTTGGTTTTTTTTCTTTTTTTTTTTTTTTTCTGGGTTTATTTTCAGTCGTTATAGTAAATTAAACTGGCTCTCAGAGAGGACTGAGGTGTGCCAAAGCCAGCACCAGATGTGCAGAAGGAGCATATGGCAGGGATTGGGTGTAAAAGCAGGCAAAGATGTGGAAAAAAACCCAGAATAGTAACTCAACTTTTGGGGCAGAATCAAGCTGCTGAATTTGTTCACCGCGTCTTGTGGTCTAAGATCAGACCATAATTCTAAAGAACAGTACTTATTTGTTTGCCCAGTGATGACCTTTGGGTACATACAGGCTGAAGTGTCTGTGCTTTAGACAAGTCTGATGAATTACCAATATACTACTGAAGCTCTCTGAATTTTGAATCCTAATAACATGAGCTCTTCTAACCCAGTTCTTTCAAACCAGAACCCTCACAGCACTTCATTGTTTGGTGTAGTTTCTGCAGCATACAGATTCCAGTATCTAAGGCAATATCCTTCTACAGGGTCCCCTGAGAGAGAATAATTTGCATTAAAGTTAGCACAGCAGTAATGCTATTTGACATATTTCGTGGAGACACATCCCAAGGCATTGTCATTAATCCTTGAAACGCGGCAAATACATTAAAAGCGAAACAGGCAATTAAAAAGCTTTTTTTTTAAAAAAAAAGATACGGCATTAGCATACAGAAACAAATACAAAAACTCTCCAAATCAATTTCACGATTCAAAACCATAATAACAGGATGTTCTTTCTCCACTCAGTTGTCACTGGAACCTTAGCATTTGCAGCAGTCACAGAGCACAGACTGTCTTTGGGCTGTAATACATAATGAACTTGGACAATGAAGACACAAGACTATTTAAAGCTTGGTAAACTATTGAGTAACCTTAGCATCAATCCTATAAAAGGCTGGAAGTCTACAGGGAAATATCGTTGATATAATTATATTCTGGCTGACCTTAGTGTGAAATAGAATACAGACAATACCATTTCATGCTGTCTCCAGACCAGGCAGGATATCATTAGCCCAGCAAGTGAAGCATTGCATTAATCATTTCTGTGCTAGAATTATCATTTGGTGCAAGTCAAGAAATGCCCTGTCTTATGGCTATTCCTTTGTGTCTCTCAAATTACACGTCTTTTAATCCTCTAAAACATTGGTTTTAAGTCTAAAGGTGGTTTGTTTCTGAATATACAGTAGAAATGTTTAGCAAGAACTAAAAGTTGCAATAATAAAACACATTTTTAACAGCAAAATGGTTACTAGATTGTTGCCATTTTTACTAACAGTAAGGGAAAATTAGCTTAAGCTTCTCTGTGAGTTACACTCTGTCCTTCACTACCATGCAGTAAAGGGAAGTAATTGGGGAGCTCCCCAATCAGGCCTTTTATTATAATTGATGTTACTGTAGAACTTCCTGTCGGTCAAGACTGGGACTGTACTAGATGTTGCATAGTCTATCATCAGAAAATTCTAGTGTAAGTAGGTTATCATGCACATTGCCTTCAGTGTCAATAACACAAAAAAGTAGGAAACTAAACTAAAGAGTTCAGAGCATAAATGCTAAGTAGAAAAAAGGCTTCTGTAAGTAGTCTGTGAAAAGGAACAAGAATCAGCCATTCACAATCCCACTGTTGTGGAGGAGACTGAACATCCCCCCATTGCAAACCAATGCAGTGCCATGGGACCTCTGGACTTGCAGTCCAAAGAGCAGCACAAGTCCGGCTCTAACCTCCCTCTGGTTTGCATATTTCTGTTCTATTTCTTGCTTTTGTTATTGCTGAAGCCAGGATCAATAAAAAAGGAGGATCCTTTTTCCAAATGAAAGAAGATAAACTCGTTAGGTTGAAGTACCTGAAAATGTGTGCTAAAAGAACTATTATACAGCATCTGCCAAAGCAACGTTTTTGTCTTGCTGAAATATTTTTTGCAGGAAGACATTCCATCAATATAAGCTCATTTAAATATGACACCCTTACTATTAATGATTTGACTACCTGTTAATTAAGACCAGACCCCTGCCACCACATACACTTTCTTTGCTAGCTCTATTTATATTTATTTGCATGTTTTGTTTGTGACTAAATTACAGTAAATCTATCTTGTGGGTTATTATAGCTAATGATGTACTTACAGAAAGTGAATTTGCTGTCTAAGCCATTAAAACAGCTGACTGCAAGATCAAGTCATATGTCTGGAGAGATAAAATATTCTTTGTAGTTTTTGTGTTTTGGGCCAGCTATTAAAGGTCTGAACTTGGTTTTAATAATTTCCTTCACAGGCAAATGACCACTGTCAATGTTGGACAAATTGCACAAATTTTTGATAAAAATGTTTTTGATAAAAAGCAATAAAATATATACAGAAGTGATGACAGTGTATGAATTACATTATCTAAGAGTTTCATGGTTACTAAACCTGAAAAGTCACGAAGACAGGCTCTGGTTTATCTAAATTGGCTCTGAGGAGTGGACATAGGCATCCCTCACATGAATAGAGTAGTGTGACCCGAGATCTAGATACCTCCTTCGAAAAAGCAGACCATGCTAACAGAGCCCAGGCTTAAAAATCACTATGTAATATGCTGTGACATGAAGCATTTACTTTTCTGAGGACTGTGCAAGCAGTTCAAAATTGGTGTGGTATCTAAGATCTAGTTTATGAAGAGTTTTCACATAGAAGTACTACTTTTCCATGAGGGTTTTATCTGGGCGACACAGGAATAAACTAGTGTAGATTTTCCTAGCAGTGGCATTTTCTTGCTCTTACTGCAATGGGTCAGCTCTGGAAAGTGAAACAAATCAAAACTAAAAATAAGAGGGCATGGCAGGATGAGGAAAGAGAAAATGAAGTACACTTCTTCTGTATGACTATATCCACAAAAAGCTGGCAGAACTAGGCGAGAATTGACCAAAACTTGCATTCAGATCCATAAGCTGATTTTCAGTGTTAAAACTGATACACAAAAATCAGCAGGACTTCAGTGGAGAATGAAGATTTGTGATTAGCAACATTAGCTTTATCTAGAGCAGCTCTTCCTGCTGAAGCTGTGAACTCAGCTGTGGTGTAGTGTGTGTGGCCTGGGATCTCTGAGAAATCTTGTTCAGAGGAAAGAAACTGTGAGAGAGAAGATAAGGAAAATATGATTGTTCTTCCAGTAAGTGCTCCACGCAATTTTCTGCCAGCCCTAGTCAATACATCCAAGGCTTGATTTATGTGTCTTAAAAACATTGAGCAGCTCCCAAAGCAGACTTCGTCCCTGGAGAGGACTGGATGGGTTAAGGTTAAAATTCCTTGGCAAAATTCAACCCTTTTAGGGAAAGAAAAGCAGAATAACAAGGCAGAGTGAGAAGATGTGAATAGCAACAGACAGACTGACTGACTCCTTTGGCTGCTGAATTGAGAATGCTAGGAGTGCATTTTCCTTGGTAATTGCTGTACATCTGAGTATTTCATCTAACATGAAGGTAAGACAGTTGCTTACTTAATTTGTACTGATGAAGTGAATATGTCAAGTGCAATGACATATGATTTTATATGGAGAAATAGCTGAAATGGTAATTGGACAGCACTGCAATAAATAAGAAAATTAAAAAACAAAAGCTTGCACAACACAGCTGAGAAAATAAGTGTGTACTTCTCTTATTTCTTAGCTGATTAGTGTAAAAATTGCAGAAACCTTGAAGAGCTGTATGAGCTAAAACAGGGAGGAAAAAGCAGAAAAGCAAAGTAAGTTTGCTCTTCTCTTTTTTTCAGGTGCTGGGGATTTTTCTGTTGCTGGAAGTTTCAGGCTTCTTTCCCATTCTTTCCAGGTGAATATTTATTTAATAAACGACATGCTGAAGGTTAAGCATGTATAATTAAGGTACATCACATGAGGCAGGGCTTAAAAGGTCTTCAGATATATTTTCTGGGAGAAACATACACTGTTTAGTGTCAGCACTGCCATAGCCATCAGTGGCACACACAGCCCCAGTCAGCTCCCTGCTCATCTCTGGATGGGGGCTGCCCTCTCCCTGATTTACAATGTGAATCTGGTCTTTGAAGCTTGTTTTATAGTTGCACAGAGCCATTGCTGATGTTTAGGCTGGGTGAATGTGGCTAGTTTCTTCTTTTGAGTGACCAGATAACCCAAGCTGGGACTCATTTCATTCCTACACAAAAGCAAATCCAAGTGATTTCATAGAAAGCCTGATCATAATACTAATTGTTAT
The DNA here is from genome assembly GCA_035041135.1 of Platyrinchus mystaceus. Taxonomy (NCBI): domain Eukaryota; kingdom Metazoa; phylum Chordata; class Aves; order Passeriformes; family Tyrannidae; genus Platyrinchus; species Platyrinchus mystaceus. The sequence continues at coordinate 58,531,116 of JAWWLV010000100.1, read as the reverse complement.
AAAAGGTCTGATTTACTGTTTAGGAAAGTTTTGCACTCATGCTTATGGATGGAAATCACTCATGATTTTCCTCTCTCCTTTTCTTTTTTTTTTAAATTCAAAAAACCCCTACTGGAACAGCCGTTCTGCTCCAGTCCATTGCCGCTGGAATTCTTTTGGCCCTTGGTCCGAGTGCAATGGCTGTACTCAAAAGCAGGTATAAATGGACACATCTTTTCTGTACTTATGACCTCATAAGCACATGTGCTTTTTTTCCAGTAATTAAGGAGCCACTCTATCTTTAAAACTCCGAATCAGGTGTCAGACAAAAGCCACAGCAAAATGAGAAAGATGAAGAGCAGAGAACTCAGAAGATAAATTATTAGTCTATTCCCAGTAATTTCCCTTTCAAAGCTATGATGTTCATGTTGTAATATAATTTGTACTCTTTTTATTTTGGTGATGGCTTCAAAAAAGCTCAACTGAACTGCTTGGTAAACATAGATATTCTTCCACTGACTCGGGTTTGTAACCACTTTCACTGATTTTTCATTAGTGGTGTCATGTCTCGAGGGGAAAAAAAACTTGGTTGTGAAGTGTTACCATTGACGAAACTAAGTTGATGATTTTTACACTGAAACTCTATTGATGTGCAAGACGCTTTTGATTTTTCTTTTCATCTACTTTGATGTTGCATCAATTAAGGACGGATTAGTCAAAATTAAACATGTGCCATGAGACAGTACTTTTTTCAGAAACAAAAAGTAGCCCACTTGATGTTAGATTTTACCATCTTCCTTAAAGGTATTGTTTACTTTGAAAAACTTTAATAACAAATTCATATCAGGCATGATTGGTCCTATTAAGGATGTAAAAACTCCCAGAAATTTCTTAGCAGCTTTCTCTTGTCTTCAGTTACATATGACATTTTTCAACAAACCAAGCCTAGCTTATGCCTCAGTCTAAAGACCTTATAGATAAAGGAGTTGTCTTTCCATTAAATTGAGGGTTTTTTACCATACTATAGTAATAGCAGGTGTGGTTGTTCTCATTAAAAATAGCAAATATCTTATTTCCTTACAGCAGCAGTGTGGTAGCATTGTCTTGACACTAGAAAACTATTCCTGCTTTACAGCTGGATTTTCTAAAATCTCTTGATTTGCATTCAGGTTCGGAGACGGACAGTAGCAGTTTATGGCCAGTATGGGGGAAACCCCTGTTCTGGGGATGCCTTTGAAACAAGACCGTGCACCCCCACAAGGGGATGCCCAACAGAGGATGGCTGTGGTGATCGGTTTAGGTGTTTCTCAGGTACCATCCAAGATCTTTTTCACAATTTTCTAGTCATGAAGTTAAGAAGAAAACCTTGTTATTTTTGAACTTTAGTAAATGGGCAATGTCTTTGCAGAACTCTTGATCTGCAGATGAATTTGATTTAGGTAGATGTTTCCTTTTTTCCCAGCCTTAACTATGCATGGGTTTAATTTAATCTGGAGCATTGCAGATAATCTGCTATAGCCCTGGTACACTCTTTAATTCATTCTGCCTTACTAATTTGCCCCAGAGAACAGTCTTTTTCATTATGAGAAAGTAGTTAAGGAGTGCATCCTTAGATGTGATTGTTTGAAGCTGTTCTTTGCTATAGCTAAGTATCATGGAAATCACCTGGAAACTAATGCTTTGTAGAACAGTCATTGAATCCAAGCAGCTTTCCATTACCTTTACAGAAGAGCACATAATCTCAGTAGGTAGAGACATATTACAGAGGACCATGATAAACATGTTTTGGTGCTACCAGAGAGATAATTACAGTTAATCATAAGCATCAAAGGATGAAAACTTAGGAAATAAATCTGGAAGTCAACTGTTTTATTAATATGTCATAAGCCTCAAATGGCTGTGATTCCCTCAAGTGTGCTATATACTATTTATTTAAATCTACATTTACTGTTGTTTCACAAGCCCTTGTGGGCACAGACTGTTCATCGTGGGAGTGAATATACTAATTAATGTAATAGATAAATAGGACTTCTGCTTTGATTTTAGGTGATCTATTTTTAAACTAATGAAGACTTCTTGCCTGTGCATGTTTGTTCTGATTTAGGCCAGTGCATCAGCAGATACCTTGTGTGCAATGGTGATCAGGACTGTGAGGAAGATGGTGCAGATGAAGATCGATGTGAAGAGAAGAAAACTGTATGTGATATTGACAAAACACCTCCAAATTCAGAACTCACAGGAGCAGGGTAATGTTCTGTGCCAGGCTTAGTATTACTGGTGCCAAATACACTTACATTTAGATGTGTTTACAAGCTCTGGGTGTACAGATAGACTGGCTGGGCTTATGGTAAAACATGCCATATGCAAAAGTGTTTAGTACAACTGTCTCCCTCATGCCAGTGGCTCAGTGTAGCCAGGATGTGCAAGTCTTTTGATCTGAAGTACAGAATAAAGCTTTTAGTCTTTCATTCCTGTTATTGAAAAACAGCTTTTAAAATATAAAATGAAATTTCAACTAATAACACATGATCTACTTCATGGAAAAAATGAGGCATCAATGCTCATTCTTTTTATTCATTGCTGTTGCATTTAGCACTCTAGATCCATATGGATTTCTATATATACATCCCATCTGCAACTTAGCAAAATAATTATCTGAAGTTTCTTTGGTGTTGTTATATCACTTGTTATGCAGTATACTTCAGATATAATAAAAACACCCACATTTTGGGATGGATGCCCTGCTGCTTTTGTGTTACAGTAATTGCTCCAACAATAAAATTTAAAATCAATCAAGACAGACATGAATGCCTCAATGTTAAGACATAATGAAATCTGTTCATTTTTCTTGACAAATCAAGACCAACATTTAACTTTCAATATTGTAACATGCTATCCATACTGCAGTTCTGCATGTATAGAAGTCTACCAGGTGATAACCCCTTTTCTTGGGTAAAAAATCTTACTTTGCAGATCCATCATTCATTTATAATGGCTCTGTAATTTTTGCCTCTCTGTCTTAATGACCTTTCATATTTTTTCTTCTTGTAGCTTTGATGCTATTACTGGTGAGACCAAGGGAAGAGTAATTCATACAAAAAGCTTTGGAGGGCAATGCAGAAAGGTCTTTAGTGGTGATAGGAGAGAATACTACAGGTTGAGCGAAAGTATTCTTGCTTATTCTTTCCAGGTATGTTTCCATTAAGCACAGCTTTGTATTTACAGTCATGATTAAAAATGGGAGAATGATGCAAAGCTTGCAGGGGCCCTTGGCAGGTATGTTCCCTAAACACAGCTTAACAACACCAGTTCCCTCTCTGCAGTCACTTATTATTTTGAAATACAAATCTGTATATGTCTTGCTAAAATAAAAGGAAAAAAAAAAAGATTAACCTTGATTTCTAAATCTCTAATTCTAAATCTCTAATAATCTAAATCTCTCACAGTTAGACAGAATGTAAAGACATCTTCCTAGAATAAGTAGTGGCTAAGAAATGTTTTGTGGGTGAAATGCAAGGCTCTGGGGTGCTTTGTGTAAATCTTTTAGATATGCTTCGTTTGAAGTCACTGTCTCAGAGATTCGGTTTGTCTCACATTTATCAAAAGCATGCCAAACAATCCTTAGTGTACTTTATTTCATAATATAAATGCTTAATATCCACATATTAACATCCATATATATGGATGAATGCTTTTCCAATAGTGCTTAGTACTTTTTATGAAATCTAAAATGGATTCAACCTGGAAAATGCTTCAGCTTTTTTTTGCATCAGTGAGGACTTGCTCTTTATGTTATCATTTGAAAATCCTGTATGAACCTATTCATATAGACTTCTATCTTTCACCTTCTAGGTCAAAGTTCAGAATGATTTCAGTTATGAGTTTTTCAACAGCACCTGGTCTTATAAGAAACGCACAGAGAGGTATGAAAACTCAAATAGACACAGTAAGACACAGGATGAAAGCAAGCAAAAGGTATGTATAAGTTGTCACTGTGGCTTAGTATTTTGCATAAACGTTTTCATAATTTTTATGTGTTTTTATAGTGAGATACAAATATTTATTTTGCCCAGACATTTTTGGCACAAAGTTCATGACATTATATATCCCATAACACTTCTTTGTTAGTCATTTATTTATTTACTAGCTGTATTCCTCACTATTTGAGGGAGACAAAGTTTGTCTTCTTTTGGCTTCATCAGATAATTGATTCATCTTTTCCATTTTTACTAGTAATTTACTGCCTTTTTTTTTTTTTTTTTGGTCAGTACCTTGGAGCAAAAAATTTGCAACAATTCTGTAATTAATGTTAATTTACTTTATAATGCATTTGCCATTTGTAAAACTCCATTTAGAGAGATATCTCATGTCCTTAACAGCCAGGAGGTCACAGTGCTTATCTTATCTTATTGCTTATCTTATCTAAGATGCCTTCATCTTATTTTAAAAGGAGATAAATAATTTGGGAGTAACTCTCAAGGATGAAGTATAACCTGTATGTTACAGCAAATAAAATCAAGTAACAAGTGCATGTATTTTGTGCCCCCAAGCAGACACATACAATGACATATTTTGAGACTCAGCCTATCAATGTTCAAAAGCAACTTTGAGAGTTTGAAATGAACAATATTGTATAGGCATATAGGATTTTATAACTCAGAAGCATCCTCAAAATGGCTGGAGACCCTTACAAAAAATGCTTATCTAGACAAAACAGGGTGCAAAAGACACCTCTCTACTGCCTCTGATTTGCTTTCAGACAAAGCTTGTTAACCTCCTATTGCCAGGCTTCTGGTTCTGGAAGCCACTGTGAGCTTTGAAGACTGATATTTTCCTCTCTTATTTGTCCTTATGCTAGTTTTCAAGTACACAGGAGGAAAAAAAAGATGTAGCAGCAAGTATAAATAAAAGTCCAATGATATTTCTTGACTTCAGGGCGTTCTTTTTGTATTGATTGTGTTGATGAAACATATCTGACAGCTATGTAAAGCTGTTGGTTAGTAGCCAGTGGAATATACACGCTGTCTAGCAACTGGGAGCCACTCTGATAGTGACATGGAGCATGACTGATGCCTTTTCCTTCCCCCAGAGTAAGCAGCTGATGGTTGTTGAGAACAGTGTGGAAGTTGCTCAGTTCATTAACAACCGCCCGGACTTCCTCACCCTTGCAGAGTCTTTCTGGAAGGAATTGTTCAACCTTCCAGTCATCTATGACTACAGCAGCTACCGAAGACTTATTGAACATTTTGGGACTCATTTCTTACACTCTGGATCTCTAGGAGGGCACTACAAAGTTATTTTTTATATGGATACTGACAAAATGAAAGCAGAAGGTAGAGTACTAGAGTACTTGTTGCAGGAAACAAAGCCAATAGTCAAAAATAAAAATTTGCATGTTTTCCCAGCTAATATCTAAAATCAAGTAAAAGACTTCTACAAGTCACCACATTCTCTTCATGAGCAAAAGAAAGAAGACTAAAAACAGGGCTCAAACCACAACACTTAGTTCTAAATCCATGTCTCTGACCTGCGGTGCTATAGATAGCAAAAACTTGATAGTTGGTTGATGACCTCATCAGGCAAAGCTTCAATTCTACTGCCAATATAAATTTCAAACAATGTTAAAATTTGAAAGTCACTTGGAGATGAAGGGTGGGTAAAACTGTGTAAAAAAGAATAAATTATGAACAGAGCAAACACCAGAGTGACATCTGTGATGGTAATCAGTGTGGAAGAATTAGGGACTGCTGAGAAAATAAATGAAACTAAACTTTTTTCCAGATACACTTCCCATCTCTCAGCCTCCGTCTGTAGGCTTTAGCAATGTGTGGGTCTTCCCACAGCACACACATGCTTGTTAGTTGCCTTATAATTTAGGCATAGTACTTCATGACCTCTCTAGCCAATGTGAAACTCAGAAATGAATCCAACACACTTTTTGGGTACAGTACTGTTAATGGATGGTTTATCTACAGGTGTCAGCATAACAAACTTCTATGAGTGTACCGCATCAGGATGGAATGCATTCATTGTGAAAAAGAAGAAAGTGCAATGCACCAAACTGGATGAATTACTACGGACTTCTTCAGGTAAATGTTCAATGGTGACTCATACAGTTGTCATGTGTCCAACCTTCATCTCATCCTAAATAGCTGTCAAAATGAGGAGCAGATGTTGATAACTTTATTGAATTCTGTCCTACCATGCTGAACCCAGACACCAAGTGCCTGGTTTAAAAGGTTCTCCAGTGCTCATCAATTATTGCTAATGCTTTACCAGAAACAGCACTTTTCTGGACACCCAAAGTCTGGGCTGCCAAGACACTTGCAGAAACTGATAATTATATATTATCAGTGTAGGAGCTCTTGATCCAGGCACAGGTGGTTGAACTGCACTAGTGAGTCCTTTCACTACTTGCCAGCATAGTTTTTGTGTGTAATGTTTCTATTTTCATTTGTAAATATAGCAATGCTGATACTTCTGTATTTCCTATCCTGAATCTATAGGAAGCAGTGGTAATAAGATTAAAGGAGACCCTTACATAGAAGGAGGAAGCCCAAGTGCTGTTGCTGGCCTTAGTTATCTAGAGCTGAATAATCCTGCTGGAAACAGTCGGAGCTACACCTCGTGGGCTGCATCAGTAACAGACTATCCCAGAGTAATTAAACAAAAGGTAAAGCTATTTTCCTGAAGCAGAGGTGAGCAGATGGGATCCCTTCAGAGGAGAAATTATTAAGCTACAGTTGGTGATTAGTCAGGCTGTGGTCTACACATTTTGTTTTCAGATCACTTTGTAAAAAAGAAAAGTTCTCAGGAAGAAAATGCCATGAAGCTACTATGATCAGCTATATTACAAATCTAAGTCTACAGGCAGGTCAATACCTGCAGGTCAATACCAGGCTTCAGTGACTTTAGTGGAGTTCTGGTTAGGAATAGAGAGTCACCCTCTTGGAGAAAGCCCAGATTTGAGATACCCTCTTTCCTGAAATGCATATTGGCAGGTCTGTGTGGCTTCCACTTCACTTGCCAACTTCTGTGTATCCTTTTATCCCTCCTCCTTCAGTCTGCATCCAGAAGTTTAGAATAACTTGAGATTTTGCGAATAAGACACTTCAGAGCTGGGTATGGCTATATTCACTGTGACCTTGTCTATGTCCATTTTGGGAACTGCTCACATGCTGAAAAATGGTATAAACCCAAAGTATTTCTGTCAAGAAGTTTTCAGCTAAATGTAAAAGCACATAATATAAAATAGGCAATGGAAATGTAAAATATTTTCAATTATTGTTCAGTGAAATATCATAATGGATTGTTCAAATGTCCAGGTTTTTTTATGCTAGGAAGAGCTGGGTGAGAATCCAGGTTGCTGTACACTGGTGGTCTGTGTTACACTTTTGTCTCAACCGTATGCTCATAGTTCAATTATGTTTAAACATGACTGATCTACCGATAGCTTTAAAGGATTGGTGTTAAGCAGAGCTAACTTTTCAGAAAATATTAAATACTAACATAACTAGATTTTATCTAATCAGCAAATTAAAGCATCTAATGTGCTAACTCCCATGTGCAGGACCATATGTCACAAATTATTTTCTATGCTTATAAAGACTTATATCCCAATTGTAACTATTTAAATTTACGTGTTTCTCTACTCTGTGTAGCTAACACCATTATATGAGCTGGTAAAGGAAGTGCCCTGCTCCTCAGTCAAAAAGCTTTACCTAAAACAAGCAATTGAAGAATATATGGCTGAAAATGATCCCTGCAAATGTCAGCCTTGCCAGAATGGTGGTGAACCAGCTGTGGAAGGAACACAGTGTGTGTGTTACTGCAAGCCTTACACCTTTGGAGCAGCTTGTGAGCTGGGAACTCTCGTTCAAGATCAGCCAGGTCAGCATTCTTTAAACTTGTGAGAGTTTAGAAGAAACAAACTGTGCCCTCCTGCTTCCAGAGTCTGTCTGTCCCACTGCACACCCATGCAGTGCCTGCTTGGGTCAGGTACCACTGCAGACATACAGCACAGGGAGGGCCATGTCAAGCCCGAGTCTTTGTTTAACATGTTTAAACAGTACTTACCAAAAAGCTGTTTTTGTTATTAATGTTAAATGCAGTGGACAATGCTAACTACTCAATGTTACCATCTATAATTAAGTACATATCCAGAATTAATGAGTATCAATAACTTAAAAAATTTTTGCTTTTTAATTTTGTAATTAGTTGTAGCTGATAGCTGGGTTTGTGTTCTCTCAGAGAGTGATAATATCTGTGGAATTATACTTATGTAAATGGCAAGTTGGGGAAAGAGAGAAGATTATATCATTGCAATCTGGAATTCTCTGTAAGGACACAGTTGGGACCATCATTAGCTTTGAACAGCCTGTGTTTTAAAATCACTCACAGAGAGTGCTTTAAAGAGAGTGGTTTAAATAGAGTGGTTTAATGTGAAAGATTCCCAAATGTTTCATAGGTGTTGTTGATGGACACTGGAGCTGCTGGTCTTCTTGGAGTCCTTGCTCTGGGGGAAGGAAATTGAGGAGTCGAACCTGCAACAATCCCTCCCCACGTGGGGGTGGGAAGACCTGCATAGGAGAGCAGAGTGAAAGCAGACCATGTGAAGATGAAGAGTTGCAGCATCTTCGGTAAGCAATAAAAAACATTTGGAGCACAACTTCAGAAAAATTTAAAAATTTATTTCAGAAGGGTGCATAAGCTATTGAATTCAGGGAGAAAATCACGTACTGAACTTTACTATTTAAGTTGAGAGAAAATGAAATTCAAAAGCTGTGAATCCAATACAAGGTAAGACTAGAAAATGGGGTAAAAGCCAGTAAACTTGACAGCGTACTATTTACCACTCCCTTGGATAGCCTGGCAGTGCCTGATTTAAATACAATTGTGATGAAAATGTGAGCATAATAGTCTTGAAAACAGGCTTCACTGAGAAGTATAGCATTTTGAAAAGGAAGACTAAATTTAAACTAAACTGTACTTTTGTTTGCTTCATAGCTTAATTGAACCACACTGTTTTGATTTATCCATAACTCCTACAGAATTCTGTTCGCATCCTCCTCCCTTGGAAAATGGATTTGTTCAAGTAAGTTATTTCTCTTGCTCTGTTATGTGTCCTATCCCTACCTTCAATGTCTTTACTACAGTTAATGCAGATGTTCATTTGCAAATTTGTATTTTTCTTGGTAAGCTGAGTGTCAAAGCTACTATATAGCAGCTCATGCAGCATTTTTTGCTGGCTGAAGTTTATAGGAAATATCCCAAAATTCGCACTAAAAATAAAATAAATCCAAAAAAGCCCACCCCCAAAACCAGAACAAAATCTTTGCTTTTCTGCATGATAGTACCTAAAGAGAAAAGTCCTTCAACCTATATATTTAGTAAAAGTTTTCTGAGCCACATAGATTTCATATAAAATCACAGGAAATTAGAGAATATTAGAGAAAAAAACACAGAGAAAGTAAACTGCCTATGGTCATCCAACAAACAAACCATAACAAAATTATAAACAGATTTTAGGAATCTTCACTCTGTAACTCACCATTCCGCTTTCTTGTTCTTTGGTGAAACTGTGATCTGGCAAGGTACTTGGCTAGCTGTAACTTGGGCCTATTTAAAAAAGGAGACTGAATTCCTCCCCTGGAGGAATGGATGATGCCTTTTCCATGTTATCAGGCTGTCAAAATTCTCCTTGCTCAATAAATAGATAAAAGGATTCGTTCAAAATCCAGTGGTTGCCTCTACACAACTGCTAACTGAGGCAAGATTCAAAATTTTGCACTCCCTCTTTTGTTAGTGATTTTTTTTTAATCAGTCGTTGCCTCCTACATTGATATTTTTGGTTCACAAACTAAAGGTGCAACTCATGGAGTAGCCTCAATTTTTCATAAGATCTTTCCTTAGAAGACATTTGGGATATAAAATGAGAGAAAACCTCTGTCTTCCAGTCCATCATATTAACCTTTTGAAAGCTGACAACATGCCATCCTAAGAATTAGTAAAGCCATTATCTCTCTACTGATCTCCCTTCAGCCCAAGGTTGTCCAAGGTCTTATTTTGCCCTGCTAATGCTTGATAACAGCCATATTTGCAGTCAGTTTATACATCATCAGGAGAGCACTGTTCCATACCCCTTTTGATCACATTTACTACTGATGACCAGGATTGCTCCCAATATTCCAGATATCTCATCAGTGCACTGTAGAGAAGCATTAATACTTCTCACTGTCTTCAGCCACTGCACCCCAGAATCAAAGAGAGTTCAGTGCTGCTGGTAGTTCTAATACTATATATCTAAAATTTCACCTGTTTATTTTGTTTCAGAATGCTGAAAACTTATACCCTGTTGGGAAAAGCATTGTTTATGCTTGCGGACATGGATATTCTCTCGTTGGTGATCCTGTTGCTAAGTGTGGCAGTAGTTTACAATGGCAAGTTGGAGACAGATATTGCCAGGGTATATCTAAATGATTCTTGTTTTGAAGTACAATTCCATTTCTGAATTCCAGTGAAAAATCTCAGAACATCTGCTTTCCAGCGACAGCAGGGGGAAAATACACACCCTCATTTCCCAGTTCTCTAGCCACAATCGGGTCTAAATTGACTTTTATTGTGAATCCAGATATTGTAGTACTGAATGAGAAACACACTCATGAAGTCTGGTTTTAAGAAAGGTTGGAAGTGATGAAGACTAAATTCCAGTCCAGGAATTCCTTCCTGTGGAAAGACTTTGTTGCTATATGCAAGTCCTATAGCTATATGCAAGAACCATGGGAATTTTCAGCACTGTGTTTCAACAGCATCCTTTTCTCCTTCTGAGCAGGACTGACTGTCCACAAATGCTAGTCCAGACTGTTTAAAGGCCATCTCTTTGTGTATCAGTACATGGCCTCCCAGGGTCCTGTATGTATGACCTCTCTCTACAGGGTTGTTACTCCCTATTATGAACCCTCAACAGAAACATGGGTCCTAAGGACAGAGAAGCCCTCATAATGCTAGGCTGCACCTGCAGGCAGCAGGAGAAGATACTGCCACTATGTCCTTAGTATTGCATGTTTGGCAGGTGTGATGAGTTAATATCCTGCACTAACATGATTGATATGTTTCTACAGGAAAATCAGCCAATCTGACTATTCAATTTGTTAAGGAATTTAGGAGAAGATAAAATACATGGCTGCTTTATGTAATCCACTAATTCAGTGTGGCTATCTTGAATGCTTCAATCCATAGAAACTGCTTGTCTCCTGCCTGACCTGGAGAGGGGTTTGCAAGGAGAACCATGGAAAGCTGTATATGAGATTGGTGAGAGAATAACTCTGTCCTGCCCACACAGCATGCACTTAGAAGGGGCACACTCCATTTTGTGTGAGCCCAGTCTCAAGTGGTCTCCTGACGTGAAGACTATCCAGTGCAAGAAACCAGGTAAGCCATTGCAGTCCTGCAAGTACAATGCAGGAGTTTCTTTCCTGTACCAACTATGCCTTGTGTAGTTGAGGTACAGACAGAGCTATTGCTGACCCAGTGATAAAGAAGCCACCAGTGGGAAGCACAGAAAACATGAGTGTATGTTTTCTTTGGTCTGTTCAAACAAGATGCCTTAAGGCAATTCATGTGAGGTTTCCTTATGGCTTTTTGCTTCACACTCCCCTACTGCTATCACATATTGTCACTAACAACATTTTAAGAGATTGTCTGGGATGCATGCTGTCTATTCTGACACCCCAGTATGCTTCACTTTCCACCCATGTTGTATAAAACCACCACTATATGAACTGCACCTTAGAGACAGAGTTTTTCCATGTGGAAACTGTTCGGTACACCACAGCCTCTCATGGCAGAGAAGGACAGGACTGGGTGACTGCTTTTGCTCATCTGACAGTCACACAGCTGATATGAAGTAAATGTCCAGAAACTGGAAGTGAAGGAAAAATGGTTCTTTAAGTTCATGGTGAGTGCTGTGTTGAGCTCTGGGTTGATATGGGCACACACTAGCAGAAAGGGAACTGGGCTACAGCATTCAGAAGCATTCAGAATTCAGAAGAATTCTAAGTTGTCTTTTCCAATTGTGGAAGACAGACAAGAATTTCTCTTGAGTGCTGCTGTAGTGCTGGTCAGTCACACAGGCACCCAAGCAAGTTGCTGCTTCAGGCCAGTAAAAACTTCACCTGAGGTCCCAGATGCTCCTGTATTCTCCTGGGGACAACAATCACTGCTGCAGAAGAGTAGTCTTGTCTTACATTTCTTGTCTGTCCTGTCCTTATCAACCAACTGCTACCTGAGGTTGCCTCACCTGCAGGAAGAGGAAGGTGACAGTCAGGCTTAGACTTCAAAAGGCAACAGTCCTGTGAGATTCCTGGTGTGTAAGTCATCTGCCACTGTGTCATAACCACATTCACAGGAAGTGTAGGGATTTCAGAAGGAATAGCATAGCTGTATGTAAATGACTCACTGCTGCTAAAGTGCCAGAGCAGCAATGCTGAAGTTGCCAGTTACTTAGGCTTAACTTCTGTGATTTTAACTTGGTTTTTTTGGATTGGTTGGTTGGGTTGTAGTTTTTGATGGTTTTGTTTTGTTGTTTTGTTCCGTCGCATTCTCAAATTCCAGAAATAATTAGAAAGTTTTAAATGCTTCCACCTTTAGAAACAGCTTATGCCTCACTCTATGGGAGTATTATATTAGTACAAAAGTTTTTTAAAAAAGGACAACAATTGGATTAGAAATCCAAGGAATTGGAGTTAAAAATACAGGGAATATGAGATAAGAAGGGTAAAAATTAAGAAGATATATATACACAGACATAGTGGCATAGATATGTTTGGGTGGGAGTATTAGTCAGCTATGCAACCAGCAATCCCAGGGATGAAGAAAATGCAGTGATTTTGGTGAAAATTTTCCCCTCTGCAGGAAGACAGAGTTAGGCCTGCTCTGTATTGCAATGCACTGCAACTCTTTTTTTCCCTTATTCTTTGTTAATTTCTGTCCATCTATTTTGCTTAGCCAGTCTTAATCTGTAAGGGAGATTTTATTTTTAAGAGAGGCAGCAACATTCTGGAGTACCAAAGTTTCATGTTATTAGCATGATACATAATGACACATAATCTAAAAAACAAATCAGTATAAAACCTCCTCAGAAACTTTATTCATATGGATTTAGCAAGGATTTGCTGTTACTTGCTACAGAAACCTCCAGAGAAATGTTTAGCAAAGTTTGGAATACAACTGTGTGCTTAAAGAATGGAACATCTGCAATGATGAAAATTCCCCAAGAATTACTATTGCTTTTATTTTTAAAGTGAGCACAGATTGAGGGCTAATGATGGAACTTGTAGTTTTGATTACTGTCAGTGTATAAAGATATTCGGGTTCACATTTCTACAGGCGACTTTCTACAGGGGACAGCAGTGAAGTCAGTAACTCTGAAACCTAATGACAAAGCCATTCCCATCTATGATTCAGCAGTGCTAAATTTAGAAGAAACAAATAGCTGCAGCAGAAATTAGATGAATGTTTAAGCTTGAACAGAGTACCTATCTCTTTGCATCTGAATTGTGACCCATAGATAAATTACTGCACTGTAACTTTGCAAATTGTACCGTATCTTTTTAATGGTGTTGATTCCTTCCATGCAGTAGATACTTTTAATAAACATGCAGAATGTGACTTTATGTCATGATTGCATAATTCAGTGCCTACTAAACTCAACTGATAATTTCAGAGTAGACCTTTAGCAGCCCTTGTTTTTCTGACCCTTAATGTCACTGTTTGTGTTCTTCTACTTCAGTGTCCACTGTGAAACCAGAAGTGACAGAGCCTAAATGTCAGCCATGGGAGAAGGTATATCAGTCACAATGTGTGTGCAAAATGCCTTATGAGTGTGGGTAAGTTCAGGCTCAATTTTGCAATCACATTCCCACTTTATTCAAGACCAATGACAGTTCTTAAGTCTTCAGTCCATAACAGAGGAGAAAGCTTTACTCATATGAGAAGGAGACATTGTACTCTGCTTTACAGCTCAATCAATGTCCTATTCATCCCTTACCTGCCCTGTTAGAACTGTCAGTGGGCTTTAGTAGTGATGGAATTTGGTTGGATCACAAAGGGTGAAGGGATAATTTTACTTTATCTGTGAAATAGATGGAAAAGATAAAATTATGTTTTCAGGATTTAGAAGATGGAGTAAAACTTAAAACAGACGCCCTTGGGACATAAATATCAAACCTGTAAGCTAGTGAAATAAAGTAGGTTTCTTTTTGCTGCTGAGAGACTCTGGGGTTATGAAAGGCACAGTAACCTAATTACATCTCACATTTACAGAGCAGCTTTCATAAGCCAATCATGTCACCTTTCCTGACCTCATGACTTGCAGATCAGGGTTTATTGTTTCCTGATTGATCTAAGCCTATTCTGCAATAAGCAATGCAGAAGAAATAATGTAAGGAAATTACATCACCTGGCACCGATGGCCAGTTGTGCCAAAGACCTCAGCACTCCAACATCTGGGTTGCTTTACATAGACTGGATGATGTCTCCTATAAAGTCATCACAGAGAGTGTGAGGTCTAGATGAAATCTGGCCAGGTTTAATGTGACAGCAGGAGCTGAGCAGTTTGGAAACTCGAGGATAACAGACCAAATTTGTCTTATCCATGTGTAGTAGGAGGAAGAAACTTTGAAGTCACTTCAAGTGATTTCAAGGTAGCAGAACTTCCAGAGCAGCATGTGTATTTTTCTTCAGCCACATAGACCAGGAGTGCCCTGTGTGGTGAGTTTGATTTAAGCCAAAATTAGCACTCTTTGAACATCTCAAAATTAAAATTAGTGAGCTTAGTTCAGATGAAGATGTGATCCACTGGGCAGAGCCCTAGGGTCTGAGGCCATTACCAGGTTTGTAATAACTCAGCTGTCTAACTATTTCTATCCTTAAACACCTAAATATTTTATATAATCTGCTTCTGCTCTTTTTCTCTCAATATTTATTTAAATAAGGCAACAACCCCTTCGCTGATGTGTTGAGGTTAGTTAGAATATGAAGGGACTCACAATGCTAGGGAAGGCCACGGGCGGAGTCATAGTAACTTTGGAAGTTAAATGAATTACACTGAGTTATTTGTTGAAGTTTCCTTTATAATTAATCTACTACTTGCCTGTTTCTCTTTTTTATAATTATGTTCAAAATAGCAAGAAGATAGATAACAGTCATTCCTATTACCTGATGCCATCTTTTCACTGTCTTGAAATAACATATCTGATGATAGAAAGATAAATCATCAGCTGTCAAAGCAGAATAATCTTCCAGCCTGTTAAGGCTGTAGGAGTAAGGCATGTAAGCAGATCTTGGTCCTTCCTCAGAGAGCAGAAGTAACTTGCTTTGCTGTGTCAGTGACTTTCAGCAGCAGCCTCTTCTCTGAAGAGAGCTGGGAACAGGAAGAGTTCATGTGGGAACTCAGGAACACCATGGCTTTCTCCATCCTGTCAATTTCCAAGACGCTGCCCAGGACAGGGCAAGAACCCCAGAACAGGCTGGTGAGGGGTAATTTGTCCCTACGGTATGGTGCCTTAGGTTAGATCCATTCTCATCAGTTAGAGCAAGGGAACAATCTCTGGCAACAGAGCTGCTAAATCACTAAAGCAGCTCCTGGTAGACCTCTGGCAAGGGCCAATTTCTGGATAATTCCCGGGCACAGCACAGGATTTACCAGGGTCAGGGACCATTCTGGTCTGATGCAGTCCCCATCTTCTGGGAGCAGAGAGAGTATGGACACCAGCTACTCTGTGTGAACTGTCCCTAGCAAAAGGAAGGGGTCAGAGAACAGCTGGTGGAACCATACAGATGGAACCTCAGCCTCCAGGACATGAGAACTATCTCCACAGTGAAACAAGAGATTTGATATTTTTAAGTACTATCCCCTCTTTTTTCCTCCAAATTTATTTACATTGCATCTATGTCTCTCCTGAGAGTTCTTGGCCTGTGGTATATTAAAACTTAGTGTCTTGAATATAATTTTAGGAAGTTAATATCATTTGCTGCGTGATGAATTTTTTGCGTCACCAAAAGTTTCCTGCTTCTCATTGTAGGTGAAAGGGAGAAGGTATTTGTGGACTTACAGATATTATTTAATTTCACTATAAAATATTAGTGAAATGTTTTTATTATCCTAGTCTTCTCCTTCAGAAAAAAATATTACATTTCCCACATTCACTTTACAAGGATTATTTCTTGTCTGTAATAATTTTTATTGCACTGCTGTGGTTCTCCCAGCCCTGGGAAATATCCTTTCTCAGCAATGAGTGCAAATTATTAATTTCTCTTCTGAGTGCAGATTCTCCATTCTTTTTCTTATGCATCTGAATATGTTGATGCCCACTGGCTTTCTTCTGGCTGACCCAGCTATAGCAAATATTTAAAGAACTCTCAAGACAGTTTCAGGCATTGTACCGTAGTGACTGTTTGGCAACACAGTCCATGAACTCCTGGATTCATACTTAAGCAACTGGATAAATCACCTCCCTTTCTTCTTTTGGGTGTTACTGAAGTGGTGCAAAGCAGGCAGATTAGTGTGAAGGTCTGGTCTTCATATTTTCAGATAAATTAAGCTGCCTTGTGTACAAGATTTTGACCTTAAGACTCAGATACTGAGATTTATGTTGGGCAAAGAAAGAACTTGTCTGTACAATTTTAAATATAACGAACAACTTAATTACAAATTATTTGCTTTACCTGGAACACATTTTCTTCTCCCAAATTTAAGACTACATTTAAAGATAGTGTTTTTCTTATACCTCTGTCTGTAAAGATAACTCTCACATAAATCAGTGCTCCACTAACTCAGAGGCTGTGCAGCCACACAAGCAAACAGTATAATGCATACAAATGCACCTGCTTCCTTTATCAGCTGCTTGGTGCTATGTATCCCTTGGGCTGTTCTCTTGCAGTGCCTCAGAATAAGAGGGTTAACCTCATTCTTTGCATTATCAAAAGAGCATTAAGGAAAATTCATGCAACAAACTTTATTGGTGATACGGTGGCTGGTATTTTGGCTAAGCAGAACAGTTAAGGGACCTTTAGCGGTTGAGGATACTAACTTAAGTGGGAGATGTAATATAGTTACTAAAAATATTTGGTCCCAGGTAGGTGCATCAAAGTTTTCAGGCTCAACTAGTGAACTTCATGCCATATTTTAAAAATCTTAAAGAGGCACTATGTTACAGTTTAAAATTTCTGTAAAGCAAGGTCTTCTAAGAGTTTTCAAATCATCTTTCAAGGAACCATTCCAAAAGCTTGGAGAAGGCTCTTTTCCTTAGTGTCTCATTTACAGATCAAAACCCACTTCCTAATTTCTGGGGGTGGGAAGGTGGGGGTGGGGCAGGGGGAAGAAAAATCACCTTAATGCTTGGCAAGCACGTGTGCAAAGTTTGAGTCAAGACATTCTCACTAGATTTCCATCTTCCAAATTCTTCTTCCCTTCTCGAAGCAGCCGCTTTCACAGGGAGTTACCCTCCCCTTTCAGTCAGCTCATTAGGGCCATGTGTATATACCCCATCAGCCTCTCCTGCTCACCAACCATCTATTTAGCTGAGACTGGCCTTCAGAAACGACCTATAAGACACTAAAAGTTTCTGTGAGAGTGTTTGTGAGCTCAAAATGAGAGGCTGTGCTGAAAATAAGACTTCAGGGCTGAATTTCTAAGCTCTCCATCTCACGGAGCATCTCTGCTCTCTGGTAGCCTGTGCTGCCCCTTACGCATGGCTGTAAAGTGCAATCAGGAGAACACAGGCATTTGCCATGCCAGACCATTGTTCTTTTGCTCACTCCATGCAGATGCCACTGATTGCATTGAGAACAAGTGGAGAAGCTTGGGGTTTGAAATTAAAACACAGAAGTAACGGGAGGTTTTTTTTCTTGCCCTCCTACACTTAGAGCAGAAACCACAAATGATGACAATTTCCTGGAACTGTCCCCAAAATAAACACAATTCAAGGTTGTCCAAGAATTGTTACTGCCACTTCTACACACTCATTTTTGTGGGGGTAAGATTACTATCCACATTTCAAGAATTACACCAGCAAGTTTCCTGGATAAATATTTTTAATAAATTTTTTGTGGAGATGCATGGGTATTTCTAGAAATATCTTTGGTCTCTGATGGTGAATCATAAGATTTTATTTGGTAAAAGCTGTGGTTTCTAAACAACAGCAGCATAAAGATCTTTAAGTATATTTTAATGTCTTAAAATCAAGAAATACTTGTACAAATTTTAATATTTGTGCATTTTCATATATATGATTATATGTATGAAAATATTTTCTGTGTATGTACTAATGTTCCTGCATATGTCATAAAGTAGAGAATAATTGAGATCTGAAGTATTTTTATCTAAAGTCGCTCTCTCACTTCTACCAAGGTCAATGGTAAATAGTAATATCCCTTTCCTTTAGACAGGACACATCTTGACTAAGGTGCAACATGGATAAGGAAGAAGTCTGGATTGTTCACATGCCTATGTCTTTAGTTCCTTGCTGCACTCTTAGGATAAACTTCAACGAATAGAGAAACTGGATCTGGACTCTTAAAAAGAGGTGCCAAGACAAAGCACATTTAAATAGTGCAATCTCTTTTTTTGTTTTCAGTCCTTCCCTGGACATCTGTGCTACAGATCAAAGAACCAAGAGAAACACAAGTTTAACTGTTTGCAAGATGCATGCCTTGGAGTGCACAGGCAGAAAATATTCTCTCACTAATGCAGAAAACTGCAAAACACCGCAGGCAGCTGAAATACCCTGTGGATCATGCCGTTCATGGGAAAAATGCAATGGTAAGAGATTCTTCACAATTGTAAGCAAAATTGTTCATATGACCAAAATGAAGTCTTTATTCCCAGTCACACATTAGCAGTTGGTCTGTCCTGGTATGGCATTTCTAATTCCTCCCAGAAGCACCATGCATTGCTAAGCTGGTTCAAACCATCAATCCAGTGCTCGGTGTCCAAACGTGGCAGGGATCTCAAACCATGGAAAACAAAACTCTTCAGGATATTGTAACAAAGTACACTATCTGGAGAAACAGTGACTATCTGACTTGTAGTCCCTGTTGAGTCAACATTTTGGTCCACTGGAAGTTTTGGGTGAAACCCTTACCCTACTCTTTTTCATTTGTTTCTGCCTGTGGGAGTCCTTACTGCTCACAGGAATAGGTAAACCTTTCCAGAAATTTGCCAAGCAGTCTCCCTAGCAGTATCTTGTGGCAAGGATTTAAATGTTTTACTGCATACTAGCTAGGAAAGCCAATTACTGTTGTTTGTACTTCACTGTCTATCGCCAGTTTCTGACATAGTGATTAAAGGTAAGCTCTCTTCCCTTAGACAAAATAGTTCCTGTCTTTTGTAACCTGTCTGCAGTGGAAGTTTTCAAATTCCCTGATATATTTCCCCTGAGTGTCCTACATTATGTTGCATTTAATGGAACGGGCAAGATGTCAAAATAACTTAGGGCTTTAGAAGTGCCCAAGCTAGAGGCACAGTTATTGTTATAATTTGAAAATAAAAATGTTACTTGATATGAGTTCATCTGTTTTGTCTAACAGTGATTATTTTTGAACAGACAAAAATTATAACAAAAGAAACAAAGATAATCAAAGCTGGCTGAAGCTTCAACAGAGACAAACACTGGCAAAATGTTAACATACAACAACAAAACAAAGACACTTATGAAAAACAAATCTCAAGTAAAATCTTCTTATGTGATTGTCATTGATACTGCTACATACACTTATTTATAGGAGTAAATACTTTAATGTTAGTGAAACTGCCTGTATGAAAATAAAGATACTAGTTGTAAGGGTTTGCATGATCGGTTTGTTAGTGTCCAAGGACAAATCTCTCATCTTACATGTTATCTGAGCTCTGGAGTCATAAATACATGAACCAGTTCGAGCAGTAACATCAGAGAAATCTCTGAAGCCCCTTGAGCAAGCTTTTCCCACAAATATGGTAAGCTTCCCAGAGCAGAGGAAGCCCCAGCAGTGCCCCACTTGTTTCTACTTCTAGTTTTTCCACGGAACCTGAGTATTAGCTGATATTACTGAAAGGACTAGGAAATTAGGTTAGGGAAAGAATCACAGAATCATAGAAAGCGTTGGGTTGGAAGGGACCTGTAAAGACCACCTAGTTCAAGCCCCCTGGCAATCAGCCACAACATCTTCAACTAGACCAGATTGTTCAGAGTCCCATTCAACCTGGCCTTGAATGTTTCCAGGGATAGGGCATCGACCATCTCTCTGGTCAACCTGATTCGGTGTTTCACTACCCTCATCCGAAAAAGTTTCTTCCTAATATCTAGTCTGAATATGCTCTCTTTCAGATTAAAACCATTAACCCTTGTCCTACCACTGTAGGTCCTACTAACAGGTCTGTCCCTGTCTTTCTTATAAACCCCCTTCAGATACTGGAAAGTGCTATAATGTCTCCCAGGAGCCTTCTCTTCTCTAGGATGAAGAACCCCAACTCTCTCAGCCTGTCTCCCCAGGAGAGATGCTCCAGCCCTCTGACAATTTTTGTTTCTTCCTCTGAACCTGGTCCAACACATCCATGTCTTCCTTGTGCTGAGCACCTTCCAGAAAATTTCTGTCAGTCCTACAGTTTTGCTGCAAACATTTTAGTCTGTTTTTTTTTTTTCTTTTTGATGACTTGAATGCTATCCTAACTGTTTTTCTCTGTGTTTTCTGTTTAGTGCAATCCAACAGCTGTGTTTGTGATGAAGATGATCTGTGTGAGGATGGAGGCATCCAGGTCTGTGCTGAAGTGAGCGGCTCTGCTGCCCATCAGACCATGACCGAGTGCGAGGTTGGGCAGCTCAGATGCCAGGGCCAGACTGTCACCCTTGTCAGCATAACACCCTGCGACACGCTGAGTAAATAAGATATGTTACAGTTTATTTTGGTTATTGCCAGGGGATATCTCAAAATGTGTTAGCTCTTGGGCAGGACATACTTTGAACCTTGCTCTGCCAAACATAAGCTCTGCTGTGAAATCCGCTGCAGCTGATGAGATCGTGCATCTGGTCAGCTCTGAATCAAGGCCTGAGGCTCCTCATTAGACAGAGATGTACTTGTCACTACTGCTCACAACAGAGCTCTTGCTTAGGCACCATCCTTAGCACTGGCAGGTTTACTTCACATTTCCATCAGATTTTGAAAAATATTGCAGAAGTGCAAGTGCCAAAGTAGCTATTATAGTGATGGATTACCATGTCTGACATGGTAAATCTGTTTTTCACTAAAGCCACACATATGCTTGCATTGAGTAGATCTGTATCAGCAAAACATATAGACTAAGCTTTACAGAGCAGGAGGTATGATTATTCTATTTTAATAAAGCAGTTTATTCCTACTGTGTGTTATTCAGTTGAACAAACAGTGTGCCCAGCACTGAACCTGTTGCTGAGCTTAAAGGTCAAAAGAGTGTGCATTAATAGGAAAGCCACCTTAAAGCAATGAGAACACATCTATGCTTGCAGCTTCTTGTGCACAGAACCACTTAATGAAAAATTACCATTTTACATTGTCATTGTTATTGTGAGCTACGTGGAGCACAGATAACTCAGTTGCATCTGTCATATGCATTTATGTTTGTGCCAAGACCAGTTTACTTACAGATGATTGCACAAAGAGGCCTTCCACCACAGTAAAACTTTGTTAAAGACAGCTGTTAGGGAAAACATATTTTCACAGCAACGGAGACATTCTGTATTCAGTTCCCCTGGAAATATCTTTGGACAATCTTCAAAGATTGTTCCTGAATAAAAGAAGTGTCTTACACTCTTTCCTTACACAGCTAAGCATGCTCTCTGGTGTAGTCAGACAGTGACACCTTTGCTTACATATTATAAGTTCATTCATGATCCTGTGCTGGCAATGCCATCCCTTCTGACTGTTCAGGGATACAAACAAGGACAAAGGGCTGGATAGCAAGTGGGCGTTCAGGCAAGTGCAGTACTACAAGCAAGAAACATGCTTGCTTTTAAAGCAATGGTTGTTATTTCTTACTATCAATAAGATAGTAAGAAGAAACACCTCTTTTGGTTGTCATGTTTCTACCAGTAGGTTCCTTGCATAATCCCTACCCTCAGCTGGAAAAGCTTTGCTTTGGGTGATGCTGACAATGAGGAGCAAGACAGAACAGGAACAGCATGCTTTTCCTTGGAGACTCTCTCTTGTGGGGGCAGCTATGTTGAGGGAAGGTTACCACCACACTAACTGAAAGGACCTCCTGACCTTTATGCTATCTGGAAAAGAACTTTTTTTTTTAGCAAATAATAATTTTTTGTGAATAATATACAGATGAAAACAAGTAGAATAAAATCCAAATAAATTTAATTGGGTATTAACTCTTTATTATTTGCTCAGGAGTACCATGTTTGTAGAGCATTCAGGTGTTTGCCACTTGATTACTCTCCAGTCACTTGTCCACAATTTCTAACCTTTTTCTTGCGGTAACTGGCACAACATGTGATTGCACCATGAGCCCACTGGGTAGCAATAGGTTCTATAGCTGCTGAAGAAAAGAGAAAATCACTTGGAAATTTCATGATAAATAACACAGAAATAATAGTGACTTGGTGATTCATGTCTTCAAACATAGGGAAATGTAAAAAACCAGCACAGAGCCTCAAGAAATGTTGCGAATTCCTGTTCCAAAAAACAGTAAGGTTGCGTGATAATCATCTCAATACATCAGCATAAACAGCTCTCCATGTCCATAAAATAAATTAGTCTGAGGTAGCGCAGACAAAATATTAATGAAGGCTGCATTTCAGATGCTTCATTCAGTCCCCGGCATCCCACTGTTTATTTGACTCATCTAAATCTTTTCAGGGATCCTTTTTCTCTCCTTTTTCTTTCTAATTACCCACTCCATCTTTTCCCCTCCTGATTCTCAGCCCAGTCAGCTCCTTCTGTTTGGACACTTTCCCTCCTAGCTGCCTGACTGCAGGTGTCCAGGAAGGATCTGCTCCCCTTTGTGCTGTGACACCACAGTCCTTTCCCTGCCTGACTTACAACTTCCCTGGCATGTCAGGGGCATTTCAGTTGCATCACCCCTCCTGAAAACCTGAGAATATCTTACAGCATTTTAGAACAGATATGATGTGTGGTGGTTTTTTTGTTGTTTTTTAACTAATCAGCTGATTGTCTGATGCTGCTTGGGAGGAAAAGTAAGGTGAATAGGTTGAAATTGTCTTCAAAGCTATGGAAGTATGTATTGAAGGAAAACCAGGTTCTCATGTAAGAACAATGTCTGGGACAACAGTCTGTCCAGTCATACATTCATCCCTATGATATGCATGTCTGCTGGACACATTTTGGCCCTTTCAGTACAGAAGCATCTCCAGTCACTCTGGTCCACCAAACTGATATTAAACTAATAAGGAACTGCAGGACATTTTTTCTCGGTAAGAAAGCAAAATCAGATGAATTCGTGTCACACAGGAGGAACAATGAAGAGACCATGATTGCATGGAATCAAAATTACCTGGCAGAGAGCGGTAAACCCCTTTATTTTACCTGAATTAAATAGACACATGCTTTTTTTTTGCGTGCACATTTTCCTCATCACAATGTGTCAGGGTACTTGGGAAGAATTTTATATTAGATGACCTGAGCTTTGGACAGCTGTGGCAGATTAAATTTAGCTCAGATTGAGGTAAGGTAAACAGATCTAGATACAGAAAAACTTGTTTATCCCTACTGATAGGATCATCTGAGGCCAGTAACTTGGAAGATAGAACAAACTTCTCTGTAAAAAGGCTTGCCTCATGCAGAGCAACAGGTTCAAGAACAGGAGAGTCTGTATCCCTAGTGGGCTTCTCATAGATCCTTGAGCTATATATATATACCCTGAGCTATATATATATACCCTGACATCCATAGACATCCGCTGCCTTCCAGTGTGAGAGACACATGGAGCAGACTGCTGTGGTTCTTAAACCATTTCCTGATTTGCTGACCTGGGCAGGAACCTCCCGGGTGACAATAGATCAGCAGTTTGGTGCCCTGATGAAAGCATAACATCACTAAATGAAAGAAAAATATTTTGAAGTAGAACATAACCTGAAAACATTAAAAAGCTGTCAAAAAATAACATTTACAAGATATATTTTCCCCCTCCACTGAGAGGTCCCTTTTCTCTCCTGTTCTGTTAATGTCTTCTTTAGACAGCTTTGGCCAGTACACTTCTACTATTCCATCTCTTTTCTCATAGAGCTTAACTTGCTGTTTCCCCTCACTTGACAGTCATAACCTGAGGAAACATGCTTGAAACTTCTTTGGGGACAAATCTTTACGCCTGATGATTTTGCCAGTTGCTTCCAGTATGGGAGCTGTTTCATCATTTCTTTATTCATTCTCTCTCCAGCCCCAATAGAATCTTACTCCATAACCTCCTGCCCTGGTCTTACCCCCACCTAAAACTATTGAATCACTATATTCATAAGGCTGTTACAGATCAGCTCCACTCCCACCACACTGTGGCTCTGCTGCATTGCTCACTGTAATGAGCTGCCACTGTGAGAAACAGCAGAGCCATACATTCCTGTGTATGACAGGGGTTGCAGGAATACAAATTGCTATTGATTTCTTTCTCTGTCTACTGCAAAACACAGAGGAGTTGTCTCTGACCAGCAGAAGGATGGTGCCGGCACACTGGATCTTCTGGCTTAACTCAGATTGCTTGGAGCTCAGCCTCTGGGACCTTCTCTCCTGCATGTGTTCCTGAGGCAGCTGTTTTGAGTTCTTATGGTTAGGAGCCAGTGGGCAGATTCTCTGCACCACAGCAGAGAAGAGAAAACTATCAACTCACTTTAGCACCTCTCTAACTGGATTTTTATTATATTCAAGCCTCTAAGAACTGTTTTAAGTGTGAATATACAAAATAAAGCAGTGACAAACAGCTGCAAATAGTGCTTTTGAGCAGAATGATAGTTTAACCAGACTGTATCACAGCAAGAACACTGAGATTTTTACAGTGATTGTAGAGTTCACTTCCTGAATAATTGCACCATGTATAATGATAACTGAACTTGATCATACTACAGGCCTTATTGATCCCAACAGGCAACCAAAAAACACAAGCAATGTTCTTTTATTTTGGGAACTGTTACTCAGGTTGTCAAATCTTATGATGAGGAGAGCTATGTAAGTACTGGGACATGCATAAAGCACAAGCACAAGCATTCTCCTTGTGCAATTAGTCCAGGCATATGTAGCGTCAAAGGCTGCTGCAAATTCTCTCAAAACAGAAAAAGATGCCAAAGCTGGCATTTCTTGAGTGAGAGTGAATTTATTTGGATCATCTCCCAGGACACAGACATGTTGATATCTCCCTGAAAATAGGATTGTCATCTTTGTTTCAGTACATACTATTGCTCCCAGAACACATGTACTGGATATTGTCTATCTGAGAGTGTAAAGCTCCCACCAAGTTGCAATCAAAATGCTTCTGATCCTTCAAACACTGGTTGAAACAAGAGGAAGTAGTATTGTGTCTCTCAGAGGGAAAATTTGACACATTATCTACAGAATGGTTGGAGATTTGTTCTTTTTTTCTCCCTGCATTGTTTCCTCTACCAGATTTTATGGAAGCTCACCAATAAAGTCTCATTCTGAGACAGCTAAATCTCTGTGAATCCCAAAGATGGCCTTAGGCTATGCATATCTACTCTTCCTGCTCTTTAAGCTGTCTAGACTCACATAGCCTGATCTGGAGACCATGTAGCTGCACTAGGGAAATATATTGGCTGAATTACTAAACCCTGGGGAGATTGGAATGGATTAGCAGGAACATAGGGCAGTGCTTTGAGGCTTCAGCCAACTTTAAGGCTCTGAAGAGGTGGCCCAAATACAGAGCTGGGGCCAGCAGTGCCAGCCACAACTGCATCTAGCAAGGACTAATTGCTCCTGCTGCTTTGTTGCTGCAGTTAAGGTTTTTGTCAGTATTTACAAGTCTTGTTGATTTTAGAAAAATAAGATGTGTATCATAAGGCTAAAAACTAAGCCAGAGTCCTGACATGCAGTGTGTACCTACAGTGACAAGAATGACTAAGCTTTTGGTGGAATCTCTCTCTGCATGCTCACACATTCAAGTCAGCTGCAGCCTAAATGGGGGACTGCAACATCCGCGGCTGTGTCAACAATGGAAGCATGTGCTGATGCCAATGCTGAAGCATGTTCAGTCCATCCAGATGTATACTTTTACACATATGTGCAGACACATACCTGCATACACCCCCAGGCACACCAATCAAGCCAGTAGGGAATGCAGCCACTACCCAAATGTTTCTTGGCAGGGCTCTGCACATTGTGTCAGCCAAGAAAAAAATTCACATTTACAGGAAAACTACTGATGTTCTCACCCTGTTACACAGCAAAAAAGAGTGTTGCACAACAAATATTGACACAGCAACTCTCAGAGGAATTTCACAGACAAAAGAATATATTCACAGCTGCTAATGCAATAACCTGGGATTTCACATATATTTATTAAGAAATTATTCCCTAGGCAATGAAGCCAAGGACATGAGGTGATTATCATGAATTATCTAATATGATCAGGTACTGTACAAAGCAGGTTTAACTTAAAATAGCTTGAAGGAACACACAGAGTATTGCTTGAGGTTTTGTTCAATACTGAAAAGAGATCCTGGTTTCTTAAAATTTCCCAGCCCCATTTAGAGATCTCAGATGACTGAAACACAAGGGTCAAGTTTCATTTATACTTCAAAAACTGGAACATTTCTGTGGCCTTGAAAACTGACCCTTTGGACTGTTGCCTGTCCCTAATGGACTGTTGTCTGTCCCTAATGCGTGCTAAAGAATTTCAAAACAGATATGGGCATGTGAATAAAGTAAATCAAGTCTAGGAACTCCTGGGAAAGAGCAAATAATCACTGGTTATAACAGTAAATAAAACTGGACAGGCCTTATTTTATAGTCCCAGAGGCAAAGGGATATGGGTCAGTTCATTTCCAGTACCACAACCCCTCAAAAACAGTTGTCGGTGCTGGTAACAGACCATGGTCCATGTGAGTAGTTCAGTTGTGCCCAAATGCTCTTTAGGGGGAGGCCTAGCCAGCACAGACCAAAACCACATTAAATAATTCAACAGGAAGGATACTCATGTACCCCTTTCTAAAGCCCACAATGTGGTCTTCTTTCATTTTAGCAGCACAGATACCATCAGGCCACTTGACCGAGCACAGAAATGGTGACCCCCCTCTGCTGCTTTTCGGGACAAAGAATGAAAACCACTCCTCTCAAAAAATACCCTGAACATACACAAGAAATGAAATCTTAAATGCAACTGCTTTATAAAGAAACAGTTCTGAAATAATTCCAGAAAATTAGCCCATTGCTGAAGTCCAGCTCTGAAGTGCTATTTATTTGCAAAATAATTTTTTTTTCTATAATGATCACTGTGATAATGGTAGCTCCCAAAATGATTTTTTGAGAGGACTGACTTGCCAGGCTCATTTCTACCTTTCAAACCTTTGCAGTACAAAGCTTTGTAACCAGAAGTCACAGAACTTTTGTGAATCCAAGGACTGACCATCAAATTTAGCACTGAAAATGTGAGACCTAAATCAAGGCCTTTGAAGGTTACACACAATGCATTTCCCAGTGGTAGCAGGTCTCCTTCCAATACTTACTAAGACTTTATCTTTTCAGTAGCCCAATTCATGTCAATGTCACAATTACAGGGACCAAGACACAGAAAGTGGGGTTACCAGTCATCGAGACATTTTCAATCAAGTACTGGAAATCTGGCTTCATTCTCTTCTATTCTGCAACTTTGACAAGGACATAAATATCTCCAGAGATGTCACTATCAAAGGAGAAGAACCTTAATTGGAAAATTTGATAAAAGGCCAGTTTACTTTTGCCTTCTGAAATCTAAAGAATGCTTGTCAAATCCAGCAGCCTTGCTGGTGTGTGTCATGGTTCTTTGTCCCTGCAGTCCTTGGAAAAGTTGTTTTTTTCATAGTTATTTTTCCAAGATGACCACCTTTCTTAATGCAATTTATCCATGCTGGGGAGGCACTGATGGGCTTCAGTGCAGTCAGGGTCTTCCTCAGTCCTGCACCCCCTCAAAGAGGCTGGTAGCATGTTTCTCATTTCTAGAAAGGGGCTGTGGCATCTATGCCATCTCCTTGATATAACCTGTGTCACCCTGGTTAGGTGTGTACTATAAACACCAGCTGTGGAAATTGAGGAAAACAAAAAATTAAGTACTTTAAATTAGTCATAGTTTATTCTGCTATAAGTTTCAATTGTCTCTAGCTGAGCTGATTTCCAGGAACAGATCTCATTTCTTCTCTGTTGTTTATTGCAGCTCTCTCTCGGGACTGGTAATATGAAGCTATAGATAGGCTACCTTACAGTGCTGTGTCAGAAAGCCTTCCTGAGATACACGTAAACAGCCAGTGAGCTGCAGAAACAGCAGATAATCAGCTTTATTTTCTCCCTGAGTGGGTTTTAACACATGGGTCACATTGACCAGAACCTGAAGTGTCTGAGACAGCATTTGACAAGACCTGCTTGTTCAGCAGGGGCCTGAATTTCCCACTTGGTGCACAGTTACCTACAATCACTCAAGTGTGATAGATTTTGTGGTTGATTTGTCTGAAAAGTAAGATATCATCACATGAAAGCTAATGCTCTCCTATCAGCTGCACAATTACACTGTGCTCACAGAAGAATCTAATAAAAGAAGAATACTGATTTTATTATTTAGCTAGGTCTCAGCAGCAGAGAATAGTAGAGGGAGAAAGTCCCTGGTAACCAGGTTATATGACCAGTAAAGAAAATACCTTTAGAAGTTTGCACTTGCTGACATGATTTTAATTTCCAGATAAATATGAACTTCCTGTCAGGGTGCCACAAAGGCTGGGTTCTCCCTACAGACCCCCCGAGCAGCAGGCAGCACCTGGCAGTTCAAACCTATCATGGAATCATAGAATGCTTTGGGTTGGAAGGGACTTCAAAGATCTTCTAATCCAACCCACATGCCATGGTGTGGTAGTTTGGTCTGGGCCTTCCTTGGTGACCAGTTTGTAGCCAAGGAAGCGCCCAGATTTAACCAGTATTCCCTACGATTTTTACGTAAGCCGAGGTATAAAAAGAAAGGAGGAGAGGCTTTTGCCCTCTTTCTTTCCAGTGGCTTTGGAGGTGTGGGTTTCCCTGCTGTTGAGTCTGCCGGGTGACTGAAGAGCGAGGCCTGGTGGGGCCTTGTCGACCTTGGGAGGCGGAGGCTGCCGGCAGTCGCTCCAGAGTGACTCTCCACTGTCCCAAGGAGAGTAGTAAGATATTCTTTGCTATTCTTTGCTAGATCATGGGCTATTGATCGGGAGATATATATATATATATATTTCATTTTGAGTTTTGTTCCTTTTTTATTTTTCTTCCGTTCCCTGTTCCCTTTCCCTTGTGGAATTGTATATATATTTCAATTGTATATAATTGTATATAAGAGTAAATATATATATATATTGCTTTAGCTGTCTCTCGTTTTGGTTCTCTTGGTTTTTTTACTTTTTCCCCTCTTCTCCC
>JAWWLV010000100.1:58470509-58501436 GCA_035041135.1 Platyrinchus mystaceus | reverse complement strand
CTCTTGGTTTTTTTACTTTTTCCCCTCTTCTCCCTTGGTTTGGGGTGTGGGGGGGAACTTCTTGTGGTGGGGTTTGGGGACTTGGCAGGGAGCCAGCTCCAAACCATATCACATGGGCAGGGACACCTTCCAGTTTACCAGGTTGCTCAAAGGCCCATCCAACTTGCGCTGTCCACAACTTCTCTGGACAAACTGTTCCACTGCCTCATCACTGTGGTACCAAAGAATTTCTTCCTAATATTTAATACAAATCTACTTTCTTTCAGTTCAAACCCATTTCCTGTTGTCATATCACTACATGTTCTTGTAAGATGTTCCTGTCCAGCTTACTTGGGGGCCCATTTTGGATACTAGAAGGTGATATAAGGTCTCCCAGAAGCCTTTTCTTCTCCAGACTGAATGGCCCCAACTCTCTCAGTCTTTCCTTGTAGGAGAGGTGTTCCAGTTCTCTGGTCATATTTGTCGTTCTCCTCCAGATTCGTTCCAACAGGTCATCTTCCCACTCCCACTCTGCTCCTAGGGCATCCCTAGGCCTGTACACCTTCCTTGGCACGAGAACAGGCCAAGGTCAGCAGGGAATATTGTTTCATAGCAGGAATCCCAACCAATGAGGTCCGTGGCCAGGCAGGGCCTGATGGCCTTGAGGGGCTGAAATGGTTTCCTAGGCCATGGATAGGGTAGGGAATTCCCACGGGAAGATGGTCTTGACCATACGTGTGCATGTGACCCTCATGCCTTGATGCTTGACATCCCACATGTGCTCTGGGTAGATGATTTCTGCAGATAAGGATGATGCTGGATGAAAGACTGTTACTCTGCAAGTTATGGAAGTAACAACTTCCAAAGACAAAAGGGGAATTTTAGCAATCAGTTCAGCTACAATAAGTTCAGCAACAATCAGTTCAGCTAAAATAAAGTCTTGTCTGCTCTGGTTTTGGTTACTGCAGGTCCTGCAACACCTGGGGTCACTGGGTAATGAGCAGAATGCCTGTTTTTTTGGTGGCTGGCTGTGTTTCATACAAACACCCTTGTCTCTTCCACCCGCATGTGAATAACTCCAGGTAGTTTCTAGCTGACAGAGCATGCAATGGGAAGGAGCCACAGGAACCTCTTTAGGTCCTAAATACCCCTTTGGGAACCAGCCTCTAACCTTGAGTTATCACAGTGCTGAGTCCCACAGCAGCTTTGGTCCCTTGTGGATGGAGCCAGCTTTTCCTGAAAAAAGTGGCAATACAAACAGCACTGATCTGGTTGACAAATAATCTGGTGCTGGAATTTAAATGCTAGGAGTATATATACTTATATATTTCAAATATATGTATATATTTTTAAAAAAATAGAAGAAGTAGGATTAGTGTAATCCAATTTTAGATATCCATAGCGTAAGTATGTGCATTTTTCCTAGTTACCTCCCCCCGGCTCCCTTCACAGTCAACAGAGGAAGACAGGCACCTTAAGGGCATGACTCATCCAACCTGTTTGGAGATGTCTACCTAATAAGACAGAAATTCTGTTCTCCAAGGAACAGTTTCTCTCCTCAACTGGTTAAAAGGACAGTGAAACATGATTACCTTGGGTGCAGCCATACACCTTTAGGGGCAATCTCACTCCGAGTAATCAAGGAAGAAAGACCAGTTTGCCAAAATCCTTCTGCACTGGAAATCTTCACACGTACTCACATAAGAATACACAACCTTGGGAGCCTGTTGAAAGACCCCTTACAAAAATTGAGTAAAATTGAGATGTCTGAGCAGACGGTTATTATTTTGGTTAAGTTTTTGTTTATAAACAATGTTATTTGTGGCATCTTTATCCCACATAACCCCTCCTCAGTAAAGTTAAGTCGCTTCTGTTACAGATACAGCTGAAGCACACCTTTTCTGAAGAAAATAGTCAAAGCCTACTGCTCAAGGACTTCTGGGTGATAAGAAACATTATGGATTTCTTTCTCTGAATACATATCTGGATGCATTGAGCTTGAGCTATCATGAATGCCACAATTTATACTGCTGCTGGAGATGCATCCCTGCCCTCCCTGGAAGGCAAACCCAAGAGTGCATCAAAGAACAGTGAGCTCTGCAGAAACCCAGTGGGAAAAATCTGGCTAAGATGGTCTCTTTGGTGACTCACTGGGAAATTGTTACTAGCAAACACACTGGTGCCTATCTTCTCCTGTGCTTACTGCATCTAGCAATTTTGCATTTAATAATCATAGTCTCGTTTTGCATCAAAATCTTAAATCAATAGACAATTACCACAATTACTACAACATTTTAAAGACACTGGGCCTCAAACATTGAATACAAGATGTTTTCACAGCTGTAACAAGAAACACTAATTGCTACACCTAAGTAGTGGCTCATAAGCAAAAGTTTGGCTGTTGATATTTAAACCCATATATGTGACTTTTCTTCAAACTCATGGAGAAAACTCTGGATTACTTACTCCTTTCTGAGGTTGCATAAGGATAACCACTATAACAGACACTATATATGTATATGTTCAGTTCTCTTCTATATTTGCTCACATTTTGCATTCTACATTATAACAACTATTTATACAAAAGCCATGGTGAGAAGCCCACAACAGCAGCTGCTGATTGTCCAGCCATTGAATCATGCCTCAGCAGTCTCAACATCGTAAGTGTATTCTATATACATTTCACATACTCTTGTGCTAGTGAAAAATTAGATATGCTGGACTGTTGTATGGATGTTTGTGTCAATGGAAAGGCTCATTACATTTATTTTGGATAAAGCCTTCTCTCTAATGACAAGAACAAATAGATGGGGTTTTTTTCTGTGTAATAGTGAAGCTGCATTACCAAGAAAGCTGTCCCTTGAGTACTGGTAAGGTCTCTGTGACCCTGCTTATCCTGACAGATTCCCTTCAGGTTTGCTTTATCTTCCCCAATTATAATTTATGATCCAAGGCAATGATCCATCAAGCCAAATACATTGCTTGGGGCTTACAATGGCAAAGGACGGATGGCATTCCTTGCCCACAGTGAACAAAAAAACTATAATTACCTAATATAAGTTATCATATCTAAGAAAAAGATAGTTGTTGCAGGAAACATTAAAGAACTGCAATCTTTGATGTGAGGGTTGGGAACCCCTCTGACAGAGCACAGGAGCAAACAAAATTCCTCGCAAGTGCAGGCCAGACCCTACTGAAGCCAATAGTAAAACTTCCACTAATTTCATCATGTTGAAGATTTCCTCTGGATTCAGTTTATGACAGAATCATGACCTTTTCAGTGAGTGGCAGATGATGTCTCCATTCTGTGCCATAATTCTCAACTGTAAAACCAAAACTAAAGGAGTTACCCCCACCAGCAAGAGAGAACCACTCAAGTTAATGTGAACGCTAGCACAGCACACAACCACACTGAAACTGGAGGTGCTGGAGAAATGGGAACAGTCAGGGAGCACTTGGCTGCCTTCTGTTTACCAGGAAATGATTTCACCTGGCAATTTAGTATGGTGAGAGATGTCAGAGAAAAAAAATTCCTTTTATCAGAAACATTGCTCGTCAGTCACACTGGAATCAGAGCCTGGAATGAAAAGCTAGTATTAGGGTTAGAGGACCAGGAGCAAGAAATATTCATTGTTTATTGCTGGTGCAGAAAAGCATACACAACCATTCTGAGTGATTCTTCCCCCACAGAATACAACCAGCAAGAAGAAATAAGGGCACTAAAAAACCCCCAAACATCAAAAAGTAAAGACAAATGAATATGCAATCCCCTCCTAGACCATCACTAGCATATTATTATAGATCTTCAGTTGGAGGAAAGAGCTATAGAGGTACAAAGGAAAACGTATTTAGGTTTTGGTAATAATTTTTACTATACATTGTAAGCAAGAAAGCATAATGTTTTATTGTATTTAGCTGCAGGAATAATTTCTTCTTTCTCTTCAGCTCCACCTAGTTGAGATTAGCTGCTGTTCTAGGGAGCTTGATTCCAAATATGTTTCTTCAGAGGGAAAAATAACCATATCACGTCCAGCTCACTACCAACTCCCAGTCTCTGAGAAGGTGCAACACTTCATATAGGGCAGGTTGTTCACCAATGGACATTTCTCATGCATCATGAGCATGGGTGAGCAACTGACTGATGGATCAGGTATAAAGGGTTACAATGAATGGTGTCATGTCAGGCTGGAAACCTGTCAATGGTGGGGTTCTGCAGGGCTCCATCTTAGGCCCTATGCTCCTCAATATCTTCATAAACAAATTGGATGCAGGACTGGAAGGGATACTAAATTTACAGATGATACAAAATAGATGATACAAAACTGGGGGGAGCTATTGATTCCCTCAAAAACAGAGGGGCCCTGCAGGGAGACCTTGACAAATCAAAGGACCGGGCAATCACCAACCATATGAAGTTTAACTAGGGCAAGTGTCAGATTCTGCACTGAAGACAGGACAGCCCTGGATTTGTATATAGATTAGGGAATGAGACTGTGGAGAGCAGCATTGTGGAAAGGGACCTGGGGGTCCTGGTCGACAGCAAATTGAACATGAGTCAGCAGTGCCCTGGCAGCCAGGAGGGTCAATCGTGTCCTAGAAGGCATCAGGAAAAGCATCACCAGCCAGTCGAGGGAGGGGGTTGTCCTGCTCTGCTCTGCACTGGGACGGCCTCACCTCTAGTCTTGGGTGCAGTTTTGGACACCACAATATAAGAAAGATATAAAGATATTAAAAAACATCCAAAGGGGGGCAATGAAGATGGTGAAGGGCCTTGAGGGGAAGCCATATGAGGAGTGGCCGAGGGCATTTGGTCTGTTCATCCTGGAGAAGAGGAGACTGAAGGGAGACCTCATTGTGGTCTACAATTTTCTCACAAGGGACAGAGGAGGGGCAGACAGTAGGCTTTGACTATTTTCTGCAGAAAAGGTGTGCTTCAGCTGTGGTGACAAGTGACAGGACCCATGGGAACAGCACGAAGCTGTGTCAGGGGAGGTTTAGATATCAGGAAAAGGTTCTTCACCCAGAGCGTGGTTGGGTGCTGGAATAGGCTCCCAAGAGAAGTGGTCACAGCACCAAGCCTGACAGAGTTTGAGAAGCATTTGTACAATGCTCTCAGGCACATAGTGTGATTCTTGGGGTGTTCTGTGCAGGACTAGGAGTTGGACTGTGATGATCCATGTGGGTCCCTTCCAACCCAGGAGATTCTATGATTCTCTGATTCAATTCTATGCTCTTTTTTGCCTGATTTTCATTTTTTTGATGACTGCTGGTGAAAAAAAAAAAAAAAGAAAAAAGTGACGTTTTATTTTCTCCTTCTCAAAAAGCAAGTTTACACTCCTCAGTATTGTAAAATTTTGAGTGTTGAAGGGAAAATTCTAATTGTAACTGCTCAGCAGTGATGATCTGTGATCAAGGAATGATGGGGGGATGGACCTACGATGGGGCTGAGGTGCTCCATGCAATTGCTCTCAGGACTGGTGTTGGTGCAAGTGTATACAGGGAATCTGCTTGTGATGCATTTTTGCAGACTCCAAGTAGAACCCCTCCAAGTAGAATCTAGTATTGCAGTAAGAGTCTTCCCAGTGCATTGTTCATTAGATGTTTCTGTTATATTTAAGTACAAATATGAGCTTAATTCACCTCAAAGGATACTATAAAAATTCCCCAGCAGTGTCTAAAGCTGAAACCTAGCAAACAAGCACAAAAAGCAAACACCTCCTCCCTTCAATTAAAAATCACATGGTTTTGAAGTTATTCCATAATTGTGTTTTTTCAGTATTTTGTATTTCTCCTTGAGTTTGTACCATGAGTGCCTGTGCAGGTAACCTCCTCTTACCCCCTCACCATTTGGTGTCAGAAGGAATGTGCAATGATGCTGAAGTGCCTGGTCTGCCTGCCTGGATGGTACAGCAGGTACTCAATCACTGAGAAAACCAGAATGCACAGCAGTCACAAGCACAAGGACAAAGCAACAAATGGCTGAGGAAAGGAGAAGTTTCACACAGGACTATGGGAGACCAGAGGCAATGTTTCTTTTTCTCCCTTCCCATCTGGTCCGCTGCCTCCCTCTGCACATCCATGGAGTTGCCAGCTGTGACAGCAGTCCCTGTACCCCACACCCTAGAACATTTTCAGACAGAAAAAAGCCCACTGCCACCCTTCTCCCAAAAATCTGATAAAGTGAGCTCTATTTTTTTTTTCTCATCCTTTGTTTTTGATCTACTTGTCTCTTCATATCCAACTTTTTCCCTGGATGGCTCAGCCTGTGCTCGATGTGGTGATCATGGTGTCTGCAGAGAGCCAACAGGTCATGCCAGACAGTTCCCATGTTCTAGCACCTTCAATTTCATGCCTGCACACTTCATGGCTGCCAGCATGCAGTGACTGACTGTCTTCCTCCTCCCTGTTGACTCCATTTGGACACAGTGAGGGCGGCTGTCTTCTTTGGGACACTGGTAAGGCACCAGGCAGGAGCACTGGGTCTGTGTCTCTGGGAATGAATATGTGGAAATTTAGCAAAATCATGACTTCAGTGATGACATTTAGTGATGACTAAAACCAAATTTTATAGTTTGATGACATTTCGAAGTCCAACAAGGGAAAACATTGTTGGATGTTTTTGACATATTAGTCACAAAAAGGCTGTACTGCATGCACTAGATGGTAGGGTATTAAGAATAATCAGCTTTAAATAGCAGTTTTTGCAGTAGTGGCACATACAAAAGCAGAATTGATCTAACTATTTTTATCCACTGGCTTTCCCTTACCTTTCTTCCAAACAAAAAGATATTAAGTTGACTTTCTGTTCCCAATTATCCTTGAACACAATCTTGCTATGAAATGGAGTCTTAAGGTCCATATTGTGTCAGCTCCTATTTCATTAAAGCTCCCTTTATGAATGCTAAGCTGCCTGCTGCTGGCCTGTGGTAAAGCTCAGTCCTGGCGGTTATTTCATTACCCATTTCTGATCTAATCAGGTTCTGACTCTATATTCTTTCCCAGAAATTCCCTAGTCAGGAAACTAAGTTTCTGCCTTCACTTTCTTAAAACATGAGAAATGTGTGCTTTCCTCCATCTGGCTTCTTTCATGGCATTGCAGTATCTTCTGCCTCTGTGTTGATACCTACTACTCTACTACTCACTCTCAGGAAAATCACAACTTCCATTTCCTAAACATTTGTGCGTACTTGTGAAAAGTGGGCTTCTGTGGAGATGGTGAGGAGTCCAATTCAGATCTCTTGAGTACCACAATGAAAACTAATGTTATTTAATGTATTTTTCTCCCCTCTTATTTTTTTTTTTTCTGTACAGGGCTCCTCTGTAGGCTTTTGAGAGAAAAACACTGAAGTGCTGACACAGGATCCAGCCTTAAGACACTTGTACAGTGGGAGCAGAGCTAGGCTTCTTACATGCTCTGGAAAAAATAAGCTCAGGGGTTTTTTTAAGTTATAACCACTTTCCCAGGAGCACAAGGTGCCTTAAGGCTCCATCAGAGCATTTCTCCCAGTGGACACACCTGGTCATGCCCTCTGCTTGAGCACCACAAGGAACAACATCTCATGCAGTAATTTTACAACCTCCTGCTTCAAATCCTATGCTGCAGAAATCTTGCATCTTCAAAACAGGTTTTAGGATTGCTGCACACTGCTGTTGCTTTATTTGTCATTAAGGAGACCAGGTATGATAAGGATCATGGTTGTCTCTGGAAGCAAGTGCAGGATTGAACGTGTCTGCCACTCAGCCTTTTCCTGGCAAGCACCTGATGTGCAGAGCCAGCCAGCACCTCAGACATTTACAGGAAAACCTACTGCTTTCATCACCTGGTTACATGGTAAATAGCAAAGTTGCACAGCAATGTTTATAAAATAATCCTCTTAGGGATTTGACCAGCTTAGCTAGTTCATTAAAACTCTTATGCAGCGTTTTTACATTTGGATATTTGCAAATTTTAGCACTAAAATCCCATTAAGCCTGGTGGCCCCAGTCTTGCTTTTGAAGTAGTAGCATGATTTAATTTCACAATTTAATTATATGCTATAGAGGGTGTGGCCCAAATTAATTCCTGAAGTACAAACTAGCGGTTAGTGTCTCACAGGGAATGGGTGATAATATTACCAACTACATTTTTGTGATTAAAGGTTCAAATGTTAATTCTCCTGGAAAAGTTCCCTTAATCTCCAGGTTCCTCTTGTACCTTACCTTTCTCATGGGAAGTAACAATGTATACAGTAGTTGTGGGTAAAGGGAAAAGGCACATATTTAAGTGTAACACTTGCTAACAGGGACTCAGGACTGACTGCACTTCCACACTCGTTGTGCCCAGAGGGACATCATCATCTATAAATGCCCTTCTTGGAGCAGTGAAAGAGTCAGCACATTTCACTTTTAGATCCAAAGGGCTGGATAAATCTCACCATTCAGAAGTCATACCTGGACAATCCTCCCAGTCATAGCAGGTATCATAGCCACAGGGCACTTTCTTCAAGCTATTTGTAGAGAGCTTTGCTCTTTCGATAGCCCAGTCCAGGTTGGAATCACCATGGCAAGGGCCAGAATGCATGAAATGAAATGACTGCTCTCCAAGGCACATTTCAGCTGAATACTGACAGCTGGGCTTGGTCACCTTCTGTTCAGAAACAGCATGTAGCACACAGATGTCTTCTGAGTAGTGGCTGCCCAAAGGAAGTAAAGAAAAATTATTTTATCAGTCTGTGGAACAAGTCCGTGGTTCTAAGTGTTCCACCAGCATTGGATGAAACACAGCAAAGCCGTGGCCAGGCTGGATATCCATCTAAAGACCTAAGACTGTCCCAGATACTGCAGGACTTGGACCTGATATAAGTGCTGTGAGATGAGGATGCTCTGGTCCTGTCCAACAGAGAGGTAAAGGACATGTGCCTGTACAAAAAAAAAAGGAGATGCTGATACCTCCACAAGGATGTGAAATTTTCACAGGTTCTGGTGGGGCTTTTCCGAGTTAACACATCCCTGCAAGTCTTCCTCTAATGCACAGTTATCTTGGAGCCAAAAGCAGGCAAAAACAACCAAGCTGCTTGTAGTTTCTTTCTTTACATATTGCTCTTGGTTACTGAGCGGATTCATTCCTAGAAACTGCATTCATTTCCAAGCAACATAATTTTGTGGAGCTTAGTCACTTCCCAAAGAGAGAGTCATAAAATCATAGAATACTTGGATTGGAAGGGACCTTAGAGTTCCTTCAAGACCATCAAGTTCCATCCTTGCATGCTCCTTGTGCAAGGTGATGACAGTGAAAATATAGAAATTGTAGAAATAAAGAAAAGAAAAGAAATAGTTGGGAACTCCAGTAGCAGATGGCAGTGTAGATTGAAAGGATGGGTTATGGTGTGTTGTTTTCTTAATGTAGTTAGGTACATTAAATGTGCATTAGGAAGAGCATCACCAGTAGGTCGTGGGAGGTGATCCTGCCCCTCTACTGAGACCTGATGAGGGCACATCAGGAGTGCTGTGTCCAGTTCTGGGCTACTCAGTTTAAAGAGAGACATGGAGCTCCTGGAGTGGGTCCAAAGGAGGGCAACAAAGATGATTAAGGGACAGGAGCATCTCTCTTGTGAGGAAAGGCTCTCTTATGAGGGAGCTGAACCTGTTTAGCCTCAAGAAGAGACAATTTTGAGGGGATCTCATCAATGTCTATCAGTATCTAAAGGGAGGCACTGAGAGGATGGATCCAGGCTCTTCTTGGTGGTGCCCAGCAATAAGACAAGAGGCAATGGGCAGAAACTGATGCACAGGAAATTCTACCTGAACATGAGAAAGAACTTCTTTACTGTGCAGGTGACTGTGTGCTGGAACAGGTTGCCCAGAGAGGCTGTGGAGTCTCCCTCACTGGAGATATTCAAGAACTCTCTGGATGCAATCCTGTGCCATGTGCTCTGGGATGGCCCTGCTTGAGCAGGGAGGTTGGACCAGATGACCTACTGTGGTCCCCTCCATCCTGACCCATTCTTTGATTCTGTGATTGTTCATTTATTTCATAGGCTATAAATGGGGCTGTAATTTGCATACAGAGGAATAGCTAGCTAGTGTCTGAACAGAGAGCTGTCTTGTTCGCTGTTATCTTTTGCTGCTCTTCCTGTTTTATGTCCTAACAGCCTCTTGGTCTATCATTAAAGAAACTTCAACTTTTCTTCTGAAAGTGCTTAACTTACCCACAGTCTTCTTCTGGAGACATACAAACACACTGAGATCCAACCTGCTTTTGTCCTAGATTGCAAATACCTCTAATTTTAGATTGCATATCTGAAACAAAAGAGTGAGAATTATTGTAACTAGTAAAAATGAAGAAAAATATCTTACATTCCTGCCATAAAAGCTAAAATGGATTTATTTCTATTCATCCCACATT
This sequence comes from Platyrinchus mystaceus, assembly GCA_035041135.1. Taxonomy (NCBI): domain Eukaryota; kingdom Metazoa; phylum Chordata; class Aves; order Passeriformes; family Tyrannidae; genus Platyrinchus; species Platyrinchus mystaceus. The sequence continues at coordinate 58,491,073 of JAWWLV010000100.1, read as the reverse complement.
TGTCTCTTCAAAAGCTCCTGCGATTGGGATGCCACAGGTATTTCCAACTGGTTTTTGCAAAAATCACTGGAAAATCCTATTCAAGAAGAGAAGCTGAAGTGTCAATAGAATGCATTTTCCCACTTTGCTTTCACAAAACTTTCTTATTACAGCTTGGTTTGGTTTGGTTTTTAAGAAAACAGTTGCAGTGTCTCAGTTGTGTTACTAAAGTTTACAGTATATTGCACCCAAAAATTCTAAATTTGATGCAGACGTTTGGGGATGAAATTATATGTCACCATAGTAGGCACAAAGTAAAACAGCCACTCTGTGTCTTAAACCCCTCCTAGTTCCAGCTAACTAAAATAAACAGTGCTGTTCATACTAACAATATAGAAACAGTGAAGTATCTGCAGGCATACTGACCTTTCTCACATGTAATAGACCTCGAAATAGGAGGTATCCAGGACAGGTCTTTCCCACAGGTATACACTGTGTGACCAGTGACTATAAACCCAGCTTGGCAGCTCAGCTTCATGATGTCACCGATGTTGTACTGTTGCTTAAAAGGGGAAATTGTGACACTGTCAGATAGTGGTGGCCTGATGCATACTGAGGCTGTAATAAACAATAAAGAAAAGCAGAGTTCTTGTTGTGTTTATGGTGTGTGGAATATTTACAGCAAGTCATAATGCTTTATCTGAAGAGCCATATAAAGACACTCAATTACACTGAACATTTGACTGACATTCAAAACTCATAAAAAATTAACATAATTAAGTCTAGAAATTTTCAGTGCACTGTCATAATATTTAAAATATTTTTAAAGTAATAACTAAATAATTACAATATGTTTCTAATGTATGCCAATGTGAGTAATTTAATTTTGCAGTTTAAAAATAGTAAGAATGACATTAACAGCACATCTTAATTTTTCTTTTGTAAGTTAAACAAAATGAATGACAATAGAAAACTCCTACGTATATTCAAGTAATTTTTTTTATGTTAAAATTAACACTAAGCCAATGAAATCACACCAAGTTCTGAAAACTACTGAAATCTTTCCTGTTAGAAAACACAGGCCAATCCTGATCTCTAAATCTTAACTGCACCATAAATACTTCAAGGCATTGACTTATGGTGGAGATTCTCAAGGCAGCGTGGGAGGTCATGGTTAAAGACACATCATCCATTTAATATAAAAAATAGTAGAAAAATTTCTATACAAAGAGTTTCTTCTTCATAACTGTATCAGCCTAAAGATATCTGAAGTCTGAAAACAAAATGTGAGTCCTTTTGTTAAAGGTATTTAAAACTAGACAAGAGAAGGAGCTCACAGCATCCGAAAGTTCTCTAATGCACTGGCTATTACAATATCCTTACAAAGCGCATAATAGTAACACTTCTGAATTGAAAGAGGAGTGATGTAGTGACTCAGTATGTTTTTGCCATCTCTACATGAAATACCTTCTTAAAATTCTATCTTTTCAGATATCATTATGGATTCTTTTGTTAAAACCTGTATTAAAATCTTTTTCATGTCTTTTTCTTCCACTTCTATTTTGTTACTGGGCTAAATTATTCTCCTTTCTTACGTTCGCATTCAACATGTTGCTGTGTCCAGGTTTGATCTGGCAGACACCGAAGGTATTGATAGCCAATGAGGTTATGACCACTCACACAGGCAATTTCAGCTTCTTCCCCCACAGCATACAAGTTCTTTTCATTCTACAAATTAAAAAAAAAAAAAAAAAAAAAAAAGAAAAAGAAAAGAAAAAGAAAAAAAAGAAACCAAAAAGTCCCTCAAAAATCTATCATAATGGGACTGGAAATTGTCAAATAAAACAATGGCTAACTTCTGATAAGATGTAATGAATTCATGCTTTTCCTACCCTAGAATGTGAGTCATCCACTCACCAATATAATTATAACTTTGTCCAGTTGCATTAACTAATGTCATGATTACAAAACAAGAATTCAAGGACCACTTGAAGTGGGTTTTACCTTGACTTTTCTTCAGCTGCTGATGTACTGTGGTGGATTAGAGTCCCACAGAACACCATGTACACAGCAGCACGTTCACAAGCACAGTAGCTACCTTGGATATCAGGCAAAGAAGCTGTAAAATTTCCCATCTCCGCAACTACTACACTTTGCTTCTGTATTGTTTTTCATGCTCACCCTGATAAAGCCATATTCTGGTGGGTCTGGCCTGGAGCATCCAGACTCAGGTTCACCAGTCAAGACATCCTCTTCTCTTCTGGCTTCATCATCATTTATACAAGGAGCACCTCTGAAAAGGGAAAATGTGCTGCAAGGATGTATCTGAAGCATTGGTGTAACCAAATAACAATGGCAAAATGTCAGGAATGCTGGTCAGGAGAGCTACAAGTGTGCCCTGTCCCCCCTCCCCCGCAGTGAGAAAACTTTATTCTGTTAAATAAAAGATTGTGGACAAAAACTGCACGCTTTGGTAGGGGGGAGATTGTGAGAGCACTAAAAAAGGACTAAATACACCTAACAATATAATTAATTAAATATTTTTATAGAGTAAGAAAATGATTTGAAGAACAGAATAATAGGAAGCCTCCAAGCAGTCCCTGTAATTCTGTTGCCACCAGGCAGTGGTTAAAGAAGTTTGGTCTCTGTCAGCATGTAGCTGTTACAGCCCATGGTGTCTAATTGAAATGAATAACAAAGAACTGTGGAACCCATTGCTTGTAATCCTCTCCTATTCACTCTGGAATATCCTCTGCAGTCACTACAGCAGGGATAGTGACAATCTTACTTCAGCTCTTGGTCCCAGCAGAAAAACTGAAGCCTTGCACTTGAAAATGAAAAAAACCTGAGCCAGTTTGGGGCTAGAATTTGAAGTTGAAACCATGCAAAACTAGTACTTAAGGCATACTTAAAGTGAGAATATGAAAAGCTTAGTAGCTTCATCAGAATCCTGAGAGTGTGTTCAGATATAAAGGGCTAAGAGAAGAGGATGTGACAGTAAAAAACTGGAAACTGTGAATCCCATGAACGAAAGCAGATGACTGGACAAAAAGCTATGCAAAGCAGCATACTAGAGGCATACTTCAGTACGCAATTCATCAGCAATTTTCTGGGAATAAACAATTAATAAAACCAAATTTGGATCAAGTTGCAGAGATTTTCAGACTTTTCCTTCTCTCTGCTCCACCACAAGAGTGGTCTGCTATTTTTCCTTGATAGTCACAGAGCTACTGTGGAGGGCTCCTTAACTGTTCCACGACTATGGAGTTCTTTTGATCTACTGTTTTCTTACGTGTCTGTGAACACAGAGACATAACAGTCCTCCACTTCTTCCCTCTCTCCTTCACACGGCTTCCCACCATTCATTGGGGAGGGGTTATTACATTCCCGTGTCCTTCTTGTTTTGAAGGAAGCATCGCATGAAGTCCACTCAGACCAGCAACCCCATCTGCCATCTACAGCAACTGTAAGAAATAAAAGAAACACCATCTTTTGGCAGATCTGTACCATACACAATATTTCTTTTAAGGCCACATATGAGAGGGATGATGGTAAATTCATAATAGCTGTTTTCAAGGGATTTAAAATTGTTACTGTTAAGGGAGTAGATTGTATCTAAAGCACAAAGTTTTCCAAAAGGTGGCCAGCCAAATTTCAAAATGCTTCATGAAAACCTAAAATATATCTACCTTTCTAGTTTTGATTGCAAGTAACATCCAAACCCAGCAGAAGCTTATTTTTTTACTTTTATTGCACATACAGATGTGTGAGATTTCATGATGCTGACAACATTCTGAGATATATCAGTATTTAATGAGTTTTTAAATAAATATGAGCTCTAACACCATGTGTAAACCCTAAATCTACATCCCATGCCAGTTAATTAAAACACTACTACTACTGTCTTCTCTTAACCCCTGGGATATTTTATCTGTACACACCCTTTCTTTACAGCATGCAATATACTGACTACATCCATCTTTATCTGTGCATCTTCAGCTGTTTATTTCTTTCAAAACATTTCTTTATCAGGGTCAGATAATGAGACATGTAGTTACCTAAGTGACTTTCCATTTTGTCCACTTTTGGTCCTGGAGTATAAATATATGTTTCCCATGGGTATGGCACTAGTGCCAATTTCACTCAAAAATGTTCTTGCATTAAACTGTTCTTTAAATTCTCCAGAATGATGATTATGTTTTCTCTCCTTATGACAACTGAGTTTTCCTTCTATACTGTAATCAACAGTTTTTATCTTCATTAGCCTTTTGGTCTTAAGCATAATAGGCTATAGGGAAAACTAAGGAATGGTTTCTTAATTTTTGCATGAATAATCTTTGATCTTAACTTCACCCTTATTGCTGAACAGGTCATTCACTATTATCTTAATCATGTAGCTAGGGAATCTTATGTCTTACGATATCTTTTGATGTGTGCTTATTCAGTTTGATTCTTTTATCTTTAATTCTACCTTTATTCCTATACTTTGTGGACATCAGCATGTGGTAAGAAGTGCTATGGATTTAGTAAGGGAAGGTTATGTCAGATTAATCACTGACAAATGGATGCCAGAAGGACCATGTTTACATTATGACACTGTCATCCCAAATACCTGATTTGTAGCCTGGAGCTCGTGTCTCACAGTTTTTGCCATAGGTGCCAGCCTGGCACAGGCAAAGGCACTCTGTCCCAGAGAGCACAGGCCTGGCATTGTTTGGGCATGTGGCACACTGGCAAGGGTCAAACCTGCCCACGTATTCCCTCAGGGCTCTCCTCAGGTTGCGGCGTTTGGTCACGGCACACGGCACATTCCTCACCAGATCCACAATTGGCGACACCTGGTAGACAAGTTCAGTAAGGAGCTACCTTAACACAGCAGGGTCCTTCTGGGTGTAGCAGAAGGATTTTAAAGGCACTAGAGCCTACATATCTACATAACTATATCACACAGGAGCTGGACATGTTGAAAGTTATGGATGCTTTAAAGAAGAATGACAGTGTTATACATCTATATTATCCCATTCATACTGCTTTTATTCCCTCAATTTAGAGCTCTGTGAGCCAGGGGAAAATCAGCCAAGTGGGATGCAGCTGAGGTCACCTGGTCTGTTCAGCCTGGAGAAGAAGAGACTGAGGGGAGACCTTATTGCAGTTACAACTTTCTCATGAGGGGAAGGCGCAGCCAGATACTGACCTCTTCTTTCTTGTGAACAGTGACAGAACCCGAGGGAATGGTCTGAAGTTCTGTCAGGAAATGTTTAGGTGGGATATTAGGAAAAGGTTCTTCACCCAGGGGATGGTTGCACACTGGAACAGGTTCCCCAGGGAAGTGGTCACAGCACCAAGCCTGACAGAGTTCAAGAAGCATTTGAACGATACTCTCAGGCAGATGGTGTGATTCTTAGGGATGGTCCTGTGCATAACTCAGTGATCCTTCTGGACCCCTTCCAACTCAACATATTCTGTGATATTATGTCTTAAAATTCAGGACACTATAGATGATAGGGGGTTTGCTTAAACCCAGTTCACCATGTCTGACTTCCCTACACCTCCTACAGGAGCTCATCAGATGCAGTGGGAGAAGCCTCACTGCATGCTGCATTCAGGCAGGTTTTGATTTTCACCTCAAGTGCTTTGCCTCTGCAGCTGAGCGGCTGCTGTGCCAGCCAGGGAGGGAGACAGCTCAGTGCATTCACAGCAGCACTGGCACGCTGGGTTGAATGAGCAGGACAGAGACACAGGGGATTGCTGTTTTGTTTCAGTTCACCTATTTGACATACTGTGCAACATGGGCCTGACAAGGGAATGATCACAGGGAAAAAAAGCATTTCCAGCACCCTGCACTGTTTTCCTGCACAGTAACTAATCCCTGCCCATCCTTGGGCATCCTTGCTGGTGCCAGAGCAATCAATCCATGCTCCGAGGTCTTACTCCCACTGTCCATGGACCATGCAAACCTGATGTGGCTTATAAACCTGAACAAGTAGTCCTAATAAATTACCTTAACCCTGTATGTATGTGCATTGATATCACACACAGCATCATCCCTATTTACAAGAAAAAGCACTTCAGAGTTCTCTGAAGAGCTGCTAACTCATGAGTCATTGCTATCTCAGTGTTTTTCTTATTCTTCTCTTACCTCAAAGTCAATCACCACAGGATTGTCCTTTGTTGATTCCAGCCAGTTTGTGAAGACTGTGTTTCCTGGAAAAGCCCCCTTTTTCTCCCAGGCCAGAGCTGCCGCATACTCTGACCTGCCACCTTTTACCAGGGAGATTGACCGTTCCGATGACTCCAAAATGGAACCTGAAATGGGATTTAATCACAGTATTTTCAATGGCCTCCAAAGACAGTGGACATAACAACAGAGTTCTAAGAATAAGTGTAACTGTATATAAAAAAATACACTAAGATTTATTTTTTGAAGCTACCCTTGGAAAAATGAAATCTAAGCTCTGAAAAACAATCCACATTATGACACTATGACAGCAACCTGTCATAATATTCTAAATGTGTTTGAGACCTGAGCCATGGAGATACTCAGAACTGCATAAGATAGTCATGGAAAATGCCTCCTCTAGAACACACTGCAAGACAGGATATTTAGTCCCAGCTATAAACACACAAGTAACAGGAAGTGATCAACTAATGAGAACAAAAATATGGTGGAGGTGATGAAATTCCTATTTCTAGTGATGCAGAACATGACTCTTGCCATTTTCATGGAAAATGCATCAGATTTCTGCGGTTTCTGAGACACATTTCTGGGACTCCTGTACCTAGATGTTTGCTTGGCATGAGGAAGGTGGGAGGGGAAGGTCAGGTAGTCTGTTATTGCTGCCCAACTCTCTCAATGAGCCCTGATCAATCCTTAAAGAAGATCAGGGACTCAATTATGAACACTTATTTCTAGTTGTGCTTATCTTCCAGTTTAGCATGCTTGGCCCTGGACCCAAGGCCATGGGGAATGTTTGTCAGATCAGTGACTAACTGCAGTGCCAGTGCCACTGGATCCCCAATGATGGTGTTCCAGAGCAGAGGAAGAGTGCTCCTACATTGTAATTTCATTTACAATTCAGGTGATGATTTCAGTGCTTGCATCAGATGCAGACAGTGAAACACCGGCTCTTCTGGCAGTGGTGGAAGAGCATCCGTAGCTCAACAAAGATGTGAGGTCACCTGGAGCAGCTGAGGGGAATGGTATCTCTCAGGGTAAGTAACAGGACATGGTCCTTCTCATCATGGTCACCTTCATGTGTCACAGTCATCCTGTTTGTGGTGCATTTGGTACTGACTTTCTTTTTCTTCCGGAACAACACACGCTTTGTTGTTTCTGTTCGGACACACTCTGTTGATTCATCAATTGACAGGCCTAGAAATAACACAGAGCAGCAGCTTCATCACCATAACTATGATACTTGGCAGGCAGCCTGCCCCTAAGGTTGCCACATCGAGGTGACCTAGCGGGTTTCCCTGCTCCTCACCCACCACCGGAAACTTCACTACTGCAGACAACTGCTTGCCCAGGTACAAAGACTGTTGGACTGAATCATGCTTACCTTCCCATGTCCATGCAAGTTACAGGAGTGGCATTAAAGATCACGGCTTTTAACCTTAGATTTTCATTTCTGTGGTATTGACTTTTAATTTTGACAGTCTGGCAGTCATGGGAAAAATTTAGAGTAATTTTTAATCCACACCATAAACCTTAATAACTGTATCTTAAAAAGTACCACTTAGACCTCTTAGTCCCACGCTACTGTGTGCTGGAACACCTTTTTCTGACGACACCTGGTCTTGATCTGAATGTCTTAAGTGGTTTCCCTGAACACAGTGACATTTACCAAATAAAGAATCTCTTGAACTTTTCAAATTAAGACAGTGTAGAGCAAAAATTTCTTCTTCCTCTGTATGTAGGCAGGATGAGTAATTCCTGTGTCTGTGAGAGTCTAAGGAATTTCTTGCTGTTGAAGAACTTACTATGTGGTGAAAGATCTAAAAGCAGTGATATGAAAAGCTGGTAAACAAGTATTTTCTTATAAAAGATTACATACCTGAGTTCTGCAGTTCCTCAGAGCTGTACTGGTAAAGAAGGTCATAGGAACCACCCATCTTCCCAGAGGTGTAGTAGTGAGTGCCAAAGTCATCAAATATTCTGCTATATAAAGCATAGTTGTACTCCAAGGGCAGGTGGTTAAGTGCTTTTAGAAAAACATCTGAGAGATGCAGATCTGACTCTTTCATTGTAAAGTTTGCAACAGAAATTACTTTATGGACTCTAATAAAGTTGGAATTCTAGAAATAAGAAAAGGGGAGTCTTAGCATCTTCAGAGGGAGTTAAGTGCACTGAGTAGAGGAACCAAGAGTATATCCTGAGATACGTTGCAAGAACTAAATAATCCCATATATCATGATGTTTTAACCATGAACAAACTAGCTATGGATTTTTCAAGAGATCTGTGAGGTTCTTGAAGGCTTCCTCACATTGTGGGAGTATATAGCCAATATTCTAATATTTGTATTTCAATAAAAAAATAGGACTCACCAAGCACCTACCAATCCAAAAGGATTCTTGCCATAAAAAAATACACCAGCAATTGATAAGACAACCACAAGTTTCAGAGGAAAGGCTTCACCTTGTAATCATCTATAGGTTGTTTGCAACTAAACTGGAAGTGGGTATTTTGGATCCTAACTCACTGTTAAAAAGTTCCACTTATCAGTCTACTAAAACTAAAACTAAACTCTAGGGTTAAAGACCTTATTGAGTTCAAGTGTCAGGCTGTTAAAGAGAGGTAAAAAAAGAATGTTCAAACACTAGGCACATAGAATCATAGGATATCTTGAATTGGAAGGGACATCTCTTACATGCAGAGAAAAATATATACTTTTGAAAGAGCTTATTGTATTTTTTCAATGCTATAGACTGTTTATGTGGGAGTTGAGCTAAATAGAAAGAGAAGGAATACCAAATACTGAAAAAAGAGATTTCTAAAGTGAAAATGGAAACTGATAGCACAAGGGCAAAGCAAAGAGATCAAGAGAAAAAGGAGGGGGGGGCAACTGGAGCAAATGACCAAACAGCAGATAGGAAAGATTCATTATAAAGCCCTTTACACAATTACTGATTTATACATGGCTTCTTCTGTTGGATTATGATGTTCTTCTCCACTACACTTCCTAAATTTTCATCAATGACAGCTAACATTTGAGTTATGACACAAAATTCCAGGTCACTTTGGCAAATATTGATTCTAAATCCTCAGTTGGTTTTACCATACACTTGCATGCAAGCTGGGCAATCCCAGGCATGAGTACAGACTGGGAGAAGAACTCATTGAGAGCAGCCTGCCAAGAACCTGGGGGTGCTGGTGCATGAAAGGCTGGACATGAGCTGGGAATGTGCAGTCACAGCCCAGAAAGCCACAGGTGTTCTGAGCTGCATCCAAAGCATGGCCAGAAAGTCAAGGGAGATGATTCTGCCCCTCTACTCTACCCTTGTGTGACCCCACCTGGAGCTCTGCATCCAGCTCTGGGGTCTTTAGCATAGGAAAGACATGGACCAGTTGGAGCAGATCCAGAGGAGAGCCAGAAAAAGGATTAGAGGGCTAGAGCACCTCTCGAATGAGCACAGAATGAAAGAGTTGGGGTTATTCAGTTTGGAGGTCTTCAGGGAGACCTCACTGTGGGCTTTTGATACTTAAGGAAAGTTTTTAAAAAAGATGGGGACAGATCTTTGAGTAGGGCCTGCAGTGGTAGGACAATGGGTAATGGTTTCAAAAGGGTAGATTCAGACTAGATATAAAGATGAAATTTTTTAGGATAAGGATGAAATACTAGTTCAGACTGCCCTGGGAGATGGTGGATGCACCATCCCTGGAAACATCCAAGGCCAGGATGGACGGGCCACTGATCAGCCTGGTCTAGTTGAAGGTGTCCCTGCCTATTGCAGTGTGGTTGGACTAGATGGCCCTTAAAGGTGCCTTGCAACCCAAACTATTCTATCATTTTATGATTCTATGATTAAAGGACCAGAAATCAGGAAGGCATACTGGTAAGCCAGTCAACTTAGCCAAAGAAAGTTTCTGGTAAACAAACATAAACTTAAAAACCATCAGCTTTTCATATTTCTTCCATCTCAATATGGAAAAAGGCATAAGTGGATAGGGCCTTCTAAAGACCCTGGAATGCTCAGGTGAAACTTTTATGCACACAGGTTAACATATAGGTCTGAATGTGACCTCCCAAAGCCCAGGTAAGTTCCCCCTCCTTTTAAGTTATCAGTATGAACTTCTATTTTCACTATGTAGGAAAGTATTACAAATTAATTTTTGTATCTCAAACATACATAAGTACATATCTATCTAAAAAAAACCATTAATAAAATTAAATTCCTCCCCCCCTTCTCCCCCCCCCCGCCCCCCATTTTAATTGCATCAGAACTCCTGGGTTTCAACAGTCCTTAGTTTCATTCAGTCCTATGGCCTTTCCCATAACTCATCCTTTGCAGCCATTAAACTATAAAAGTACATAATTTTATACCCCACAGTATTCACTTGCAGTAAAAGTGCAGAACCTTAGAGAAAAATATTTTCTGTTGAGAGAAACTTTTCTGTGGATGAGTTATTTCTGAAATTATGACCAAGTGTGTCTTGGCAAACACAAGACTCCAACATGCAAGTTAGTTACCAGATAAAGAGCTAATGTAGATTAATACTCAATACATGCATATGTATAACATTATTGAGTGCAGTTCTTTTATTTTTAGAGTTGTCTGCTACTGTTAGGTATTGTGCCCTCTTAGTCTATAATAAGGATAGGGAAAAGAGTGGTTTACCCAATCTGATAATGTCAAATCTATGCTTTTTTAAAAACAGAATAAGCCTATGATTTCTATGCTAAACCCAGAAAACCATGTTGCATTATAGAAGGTATGTTGCAACCAAGAACATCTTGTAGTATCAGAAGAGGAACTTTTTAATGTATAATTCTAGTGGGCCAATGCATTGATAAGGAAAGTAGCCTTTGGTAGCTCAGTTCTGAAATGACTAGACAGAAATCAACTGAAAGAGAGAAACTAAAAGCAAGATTCAATTACCTTTTCATATGAGGCTTTAATAGCTTTCTTGAAGGAGGAAGATGATGTAACTTGAACCCTTGTCTTTTTTGAGAATAAAATTGGTATACCAGAAGACCTTTTAGAACCATGAGTGAATGAACTACTTTCAGAAGCACTATCACTCAGGGGAGTTAAATCTTTGTAGAAGTCTGATGTGACATCATCCTCTTCATCTATTACCTGGAGATTCAGTAAACCAAAATACATTTGCCCAAATAATAATCTGAAGCAGAAAGCTATTAAGAAATGAATTATTGATTTCTTTATGTTTTTCTATTAATGGCAAAAACATATCTGATTATATGAAACACAAAAGTAAGCTATGAAACCGTTCTTAAAACAAAAGATGAGACTGAGAAAGACTGATAGGCAAGATGAATAAAAGAAGCAGACAAACTAATAGGCATTTGTATAACAACAACAACAAAACATGCAACACTTTCTGGTAAAATTCTCCACACCCACGCCCCAAAGTTTAGGAATACTTTCCAACAAATGTTTCAACATATTTTTGAAAGAATTTCAGACATTCATGTTATGTCCACACTATGACTACTTTTCAGCCTTATGGCTTCTAGCTTGATGTTTTCTTTCTTCTTAATTCCCAGCTAGAAGAATGAACAGCTTTCCAGAGGAGAGTATATTTGGAGTGTTTCACCCATACTGCATGACAGTCTAAGTGCAGGTGATGAGGAACTGTGAGCAAACCAGCTAATCAAGTTGGTAAACCTTAGTGGGGATGTTGGGCAAAGCACCAAGAGAACTTCAGCATCAGATCAGAAATTACTTATTTTCCAAAATTCAGGCAAATCTCTATGGGATTTTGAAATATGTGATTTTTTTTTCCCCTCCTCTAGACTTGTTTAATTAATAGGGCTGCTAAGGACCTTTGGAGGTGAGGTGGTCCATTCCCCCAATACACTTCTGTTTTACAAGTCATATGCTTTTGCATGAAAATACAGCGGAGTTCCAAGAAGATCTGCTCCTTCTATAAGGACACTTCTATACCAAAAGCTGCTCTAAATGTTAAAAGATATAGATGAACTCTCAAAGATGTGATTCACAAACCCTTAATAGTCCTGCAAATGGACATCAGTAACTTAATGAACCTCACAGCTATAAAGAGATCTGGGCAAACCAAGGATTGGTTTTCCCCTCTGAATATTTTTGCCTACAGTAATTTTTCTCCATTATTGACAAAGTCTACTTGTCATGGCTAATTCAACTGTACTTTCCATGGAGCATGGTAAGGTGTCCTTTGTTTGGTTGCTCCTGTTAAAGTAATTCTAAAACCACACAATAGTGACAAAAAACGGTGGTTCAGTTTTCATCCATTAGTTGAGCTTTTTTCCCTGACCTGCACTCTTTCCTTCTCAGTGCAGTACCTATTGGCTTCAGACAAGGCCTGCCCATATGTACACAGCCAGATGTTGTGCCCCAAACATGGCATTAAAAGTATTTTCTAAATATCAATGTATAATAAATAAATAAATAAATCAGTGGTTCCCCCATTTTTTATGATATACAAGCCAGGTTCATTTTGTCCTTGGCCTGTCCTGCAAGCCTCCTCTCCAGACTGTGTGTTTTGTCCTCCTGCCTCCCAAACTTGGTGTCTGCCTTCTTTCTTTGCTGCTCTGTGGAAAAGCTGGGCAGGGAACAGGTGGGACTGAGGGGTTGAAATGGCTCAGAGAGGAACTGTGTCCCAAGGCTGACAGGAAGGAATCTGGAGTCAGGAGCTGCAGCCTTTTGTACTTCAGTACAAAAGATACAGTAGTGACACTAGAATAAGCTTTGAATTTGAACAATCCTCTGGCTAGATGATGTCCTTGGTACCAAGTCAGAACAAAGACACATCCACAGCCACAAGGAAGCAGGAGAAGCTCAAGTCAATCATGTTGACTCTGATATATGATTCAGTGAGTTAACACAGATCTGAAAGGCGTGAGTAGAGCCACAAATTGTATCCCACTTTCACACATCAACTGAGGCATGTTCAAGCCTCATCAGGTTAAGAAATCTTGTCCTAAAACACACAGTACTATCTAAGACTTGAGTACATAACTTGGACTGGGGTTACAGCAAGGGCTGTTCAACTAGGAGCTTCTGCTTGAGAGTACCTGAAAGCTGACAGCCTCCAGATTCGCAGGGACACGATATGATTTCCTCGTCTCGTTGCGCTTCACTGTTGTGCATTGTCCTCCGTTGAAGGAGTTGCCAAGGACTTCCCCTCGACTCTCTCCTGCCAGAATGTGAAACCTAATAAAAAATTATTCCCAGAGATTAAACAACCCCAGAAAGATGTATGGACTTGAAACATTTCATGACACATAGATGTATTGAAGCTTCTGTAGGAGTATGAGCATTTGGGTTGTGTTACTGCCTCGAAAGAAACTCCTCTACAAGAACTTCTCATCACATTGAATTCACCTGAAAAATGCAGTATCATCAATGTAGTTTCCTACTTCCCAGCACTGTCTCACCCTACTGATAATCCCAATGTCAGCATGAGACAGTCAGTCTTAAACAGAGAACGACCTAAAAACCGTCTGGGAAAAGGAACAAGCAGTTATCCATTTCTACCATAAAATTATATTACTGGAGCACACTGAAATGAAAACTCAATTAAAAATGCAAGACTACCTGGGACAGACATCCCATGTTGAGAGTTTATACTGCTTAAATTAGTAGCCTGGAAGGGATTGGTATCATGTGAAATGTAACACAGACAAACAACATCTTTAGAGGAACATCCTCACAATTTCTGAAACACTTGGCATGTTGTATGGGCGAGTAATTCCATGAGCTGGAAGTTTCCCATACATGATATTTTGGCTGCTGTGAGACAGGACAGGTTGCTCAGAGGCAGTGCTCCCTGACAGCTCTTCATCTGCTGTACCAGGAGTGCCAGAGCAACACTCTGGAAGATGCAGCAGACAAGTCCTAGTCTGATGGTTTTGTTGCATTTTAATCATTTCTTGATAATTTTAATTTGAGAGATTATATGTTTTAGTGAATACTCTCACATGCTAGCTGAGAATTATCTTCTTTATGTAAATTAGTGAGATACCAATCTTAAGTTTATGAAAAAATAAGTGAAGTTGGCTTACCCACTGCCCATTAACTGTACACCGGGGATGGTCTCATACTTTCGGTTACACACAGTCTTTTTCCTTCCACAGTTCTTTTCATCAGAGTTGTCCCCACAGTCATTTTCTCCATTACATTCCAGTGTTTTTGAAATACAGCGACCTGCACCAGAGAAACAGCAGCAGCAAGGATTATACATGTCTGAATGCAGAAAAGGGCAGTCTTGTCTTTTCCCTAGCAAAGGTGGGAGCTTGCCATAGATGTCAGCAGTGAGGCAATATAATGTCTGGATTGTTCCAATTAAGAAATGGTTTTTTCAATTCTGCTGGTTTTGCCTTGTTTTGAAGCCTGCAAAGGCTTAATTTTAAGTTTGTCAAAAGAATGTGTGGATGAAATTTCTTTGAGGCTAATCAGGTATATTTAAATTGAAGCAAACAAAAAATTGCCACAAGCCTAATAAAAATAGTGAGAGTTTGCATTCAGAGAAACTCTATGGGTATGTTTGCACATGAAAAATTTGTGCCAAGAAATATTATTGTGACAGTACTACTGTCTGGCTATCATGATCATAGTGACATTCCAGGGTTGATATTGCATTTTTAATTACTTACAGAAGAAACTGAAAACATAAGCCACTACCAATCCATATAAAATCCTTACACAGGCTTTTCTCCCTGGTCCCTCTTCCCTGGAACTCATGCATGGAATGTGCAAGATCTGGATCATTTGGATCTTTTTTTCTCATTGTCCAATCTTTTGACTAGTAATGAAGTAGTTACACAATGAAGACGATCATTACCACTTTCACACTGAAATTTATTCTTGCAATCAACTTCCACTATGTTGCAGAGCTTAGTTGGGAAGCATGGGCGGGAATCCACCAGTGGCTCGGTACAGGCCTGACCTCCAAACTGCGATGGTCGCAGGAGTGTCCGGGTACGAAACTGCAAGGCAGAAGAAATAACACAGGGTTGTTTGTGTGAGCAGGTTTTGTAGCTCCAGGCAGAGACACATGCCTCAGTGCTGCTGAAGATTGGTCAAAACCAGAGCCCCGAAGGAAATAATCAATTATTCTTGTCCTTATATTCCAGCATTCCAGGTAAGGCAGGCAGGGAACTGACATCCAAGAGCATCAATAGCCCTGATGTAGCATACACAATTAAACAGTAGACAACCTGGTCTTCTTCACTGAAGGATTCTAAAGTTCAGACCCTGTATCTTCAGTTTTAAATGTATAGTAGGAAAGTGTGTATGAACAGGCCTACAGAGATTTTTTTCTGGTCTTTATTTACCATGTTTATTGAAATAGAAACAGTCTGAATAGTGACATGCATCCCTGAACCAGTTGGCTTGGTTACCACATGTGGGGCCCCTTGTCTGAAGAGCACTGAGTGACTAGGGAGGACAAAAATGATTGTCCTGAAAATTTCTGTTACTAAAAAAGATCTGGGAGCAAAATCTGTAGCTCACTGGATTTTCTTTCCCCAAGTCAGTATCCTCCATGCAGAACAATAAAGCTGAAGGATTCTAGACAAAGCACTTCAGATACGTTTTCCACTCCACTTCAAGGGTGAGACCTGTCTGCATGTGACTGAACAGTTCCACCTCTAAGAACTCTTCCCACTGGAAAAGCATGGTCCCTTGCAGACTTCTGTCACTTCCCTCCCTGTCGACAGACCCTGGAGACAAGAATGGAGGAAGATTCTAGAATCAGTAACTAACTGTAAAGCCAGAGTGTGGGGAGCAACACCAGAAGGCTTTTAAGCTTCAGAGAATGCTTCTTTGCACTCCATTTCAGATCTATAACACTCACCATATTATTTGTGTGAGCTTCCATTTCTTCATCCCTCTCCCTCAATGGGAACTTGCTTGCACTAGCCTTCACTCTTACCTTGTAAATCACGTCCTTCATTCTGTTGATTGCTTCTATTTATAAGGATCACAAGCAATAATCTTTATTGTTTGGAGGGGAAAATGGATTATAGTCCAAAAAAGCACCTTTTGCTTGAAGAAGCGTATATGTTGCATCAATACTTAAAATTAGTAAAAATTAATGTTTTTATATATGGATGCAAGGTAAGACACTCAGACCTTTAAGAGGATATTGAAATCAGTTCAATAAAGAGAAATGCTCCCTTCCAGCTCTTGAAGCTTCCTGTTTCCCAGTCTCTCACTATTTCTCCTGCTCTGCCCTCACACTCAGTTTACTCCCATCTCAGCTGCAAGACAGGAACCCCACGTAGATGGCTCACATCTCACATCTAGAACAGCTATCTCATCCTGTACAGGCATCAGAAAGTTATGTATGTATGTAAAGATATGATGTCTGACAGGTTTTTCAGGATTGGTTTTCAAGCATGGATTTCTGAAGCTGCAGGGTACATTCGGAGAGCTGTAGACTGTGTCTGCACAGGACCTCAGAATTGCTATCATGGTCAGCTTCAAACCTCAGACCCACCAGCCATATAACTACCCCAAACAATCTGCACTCCACTCCCCTCTACCCTCTACAACCTTACCTTTGACAGGGCTTAGTTTCTGTAAGTCAAATTCACTTGAACATGACTTTTCACTTCTTTCCTCTCTACTGTCTCACCTCTAAATCTACCATCAGTCAACAGACAAAAGCCCAAGAGGAAAAAACACTGTCTAGGACTTTGTCCCACAGATACTAAGCACATCCACCTGGGGCGTTTTTGTGTATGCAATGAAGGTTGGGGGAATGGTGCTCTGTATTTCTTAACAGCAATCTCAAACCGATCCCGACTATCAGTGTAAGATATAGCCTGAGCATTTCCAGCCATTAGGGATTAGGATTTGTTGGCTAACAGTTTTCAACAGATGATTCAATTCTAGTTTTCTTGCTTTAGAACATACAGAATGATATGGATAAGCTATGATTCCATGACGTTCTCCTGCTTAAACAGACATACAAACGTTACAGCTTAGTTTATTCTTTATGTGAAAAACTCACCTTTAATTATGGCAGTGGAAACTTTGAAGCAAGTTCTCATAAAGGGATTTGCTCTACTCAATCACCCCTTTCTGAATAGGTCTGCTTATTTTAACTTATTCCCTCCATCTTCTACTGTATAATTCATAAGTAATTTTCCTTGTTAACTTAAACTGCCATTTTGCAGAACAATTGTCATAAAGTTGAAACAAGGAGATCTCTTAAGCATAATTTCTTGCATTTAACCCATATAATACATTTTCTACCTACTTGTTTATTAATGCAGGGGTCACATTCTGACCAAGGGCCAAAGTCTCCAAGCTGACAGTTGATAGGACACGTTTGCTGATTACATGCACGAGATTCCTGTTTTGTGCACAGCTGGTCACAGAAGTTTTGGCTATAATATTCATTAATTGTTATTTGCCTAAAAAAAAATTAACAAGTTATCCTAGGAAAGAATAGGCAGATTGTAGGTGTTTCCTAACTGTGAGTGAAAGCTGACAAAGTTATTTGAGCCCAGCTAAAAACACTGAGAGATAATATGCAGTTACAGAATGTTGATTACAAGAAAGATCCAAATATGCCTGAAGTTTAAAGAGCAATTCTTTTTGATTGATGTCACTTCAGATGTCCCAGAGGACAGGTACAGACAGAGCCAGAAGGAAAAGGGGATTTATCACAAGTTTAGATTATACCACAGAGCTGCATCCAATCTGACGCTGCTGAATCTTTATTTGAGTTTTAACTGCTGTCATAAAACTAATTGTGCAGGGAGGAAGTTTCTGTAGGCTTGCCATGCTGGAGGTCACCCACCCCGTGGCATTGTTCTATGCTGGACAGAGCTCCCAATGCAGGGCACTGAATGCCAGCCATGTGTGCTTGCAGGGGCTGAATTCAAGGACCTGGCTGTACTCACCTTACTACATGTACTGGCAGATATTGGCTTGTTTGGAAGCACTGTATCATAGAATCATGGAATGGCCTGGGTTGAAGGGGTCTTAAAGATGATTTAATTCCAATCCCCCCACCACAGGCAGTAATGTTCTACACACATCATGTTGTATTTTCAAAGTCTTACAATTAAAAGATGATTATTTATCTGGTAAACACTTGAACATGACACTTCTTGTCAGCAGAGCTTCAGACACAGATACCCCTTGCCAGAAATGGTATTTTAACAGAGAATAAATAGAAACATAGAAGTAGTGAGATAGCTTGGCCCTACCTGTGTCTGGTCTGTGTGCCATAATTACAGGTCTGTGAACAGGCAGACCATGGCCCCCATGGGTAATGTTCACAGTAGCACCCCTGACTGCTCCCAATCACCATGCTCAGCAGGACCATGTACATTAGAAGAGTCTTGTCCATGGTGAAGGTGTCCATCTACAGTGCATGGACAGACAACAAAAACTCAAAAAGCTATCACAGTTATGCCAGTATCTTTACAGAGCTGTCTTTTCCAATATCCAGAGTCTATATGCTTCACAAGACAAAGGTGCTAAGCAGTGCATCTAGAAATGGGCAATCACACATTTAGCCGTAACTCACTTCATACTTTTAGAACCAGAAGTCACAATGGCTCTTTTGGCCAGCTATTTCTCAGGAGAAGTAACCATGACTGTGCATGGTTTCTGTTTTAGAAGTTGTTTATAAATCATTTTGAATGTGACAAATAAAGACCTGCTATTGTTCTTCATTGCCCAAAAATATTTTCTAGAAATAAAAGCATGAAAGAACTCTTCCTGTAAAGCATGTAAAACAACAAAAAATACTACAAGAGTAAGCAGCCTCATCTATTAGCCTTTAACCAATTCATTTTCACATGCCTATAAGTCCTCTTCACATAAGTCTTTTAGTGCAGTGAATCCTCCCTTTGCAAAGTTTTGACTGTCGAAACTGCAAACCATCAGTATTCAAAGCTCATCTGAATTTTCTACCAGCAGTAGAAACAGAACATCTAGCCTATTTCTCACTCCAGTGGTCAATCAAAATTTATTTGGTGAGAGAGAAGGTTATAGGCAGTCTTCAGAAAGTAATAATGCTTAGTAAACTTAAAAAAAAAAATCTGCAGAAAAATATTTATTCCCTCTCATCATGAGATTGAATCAACACTAAATTTGATAGGTTGTTACAGTAGAACATTATAATTTTGCTTTACCTCAAAAAAACCCAAAACCCAATAGGAAGTTTCAAAACCAAAGTATTTGTTTTAAAACAATACTCCAAACCACTTAATTTCAAAAAGTTTGAAATTAATTTTGAAATTGTTTTCTATTTTAGGGTTTTGGCCACACATGTTATTATGGTTTTTACACCCTCCTCAGAAAAATGAAATTGCATCAAGTCATTGCTTCTTCCCTTAGTAAAGAAAGGCAGTGAGCCTTCACACAGCTGCCATAGTGAGAAACACTTTTTACACAAAAAGTTCACCAATGAACAAGTCTTTCAGAGAGATTTAAGTATAATCAAATCCAAAATATGGTAAAACTGAAGACAGGGAAAGGAGTAGTCCTGCCAGAGGACCAAGAAGAGAATAGATTGTTTTCCTTACCTGAGTTCTGGCTTTTTGCACCAACAATGCCAGCTTAGAAAAGAGATGAAGCCCTATAGAACAATTCCTTTCTTCATTCCTCCACTGTGCTGCACATAGAAAAACACTGTTTATCCTCATCAGTGAGCAAAACACCAACCAATCAGTGCATTGGAAGTGTATGAACAGACATATAAATACATGAGAGAGTAATTCAACATCTTAAAGAAAAAACAAAACCCACAGAAGATTTCTCCATTTAAGCCATTGAAGCCAACAGAAAACCCCAAAACAACCCCTACATTATTAACTTACTGTAAGACAGCTGCAAAGTCAGCCTACTTTACAGACTGGTGTGACCTTCATGTGGTTTGCTGTAGTTTTTGCAATGAAAGGTTGGAGATTTTGTTTGATTTGGTTATTTGTTAATGAAAGCAGATCGATCTGGTGGCAGAAATAGTCAGAAAAAAACAGCCTCTCCACCTGCACCCCTGGAGAAGTATTCTAAAGAATTGTGGAGGAGCAGCTCTTTGTACAAATTCAGCTGCCCAACATGAGGTGAGGAATCAAAATACATTTGCATTGGGTCACAGTGGCTCAGTGCACTGCAGGTCTCCTTGTGCTGCCTGATAGAGCTGCACAACCTCTCTGCTCTCAGTTTGAAGGCAAGAGAGTGAGAATTTGATAAAAAAGCTCATGCTCACAATTCATTACTGCTTTCACCAGGAAAAGTCCAGGCCAAGGCAAAATACATGTCTGCTGTTGTACCACGTCTGCAAAAGTCAGGCTCCCAGAGAAAGTAAAACTCCAAATAAGTGGCCAGTCTTCGCGAACGAAGATCTGGGAAAGGTGTTTTTACCTTTCAAGCCTGCGCAACGGATTTTTTAGGTGAG
>JAWWLV010000100.1:58437006-58462823 GCA_035041135.1 Platyrinchus mystaceus | reverse complement strand
AGGCCTGTAAATTGATACCAATCGAGCTCTGCTGATTCATGTCTGCAACTCATGGATTTTTTTTCCAAGTTTCTGTATGATTGGTAACTTTATCACAATAAAAAAAAAAAACACCAAGAAAACCAGTCAATGAAGCATTCTTTCTCCACCAGATATGAACCTTCTAGGTCAAGCCAAAGTACATTACAGAGCCAAGAGAACAAACAGCTTGTTTTTTAATGTGGCAAATCAAGATCAGAAGTTCTTGTCAGTGTTTGACAATGACTCAGAGGCAGACAAAGAAAATTCAGAGCTATAGCTCAAATCCCAGTCTGCACAGCAGAACTGACTGACCAGAGATGATTGCTAACAGCTCACCCTGTACAACTTCAGCTCTTCTTGGTAGAATCATAATTATAAGCCCTCCTTATCCTCCCTTTTCCTCTGAGTTGGACACAAAACATCAGCACTGCTGTAAACACCTGTACAAAGTGGGGTGACATTAAGGATGGTGTCAGACTGTGCTCCGGCTGTTCTGGTTTTAATTGTAGCCAGGTCCCACTGGGGTGTTCAGCAGCCTGAAAACAATGAAATGAAAGAAAGGCTGAAGTCAAAAGAACCTTGACTCCAATAAACTGGTGATTAATATTTCACATCCTATCTTCAATTTCTAACACTAGAAGATAGGATTAGATTTGATTATTCAGTGGCTCAGGAATCACTCAAGTCGTAGATCTTCCTAGTCTTCATTTTTCCCAACAACCAGGATGTGCACTCATGACAGTGCCCTCCACTTGGAAAGCAGCCCTGGCATATCGCACGCCAATTCCCACAAAACAGAGATGGTTCAAATGAAGGTTAGTCTTTAGCCACTGCTCATGAGGGATTTCCTCCATGTTTGGGGAATGACTGCAAGGATGTTCTCCAAACAAATATACCTGTACCATAACTGTCAAAAGATGCACTATGTGAAGCTCTACAGACCTGATGCAGTGGATGATTGCACACTGAGCATTCTTCCTAAAGCTGTCTTGGTTATTGTATGGAAACTAGACTGCATTTTTCTAGCCTGCTATGGTAGCCCATTTCTGTTGGAATCGAAACTTGGCTGTCAGCAGAAAGGGGACTAATAGGATTAAGCAAGCAGCCATGGGCAGCAGGAGACAAGAGGAATTCCCTGCTGTGAAGATCGGACACTTCATCACCAGACCTGTTAATATTTAGCTATGTTTATTCATCCTGTCTCATTCAGCAAGGTATGGATGGACTTTGTGGTGATGCTGTCAGACATGTAGAAGCCCCTTTGTTTTCTGCCCCCAGGTGGTTCCTCCCTGCAGGAGAATATGAACCAGTTTGTGTAACTGTAATCGAAAGTTGTGTAATGCCTTAGTTAGCATAACCTATCATCTTCATTAGGATGTCCCACCATCCAGACCCTTATATTGGGAATCATGTGTTCAATAAGGTATTTTGGTTTGCACCCTGGAAACTGAGATTGTTTAGTCTTTGGACCTTCACACATTTCCAGTTTGATTAACTCTCTCCTTCACCAATGGCATGTTACTTCTTACCTTGTTCTTCCAGTAGTCACATCACTGTAGTGAGCGTGTTCTAAATATCAGAAGAAGGTGTAGTTGAATTCAGTAGGAAAACTCCTGCTCACTTGTACATTGCAATGACACTTAAGGTGACATTCCTGATCACACCTAGAGGGATGGATTCTGCACTGTGGTGTTTCTGGGCTGGCCAGGGATTCCAATCCCCAGCCAGGGACTCCTTAGTCTACCTGGGCACTGTGTGTTTGAGGGGAACAAGGATGTGAGCTGAAGTGGACTAGCTGAGATCAATTGTAACTGAGAGCAGTAGGTACATATCTGGTTTGTGCTTGCTAGACTCTGCCAAGCTGGATAGGAGAAACCATACAGAGGGTGAAAGTCTTGAAAGTTGCTGGATATTGTATGGGCTGTACAATGCAACGATGAAACAATGCCCTATGTTCGTATAAGATACTTCCCTTTTAGTATTAGAAATACTAAATTCTACATTAAAGACCTGGGTTTTGATCTCCCTTTATAGCCAGACCACCCATCTAAATGTCTGCTCTCTGAAGTGCTTGTGAACCACACACAATGGAACAGGCAAAGTTTGGTGTCAGGAAGGAGTGCATGAAAGGGGTCCCAAGCCGTAAGGGGTCCCAAGGTCTCTCCTGCAACTCTACCATGCTTTAACCAGTGGTATTTCTAAGCATAACTGAAAATCAAACCATGGCTCTTGTCAGCTGAGATGCAAATGCTTAACATCAGGGCTCATGAACACTGTCTGCGTGGAAAGCTTTTCCTCTGTCTGGTACATTTATGACATAGTCTCTTTTGCAACTGAAGATCAGCCTCAGCTTTGCAGAGAGCCCATTTGTGTCTGACAGGACTGCCTGTCCTTCAAGATCCCAGACCCAGCAAACACAGCTTCAGCAAAGGTGGAATGAACTGCAAGGTGCCCGTCCAGGCTAGCTGACCTCTGCTCATTTGCACTTGTGTCCTGAAATACCCATGTGTGCATTAACACACCTGCTGGCAGTGATTCTGACCATCAGCTACCAGCACCTGCTCATAGTCAGCCTTCTCTGAAGAAAGCATTGTATGGATCCAACTGCATTTTTCCAAGGATACAGACTCCCCTTTACTGCATTCATACTCATGGAAAGGAATAAGATGGGCTAAGCTTTTGGCAAAGCTTTTGGCTTGTCTGGACCACCCCATAACCCTGTCCCAGCAGAAGCAGGAGCAGTGCTGTTTGCCCAGGCTCTAGCACTGCTGAGCCTGCATTTTGGGAATGGCCCAGGAGAACAGGAGGCAACCCTGACCTGGTGCTAATGAACTCAGTCACAACTGCATCACTACAAAACCGTATCAAAACCATTCAGCTCAGCTGAGATATTTTTGCTTCATGCTGCTGCAAGTGGGAAATGTTGAACTTTAATGTGTTTGCAGTGACTGACAGGCTCACAAGGGGATCCAAAGATAACCCACTATCTATCAGAGACAGCTTTTAAAACTGAGCTTAGAGTAGTCAATCCTTCTTTAGAGACTTAATGAGTTTAATGATCATCCCAGTAGACCAACACTCACTTTACAAAAATAAACTCAGAGGGCAGGGAGTGAATTCAGGTAAGTTTCAGCCCCACAAGTGAGCCCCACTGAAGATTAAAGATGATTTATGGTTTACCTGCAGATGAGCAGAAGACCTGAGGTACTTCTGAAATTATGTGTGTGCCAGTCTAGGGAAGCAGTGGCTATTTTCATACCTCAGCCCAATAAAGTAAATGTGAGAGGCATCTGTGTTTTGTTTATAGCTCCATTAGCCTTTCTTGAACTGTAATTACTTGGCTGTGGCTGAGACAAAATAGAAATGCAGGGATGAATTGCAAATGAAAAGTTTGAAGTTCAGAGCTAATTCAAGTCTTTCAGATTTTACTGCCTAAACTTACAGTCCCTTTGAAAAGCTACTCCATAATTGTAAAACACATTAGTAGAAATTGACATGTTTAGTACATGTTTAATTGTAAAACAGACCACTTTAAAACATATTTTTATGTGTATTTTTTTATAACCTTTCAAGTGTGACCATTTTCCGTGGCAATCTCCATCCTTCTCTCTTTCTTACTCTTCATCAATGAGCACACAAATGGGTTTAAGGTCTGCCTACCACACTTGAAATTTTCAGAGAGAGGGGAGTTAGGAGCAATAAATTGTACTCCCATTTTCAGCCCCCTGTTTTAACGACAATGACAACACTAGGAGAACATAAAGGCCAGGCTGTGAGGACCAGCAGCAGGAGGCACAGTGTTGTAATGGCATCTGGAGCATTATCAGTAGCACAGTTGTGAGTAATTGCATTAATTGCCTTCAATTATGCTCTGTGACCTGAAGCAGGCTGCTTCCAAGAAACGTCACACAATACAAGTCACAATGGGTTTAGAAAGTAACTTGAGCAAGTATGGGGTTAGATCTTTCCAATCAGAACTGCAGCTGGCACAACAGACGTGTGCATGCGTATTTGTGTGCTTGTTTTACAGATCATCCACAACAGAAGTAGAGAAGAAAGCAGCAGATTTTTCTTCTTAGAGTGAACCCTATACAAAGGGCAAATCTGGAAATTACATTTTGCTTTGCTTTTCCTGAGATGAAACATGACCTTTTTATTTTGCCATCAGTGTCCCTACCCTTATAGAAAAGCTTTAGACATGGCAGGTTTCACCACAGTTCCTGCTGGATAGGAACATCTTTGCCACTGACACCATGTGAATTGTAAGTTACCACAGCTGAAAGGAATTTTTTCTCAAAATCAGCTCTATCCCCATTTTAGTTGCAGCTCTGAAAACATGAATAAATGTTTACATGTATGCATTTGTTTGGAGAGGCAATTCTGTTCAATACTGGATGAAATTTCCTGATGAAATCCAAAAGTCAGTGGAGGAGTTAGTTGCATTAGAAAGGCATTCTCTCAGCTCTCCAACCAAGCCTTGGGATGGACCTAAAGTCCCAGTCCAACACTCCAGCAGAGCCAGGATAGTTGCAGGTGAACATGTGCCTCAGTGCAGGCAGACATGCTGCTGAGATAGCTCTGCTGATGGAGCAAACATGACTGTTTCTCTGTCAGCAGTCCTTGGGATGGAGCTGGTGGTGTTGCCATGCCATCTTTATACATCACTCACCTGCAATTATGGGAGCTGCACTTTCCTCCGTGACTCAGGATGTCTTATTCATGATTCATTTATGGTAAGGCAAAGCACAGGGAACTCTGATGATACTGGAACTCTTTTGCATGCTAATGGCTAGGGTTCCAGCTGTGGCTCTCTGATTCTCATGCTCTACACTGACATTGAGTGTTTGAGGGAGAGTTGCATTATGAACTTGCTGCATTTATCTGCCTGTGACCTGCATGCAGAGTGCAGCTACTGTAATGTAATGTAATGTAATGTTTACTGTAATGTAAATTTAATGTGAATACCTCAGCATCCAAGGATAACTGCATGCATGGCTCCTTGAACAAATGAATGAAGATGGGAGAAAAATTATACTCTATGATGTATGGCTCAGGCAGCCATTCTGCCTGACACCCGCCTTCTCACTCTTCCCACTGAGTTCCTTCAGGTGTGTGACGAGACCCTCAGGCTTACCCAACTCCCAGCTTGACTACATCTGTAAGCCTTAATCTCTGAGCTGCATGATAAATCATTGCATACCCAGGAAAATAAAGGGGGATCTATGCTATGCATACATGATCTACTCACACTAATTTCTCTGTAATAGAGGATGGGTGGAAACTCACACAGAACGATGAAGAAGGCAAACGAACTCCTTGCTTGAGCCCACTTTGCATATCCATGCAGTCACAGGCTATCCCTTCCTCTGTCCACGGTGTCAGTAGGTCCCCAGTGAGTAATTTTTCAGTTTACAACCCTCAGCCTTACTGTATTAAGACATTTTGAGGTGTTCAAGAGGTGGATCCAGTGGGTCATACTGTGATTTTGTCGTAAATCTACCTGTCTCACAATTCCTAGTTTTACACTTATTTTTAATTGTCTGAAAAATGTACTGTAGAAAGCATATGCACATACTACTGAAGGAACCCAGAAGTTATGTGTAATGGCCAACAATCACAGCAATCAACTGACAGCTCTATCAGGGTCCACGTAATTCTTCTGACCTCCTGCTTCACAAGCAGGAGGGGAATAAGGGAACTTCAAATACCCTAAGCCACAATTTAC
Source organism: Platyrinchus mystaceus (assembly GCA_035041135.1). Taxonomy (NCBI): domain Eukaryota; kingdom Metazoa; phylum Chordata; class Aves; order Passeriformes; family Tyrannidae; genus Platyrinchus; species Platyrinchus mystaceus. The sequence goes on along the minus strand of JAWWLV010000100.1, from coordinate 58,457,077 downwards.
TAGAAACTGAAATCTTGTCATTCCAATGGGTTTCAAAACCAACAAAATCACTCTGGAAACCAGCCATAAGTATCTGACTCCCTCAAGTGTCCTTGAAAATCCCAGACTAAGGTCTTGCTTCTACTCCCATTGAAGTAATTAAATTAATGAAATTCAAGATAGGACAGCAGAGGAAAGCATTGTCCAGACAACCAAACACAAGGTTAGGAACTCAAAATTACAACACCCAGTCTCATACCTCCTTTTCTATGGATTGTGCCAAGTCACTCACTTTTCTTGCTCTTTTCCTTATCTATTTTTAGACTCAGGTTCTTTTTTCACCTACTTAAAAAAAGATTTGTTCACCTCTATATCCCCTATTGTTCATCTCTATATCCCTTCACACAATCTTCAAGTTATTAATTTTCTTGGATAAAGACATCACTGACAGACAGGTCTGCTTCTCATCATACACTGCCGAACAGCCTGGACTCCCCTCTTTGCTCCCTGCAGTATGAACTCACACTGGAGAGAGAGAATTCAGCACTGTGCAGAAGCAGGGAATGTACCAGGAGGGGTTTCATTCTGTGCTTGTCAGCTGCAGAGATGTAGAATGAGAGGAGGTTGCTGATGGAGACAGCTGGTGAAGGTGCCAGCCCACAGCACACTCCAGGATTTAACTGCACAGGAAGGAGGTCTCATGACTAACAGCACACTCAGGCCCCTGCTGCATCAACATTGCTAACTGCAGGCACTTTGAGGCTTGCTTTCCCACCCACACTTCCTCCACTAAATCTGCCTATTCCCAGTTCTTGGGCATGGACAGCCCTGCTCCCAGCTGCTGTATACATTTCTGGTACATAACCACCACAGCTATGAAACTCATCTTTCCTTGTCAATTTGTAATGCAGCAATGACCTGCTGCCACTGTCCTTCATGGGTCTCCTTCTCTCCATCCATCCATCCATCCATCCATCCATCCATCCATCCATCCATCCATCCATCCATCCATCCATCCATCCATCCAACCATCCATCCAACCATCCATCCATATTCACTCACCCATCCTATTTGCACAGAAGTTTGGCAGCACTATAGAGTGACCTGGTTATGGTTTCTGCTCCATAGGCTGCTCCAAACTCCCATCATATCCCTTTACACTGAGGCACCATAAGCTGCACGTAGGCTTCGTGGTGACTACGAAAGGGATCTTCCAAGATTTTGGTTTTGGTTATACAAGTTCCCATTTCAAAGTCTGAAGCCAGTCTTCATGAAAGAACCTGGAATGAGCTGAACACTTACTGCAGCATCAGCATATTACAATTGCCAGGTGCCAGGAATATTATATTAACACTCGCTTAACACCACCTTTGCCCCATAAATCATAATGAGAGGTTTTGCAGCTCTCCTAATGATGATGAAGAAAGCTTACTGCATCACCAGAGTAATTTAGCATAAGGGAACGTGTAGGAAAAAATGAGTCAACACATATCACACATTTGCCTTCTTTTTTCTGCTATTCACCCTGAGCAAGAAGGTCATGCAAAATACCTTTCATTTCATTAAAGACAATTTAAGTCAATAATGTCCAACTGACACTGTAGTGTTAAACTTGCTCTGCAGAGGTAAGAAAATGGCCAGTGACCTGAATTTTGCACAGAAACAGTGCAATTGCAATGCTATAGCCATGGTTAGCTCTAGGTATAAAGAGACTATTCCTTCAGACAAAGATTAAAAAAGGTCATACTTACAAGCAAGGTCATAAACAGACACTGGGAAGAACAGTAAAGGACTCTTAATTTTGAAATGATTGAGATATTTTGTGATCATTGTGGCTGGGTATTTTTTTAATTATTAAAAAAATTAAAAACAAATCAGGGGAGAAGCTTCTCTGTCAGATTCAATGAGTGTAACAGAAGGTGAGTATGCAGAGGAGGGATTAGTAGACCAAGCAGAGCTGGAAGTTTGGAGAAGAGCATGATAACAAAGAGGATCATGCTTTTGTATGACCAAGGCATTTTAATTGTTTTTGAGAAAGATACCTAAATAAAGGGGGTTTGAATCATCACATTAGCTAAGTTTCATTTTTCTTATGAATGAACAAGGTCAGATTCAGCTTTACTCACAGGAATTTGACTATAAAAGCCTGGTAGGAGAATTAGAACCACTGCGGAAAGGAAGGATCCATTGCCTCAAGAAAAATAAACTAATTACCCAGAGTGTGCACTATCTAATTAAACATGAACCAGACAATACCTCATAGCAGCTGTGTATATGGACTGCCCATTTATAGAATCCTCACAATCTGTCTAAAATGAAAGATGGTGTGATGCAGAAGCAGTTTTAGGATTACTAAATTTAATAAAGCATAATACTACTGAAACTATGTATGGTGGATTTGTAGGACTCATTCAGCACAGCATTGTATAAGAGGGAGCTTGTGCTGAATGTTCTCTCAAAAGAAATCACAACTTACTTAATACAAATATTGCCTTGAGCAAGCATCCATGTTTATTATAGCCAGGCTTACTGTTTTCTGCCTAATGCAAGATAAGAATGCTGAAGAGGTGCTACTATAATATTGAATTAATTTTTTAAATATCACTTGAAATCTCACTGCAATATTCATGTAAGAATTTACAAATATGAGCAATAACTGATCTTTTCCAAGTCCTCAGGGGTAACTGTGAAAGTCAGGTGTGTAATAAGTCACAGCAGAACCTTGTTACCTGTATTCAGGAGTGTGATTTGCAGCCCCAACATCACTCCTTGTGAGGGGAAGAAACACCGCTATTTAGTGCCTTAGTATTCAGTGCTTAATCCAGGACTAACATATGATCGGAATGTATAGATCAGTGTAAGGATCTATTGTGTTTTGTAAGTCATGGCAATATAACTTTTAGGTCACAACGCTGCTGAATCAAGCAGCAGAGACTTACAAGACAAGTCATGCCATCCTTAACAGTGGTCGGCATTGGAAATAATAGAGTGAGCATTTGCAGGGCGACACTTAAGGACTTCAGGACAAAGCAAGCTTGTCTTGTGTTTGGCTCCTAAATGTAGGATTTTATAGGTTGCTACACTGCTGTAAAGCAGCAGCTTATCTTGATTTAAGTCTTGATTTGTTCAAAGTGCCACACAAACACGTTTCAATGTTTGGCTGGTAACACTTGTGCCCACAGCCTCACAGCTGCCCACACTGCACATTCTTTGTTTGTTTTTCAAAAGCCCTTTTTCACCTGATTTGATCCTTGAGCAACACTGTGAAAGGAATTACCACAGACTGATGCAATCTGGATCCTCTAAATCCTATGAAAAATCAGTGTATTTAGGTTTCACAAGCACGTTTTCAGGTACGGAGGGGATGGGGAAGGAGAGGACACTGTCCTGAAAGTAGATGTTTCCTTTTCCTTGCCCCACTAAAAAAAGTCCATGCTAGGCTTTCAGCTGAAAAGAGAAGAACCAGAAGAGGTGCCTGGGGCACCTCTTAGTTCACAATTAGCCACACAAAATTCCTGTAAAATTCACTATACTAATGCAACAATCTTTTCCTGAGATTTGCAGGTCAGTCTGCCTGGAAGTATTTTGAACCATCGATGATTCCCAGGAGGATGGATTCAGTGTGATTAAACGTAAGTGAGACATAAGCATAGATGAGACCCAGGCAATAAGCTAGTACATATTCTGCTTTGGGAACTGCAACAGGACCACTTGGGTTTATAATAACCAAGAACTGGGTCCTTAAAGGGCTGAGACTTACCCAAGCCCCAGGTCTCGTCTGGAGAACAAGCTCATTTCAGAATCAGATGTCTCTCCTGAATTTCCTAAAAATTCTTCTTTCTTTCAGCAACACACAAATATGCTCTGAACTGTGCAGTTCCTCACCTTCAAAGCAACAGGATTGGTGTAGCTTGGAGACAGTGTTTTTAAGAAAGTATTCTATCTGCCATCTGGACACACAGCTGCAACACAGAGGCACCTGGACTTCTTATGGAGCCAAGCTTAGATCTTGGCATGCTGGGGAACTATCAGGAAGGTGTCAGGCAGACAGGAGCGCCAGCTGCACGTTTGAAGACAAACTTTGAGATACTGTGAAGAAATTAAAGAGCCATCTCCATCTAGCATAAAAATATAGTTAACAGGATCTCAATTAACACAGCTTGGATAAAACAGTCAGACAAAGAAAATGCTGTTGTTTGAGAACAGCTTGAAGGTATAGAAACTGGCAGTCATATTGTACTTTAAAATGGAATAGCCTTTGCTGCATAATGTAGCAGATGTTGCCTTCCCCAGCACATGGGAAGTCTGTTCCTGCTCTCCCCTGGGCAGATGGGCACATGCCAGAACCCAAGCCTCCACCACACTGTCCTCAGCTGTCTGCAAGATCCACAGAGAAGCTCCCATTCCCAAGGCTTTACACTTCTGCCACATAAATATGAAGTACTTGCAAATTAGAGTGCCCATCTTACCTATCCACTAAATATAAATGTCAGGCAAGCTCTGAGGTAGAGGAGCAAATACAGTGAGAAACAGACAAAAGAGAGCAAAACCAGGACTCATTCCGGCAGGAGAAATACTGTAAGAGGCAAGCACAAGACAGTTTCATGTTAAAAGGTGGCATCTGACCCCCAAATGGCTCCACATATGCAGCTACACATAACACAGGCAGAATCTACATCTGCTTTTACTCAGAAAGAGAGTTTTCTGTTTGGAATGTCAATGTGCTCTGAACCATCTGCCACACAGGTTTTGTATAGCAATCAAGGAAAGATGCATGAGAAAAAAAAGGAGACAAGCATGTTTTGTCTTCTCCTTTACTCTTCTGAAGCTACCCATCCCCTTCATAATCACAAAAATAGCAACAGAAAGGCTCCCAAACCCTTTTGTTCCCTTCCATCTTATCCAATTATTAGGGGACTATGGATTTGAATCAAGATACTCTATTTTCCATATCTACTGTTATTTAAATGTTCTGTGCACCATAAAAGAGCCCCAGGAGGAGAGCCTGGAAGAGCTTCAGACCAGGTGACACATACAGTTGTTCCTGGGGAACTGCCTGGGGCTGAAGCCCAGTGATCTTGCACCACAAAAATATTTGTCTAACATGACAGAGAACAGCAACTTTGTGTCAAAAAAAACATGTTTCTGGAAACAAACTTCAAAAAGGAAAGAAGCCCAATCCCAAAACGATAGATAAGCTTGTAAAGTATAACACAAGACAGTTCCTCTTTGGAGAGGTCATCTCTCTCCTTTAAGTGTATACTCACATGAAAGTGCTCACACTTATGAATGTACTATGTTTACAGGGCAGAATCACTGTTTCTTTTTTCTTAGAGAACAAAAATACATAAAAACCAAAAATACATACATGTATGACAGATCTTTGTAAACATAGTTTGGTTCAGCTCCTTTATATGGTTCTTCAAAAAATTGACAAAGTTCTTGCGACTCAGTATGATAAATTCTCAATGCATCAAAATATCACTCAGATCATGAAAGTTACAGTATTTACAACTTACCTTTAAGTAAGAGAGACCTTGTGCAAACCTGCAAATAAATACTGTTTGTATTTATTAACAAACTATTTATGAGGATGCACTTGGTCCCACAAGACACAGGAGAACTAAAGTTACCACTGATATTTTGCTACCATGAAATTCCACTGAACCACTTCCTTTCACTCTCCTCATCTAATTGATGCTCAAAGGCTGTAACAGGAGCTGCTGGACATCGCCATTAAACACCACTGGTAACAGCATGGTTTTGTCTACCATGCCCAAGAAACAGAAAAAGCACCTTATAGCAGTAGCAGCCCAAGCATTTGGTTTGATACGAAAAGTGAGACATTCCAGTACAATTCTCTATTATTGTACTCAATGTTATGGGACTAAAAGCTATCACAAAAATTGTCAGCATAATTCTCTAAGCTATTTATTTAATTCTTCTCAAAGGTCAAGAGATTTTTTTTTCACAAATGTCTGGAAAAAAAGACAAATTTAAAAAAAAATAGAAGGAGGTTCACTGGATAATTTAGTAATGTATATACAAGTTCTCAGTATCAGTAACGTGGTCTTTTCAATTAAGACTCTTTTTTACTCTAAAAGTTACATTTACTTAATCAAATAATAAAATGAAATTTTGATTACAGAAAGAGAACATCAGAGGAAGAGCTCCTCAAAGCTCTACTGTGTCAAACTTTATGATTACACACAAATTAACACACTTTACATATATTTAACTACAGCCTTTGCACAACTGATGTTTTCAATGCACAGAGAGAACAGCCCTGAAAGCTGAAAAGCAGCTACACCATAAATTGTTGATTTACATTTCTCTTTGTCAAGTTCTTTTAGCAAACTCTAATTTAGAACTCAGGCTTTATTGAAAGAAAAAAAAAAGGCAGAGGGAAAATGACAGACATTTGAGAGCAGCAGCAGCAGCAGCAGCAGCAGCATTTATTCCCTTCACCAGCAAACAGCCCATGAAAGATGGGGTGGCACTTGCTTTCAACTGCTTCTATTTCTAGTTTTAAATCATCAATTTGTCCTAATCAGGATAAACTGCAGCCAAATTTTATAATATCAGAACCATTTAGTTGAACCTTTAAAAATCTGAGATCCTACCAGATGTGCTTTCCTCTGGACAGAGTGGAAATTAAGGGCACCAGCTCTTAATTAGTTTTTTCCAATAAAACCCAAAAGCCTAAATTTCTTTTATCTTAAGTACTCTGTAACTGCTGGCTGGGTGGTTCATGCTCCTCTTCTGCAATAAATGCAATAAACCTTAGTCCTTGCTAAAACAGCAAGTGTACTTTAGCACTTGCTGGCAACATGTGGAATAATAGCCCCCATTAATTTTCACTAGCCTTGGCATACACAAGCTTGACCTTGCTGCTTTTCAAAGAAGGGACAGCTAATGGGCCTACCCCTTACCTCCCTTTCAACTTTGAGTTTGCAAGCTAAAATCCCAATGTTCAGATTACGTGGTCAGTTTCTTATGATGGTGCTATCAGATTTCAAAAGAAGCTTTTTGAAAGCTTCCTCCTCCCTTCCCAGCCACACACAGACTAATTATGCAGATGTACAAAAACGTTCAGCCAAGTTTAGCTTGCACATTTAACTGTTGTAGTAAGGAGAATACAGATTACCTGATTTTCTTGCAGACCATGTTGTCTGCACAAACAGATATACAGAGTAATAATCCTCATATTACAAAAAAAGCTCCTGATCTGACCATATTAGAGCTTTAGCAATGCAGTAATTCAAGTAGATGACAAACTCATCTCTGAAAGGTTTGATTAACTGCAGTGCTGTTATTTTATGCAAGTCCATGTATCGTGGGTATGATTACCTGTTTGTATAACTACGTAGTTAATCATCCCAAAGCATTCAATGTGGAAGCTTGCTTTTCATCTGGAAAAGACTACTGTGCTCCTTATTTCATTGAACATGGAGCATGAAGACACAATAGCTGTAAGACTGGACTATGGAGAAAAGGCATGCAGGTCAGTTTGATGCCAGGCCCTGTGATAAGCTGTGACTACAGCTAATAAAGTGCTTATGGCTCTCCACTCTGTCCTAAATGACATGTTCAAAACTTTAAACCACAAAACCACTGTTACACAAGTGTGGACTGTGTGAATCTCCAGGCAGTCTTATGAAAATCAGTACATCAAGTAGATGAATGAAGACACAGCAAGATCTTCTCCAAGAAAATATTTTCATCACCTAATAGTCCTGTCTAGCCAAGGATATTAAGAAGGATTAACTATGGAAATAAATGAACCTGAATTATTCTGTGACCCTATGATAACAGATCAGCAGAGTGCTCAAGGGGGAGCTACCCAAGCAGAGCTTACCTGCACATCCATATAACTTAAACTAGCTTTTTTCCTATTCATCACTACAGACAAGTCCTATCAGATTTTGATTTGTGTGAAAGATTACCCTTTATTTACCATCAAAAGAAATAATTTGTTTTTTCTGTTATGAAACAGCTGGTCCTAAGCACTATCTCAGCACCAAACTATTCATGGTTTAGTAACTTCCTGAGATGAGTCCACTGTCTGTGTAGTTAGTAGCCTTTAATAAATTTATTTTTCATGAACTTGCCTAATCTTCCTTTGGAAATATTCAACACCCACCCCAGCACTGCAGGGTAAGGAACGTTGAGGTGTAACTGTGCAGGAGGCGAAATCCCTCCATGTTTGCTCTGAACATGCCTCTGGAAAGATTCAGCTGATGATGCCTCCTCCCATTGCTTGTGGACCACCACTTGAAGCCATGATACTCATGGTCTCACAGCCATCTATCACACCTCCTCATAGCAGCCTCTTCTCCAGTCCAAAGAGTCCTGACCTTGTCTTTCCTGAGATCAAAGTTTGCCACAGCTTTGTTCACCCTTGTTGCCCTTACTGAGTCCTTTTCAGGTCTGCCACATGTTCCCTAATACTGCCTAACCAAACTGCACTCTGTATTGAAATGCAGATGCTGCCCAAATGAACACATAATGATGTGTTCTCGTTTGTTCCCATTTCTTTCCTCATGATCCTGTTTTTGACCACCAAAGCAAATGAATTTTATTGCTCCATTATTTACAGTTTGTTACAGTGCTGATGGTAACAGTCAATAGAGATTCAAAAGGTACACAAATGACAAATACACATTTCTCAGTAGCCTGGAAAATAGACTACAGACATTCACTGTCCGTGTTTACTGTTAATTGCATGTTTAATTTCAGTTAAAACCAGACACTCTTGAAGCAACTCCAATGGGATTATCAAAATATATTGGACACTTTGTCAGCTTCCAGCAAGTCTATATGAGCTACAAGGCTCAAAGCACATAAAAGTACATCCAGTTGTCTTATTTCTGAAAATTTTTCAGTGCTGTAATTGGAGGAACAGTAGAGGTGAATTTTATGGAGTAGCAGGCACATGATACGGTGAAAAAGGAGTTTGCTCAGATTTTGGGCAAATTGTTTAATGAACATGGGCAAATCTTCCCGTTACTGCAGAGAAACAATGTGCTGATTCATTATCAAGAAACCAATCCTCTAAAACCTTTTGCAAGATCTTTGATGGCTTTGGTCAGAAGACTGCCAGACTGATGAGTATAGCAAGTATAGCAAGATGAAAGCGCTAAACACCGGTTGGTGTCTGTGCTCTTGGCTGCAGCAGGTCAGACCTGCATCAGACAGACAGGGCTTGGATGCTCAAAAATAAGCAATTCATTCAGGTATCACCCAGTAACTCTGTCCTCCTGGATTGGAATGCAAGCTGAGAGATGGTTTCCATGTTCCTGAGTTACTAGAAAAGCAAAGCCAGAGGACTTAGACCATTCACTAAAAATAGACTTTTTTACTCCAAGGTAAGATGTATTCTGACTCTTTCATCCATGTGGTACCTGACAAATCTAACCCACATCTCAGCTCATGCCCTCCAATTCTTCCCTGAAAACCATACAAGTTTCAGAAATGTGATGGCTACTCAAGGAATGGAAGTGGTTTGTTTAGACAATAGTTTTGCTAATGAGGATGTTGCTTCCTCACCCATGCAAACTGCACAGGAACCAGAAAACAGAATGTATCTGCATAGATGGAAGGGCGTTAATGACAAAGGACAGTGTGCATCATGTAAATCAAGCAGCAGTTTTTTAAAGCTCTCTTTCTTTTAATCATAGTGCTGTGAGGGAGCAATGGCTCTCTAGAAGCCCTGCAAATCCTACCTACCTGCAGATCATTGTTTTTTAGTCTGCAAGTTTTTCTATTTCTGTGGCTTCATCTGGCTCAAATATTCTTATTTGGTGATACAGGTGCTCAGGTACGTCTTTCAGGCCATACTTTCAGGCTGGCCTGAATCTGTGTGACTGTGGTAGAGATGAAAGATAGTCATGTCTTCAAGTGTATCCTCCCCTCCCCCAAAATACTCCCTCTCCCTTCCCAATATCTCTCATATTCAATGTGTTTTGTCTAAGATAGGAACACCAGGTGGGTATTGCACGAGGAACTGACTAGATGACTACACAATTAATTTATTCCAGAGATGGGGGAGCTGTTTGCATTGACTTTGGTGCACACTAGTCTGTAAAAGGCCATGAAATGCTGATGGAGACTGGAACAACTGGGTCTCCTAAGACTGCAGGAAGCTTCTCTGTGTGTATCTTCCTGCAGAGCTACCCCTACCCTTCTAGCCTCTTCCAGCCTGAACACTCATTTTTGGAGGTGTGAGTAAAAGCACTAAGAGCCATTTTGTTGAATTCAGCCCCGTGTTTGGGTACCTTGCAGCTGACCAGCTCCTGCTGCAATTTGTGCCACCCCCGACAAGCTCCACTCCACCAGCACTAGAGTTAAATTCTCCTCCTCTCCCTAGAGCTGCAGATTTTACTCCAGCTGCCCTCCTTTCTGGGCAAGTTTTCTAGCTATTAATGACTACACAAAAATTTGGTATCACTTCCAACATTTTAAAGGAGAGATTGAAGCTTTGTTTATTGATACTGATCCAAACTAAAGATTACATTTACTGTTCAGTAACCACATAGCAATGATGTAAATTCATGCTGTGTACAGAGCAACTCACATGCTCCCGTTGGTAAGTACCTGTGGGGTAGGAAGAAGTGGGGAGACATTTTAAGCAGATGGCAAATTTAATTCTTGGGTTTCTGCAGGGAGTCATTGAGACATTTGCTCATCTTTTGTGGCATCTTCTTCTGCAATCCTGGCAGTCTGTGCCTGGCTCCTTGGCTTTACCTGGGCCAAGTGAGAGGTCACATTGTATAGGAAGGCAGTGCACTTGGGCTGGGTTTGCCACGACACAGTAGGAGAGATGAGCAAACAAGGTCTGTCCCAGAAAGCAACATTTCCGGTCTCCCTAGGAAGAACCTTAAACTTCGAGCTGTTGCCAGGCAGAAAGGCTTTTATCTTGTAACACACCACACTTTTGCAGGACACTTCAAAGCCCAGCCTTGCTGGCCATGCTCCTGGGTGCAGAGCACACATGGTGGGTAGTTGCCTGTGTTCCACTCTGAGGGAAGTCCCTGAACCCACAGGAGGCACCAGGGAGATTATGGGAGGGACTCACTTACTCGCTGGCATGTCCTGGAGCCAGACTTGGGATAGCAGGAAGTCTGCTTCACCTGCACCTGCAGGCAAGAATGTTTTGGTTTGCTTCAGTGGTGCTCAGTGCTCACTCTGCCTACACTGGCTGCAGGCAGCAGTGGTGGGAGGGCTCAATGAGGGGAACAATGGCACAGACTGGCATTTCAGAGGTGCAATCCCTGCATTCTATCTCCCTCCTTCTCACAAGATACCAGCAATGGCAGGAGTCAGCAGCAGGGGCTTGAGCAGGCTACAAAGCTAGATCCTGCACCTTGGTGCTTGAGGCAAATTGGGCCTGGAGAGCCCCACTGGGGAAAGAGGCAGCCAAGAGTCTGCTGTGTCCTGGTCAGCATGAACATTACAATCCTGTGGTATGGCAGGGTCCCACAGAAACCAAGGAGAATCAACACTCTCACTGCAATGCCCTCATGGGACAGTCCATATATGCCCCTAACACAAGAGCACGGCTTGGGTCTAACATACAACTCCACCCCATAACCCAAAACTGTGCTAAAAAAGCCTCCTGCATATAAAGTCTTAAATGAAACAATGAAGCCATAAACCAAGAATACAGGTACCAGAGCTTTATTAGATGTTTCACTGTGTACAAAGAAACTGGATTTTATATTACTTTTTTAAACTCTAAATACACATTCTTGTCATAAAAATTCACATTTGCTATAGAGAACTGTAGGCATTTTTTACACAACATTTATTAAAGTACCATTGAACAGATCCTAAAAAGAGAAGGTGCAGCTCTGTGAACCTTTGTGGGCACAATACACAGGGAGCTCCATGTCCTCAGTGTTATTCAATTGTCTTTCCCACCAAAACGGAGAAAAGTCATTCAAATGCATTAATGCTCATCAGGAATAATAAGGCTTCTGTACAGAGACCCTGAACAGTGTCAGGAGGCAGTGTGGCAATAACATCCTAATAATCATCACCCAGATGATCCTAAAGCTACTGATGACTGAGGCAGTCAAAAACTTAACAACTGTCCTGGCAAGCCCAGATAATCTTTCTTTTTCTTTTTAAAACTGTGGTTTTAACAAGTATTTTTATTTTCAGTAATAGTAATTACACATAACCTCAAGGTTCTGCTTTAAGGTTCTCAGCTTCACAGCAAAACTAATTGCAGCTACTCAAGGAATCTCTCCCAGTCAAATTGACCTTTTAGGACCCAGGGCTGAAGGAAAAGGCTAGTACATGCCATCCCACTGCAGAAAAAAACCCTGTAAGTGTACCTCCATCTTAGGAGATATGCATTGGCCAAGCTGAGACCCATCTAAGAGGATGTGTGCGCCCAAATTATAATGTTGAGATAAAGCATCCTGGGGCATCAGATGAGGTCCACTGACATCCTTTAGCCCCCCTTAACATCTTATAAGACCCTGTGGACTGCTACAGGGTACTGAGGTTGACGAATTTCTAATATTCACAGCTGGCAGGTAGAGGGATGTGTATGCAGAAGTTCAGATAAGGAGCACTGAATAGAGGCAAAGGAGAGAAGTGCATTTTAACTAGACAAAGATAACAGAAGAGGGTCTGAAATCAGACTTCTGCCTTCCCTCAGTAACTGTTCATGTGGGTCTAACTGAAGTTGATAGCACACTAAATGTGCTGCTGTAGGGCAAGCACCCTTTGCCTACTCCAACTGGCCAGGCACAAGGTGGACCTTCTGTGTGTTCAGTTAGTACATCTTTCATAATTACCCTCAGCTTCATACAGAGGCATCTTAGAAAGAAACCATGAAGCAACAGCTAGACTTAGCTATGGGAATGGTAGAGGAGTCATACCTGTGGGCAATGTAGAGATTCCTAAGTAGGTCCTGCCAGCCACAGGGAAATTTTTATAGCTTCTTTTTTTTTTAAAAGCTGCCATGACTCCTGAAAGCTGAATACTGTACATGGGCAGGCCAGGCTGATCAGGCTATCACATTTATAATTTTCACGTAAGGATTTTTACAGTCCAACCTACACTGGAGCAGTGTTCAAAGCTCTTCCTGCAAATTTAAAGGTATGTTCCAACACAGGACATGAGCAGTATTGCATAGCATCCAGGCACTTCCTTAAAGCCAGGATATCCCCATCCTCCTATCATGACTGTATTCCAGAAGATGAATTTTAGGCCACTCAATTACATGATCACAATTCCCACTGACTTCAGCAGGAATTGTGTGTGCGCAGAAGTGATTTGATCTGTAACACACTGGAAACCATGTCTTTGCCACCTTGTACAATCAAGGTAGTTGATCAGGCAAACATCCTATTCTTAATGTACAAATATGTAAGTGAGCTCCAAGTTACTTCAAGTTTAACTCCTTAGTGCCAAAAAGTGAGAGAGTCAGCTCTATGGACAACCCTTGGTATCATGTGAAACAGAACTGATAATTAGGAGATTTAACAATATTGTACTAATGCATTAAGGCAGGTTACATAACTGCCCTTTTCCTTTAGGATTAATTATTATTTCCTTGTACACTGTAGACAATCCATAATCCCATACACACATATACCTACAAAACAGCAGCACAGTAAAAACTAAATAGACCACTGAACTCCAACATACTTGTAATCAATACATTGCACATACTATACAGCATATTTTAACCTCATCATTGGGTAAACATATACAATTCAGAACAACACTGACTGTATGTAACACAGAAGCTACCACTGAGATATGGCAAATACATTATACACTATTAGCTTTTACTTCACTGAAAAAGAATTTAGAACTTTAAAATGATGTTACCTGACCTCTTGAAATCACCAAATAGCCTAATCAGTTGCTAATAAGTAGTGCTTCATATACTAAATTCAGGATAGACAGCACTGGAACTGTGTTTTCAGGGCACTCTGCCTTCTCTATTTTGTGGAATGAACCTCCACAATTTTAAATTTCCTTTGCAACACAGCATATACTTACTCCACACTGACTATCTGCTCCCTCTCATCTCAGGGTAAAGGCTTAATAGCTACTTAGAAGTTAGCAGAAATGGTCTAGATTTGTATCAGTAAAGACTTAGCCCAGCATACAGGATCATACGTTCCCTTTCACGCATGTATGCAGATATATATTTATATATACATACATGTGTACATTTAGAAGAATTACTTGTAAATTTGAAACCTACAAAACCAGTAAAGTATTGAAGAGCAAAAAAATGCAAATAACTCTCTAGTTTTAAAACCAAGCTCCTGTGTTCTCACTCTGATCTACCCCTCACCAAACAAGGCAGGAACTGGACTCCAGGAAGCACCTCCCGTTTGGTCCAGATTGCTGCAGGTTAGATCAGTACTGAACAAAGACACCTCAGCATGTGTAAACTGAAAAATGGAGCCAGGTGGGTTTACACCAGCTGAGACACTCTGTGTGTGCAGCACAGTCGCCATTTTTCATGTGTGGCTGAAAAGAAAGGATCAAGTAATCACACAGAAATGCCAGAAAACAACAGTACTTGATGTGTATACCATGAACATAGCGGGGTGGGGGGGATGGGGAAATGAGCATAAGAAGCAAAAAAATGTTTTGGCAGTCAATGACATGACAGTTTGAAAAAATTGATGCTTATGCAGATCAATAATGTAGACAGGTATTTCTCCTTGATGGGCTGATTACAGTCATCTCATTTCCCATGCAAGATTCCTCATAATACATATGAAGAAACATTTCACATTAATAAGGTCAGAATAACACATTTGACCCAGCCCTGCAAGCACATTTCTGGTTGAAATCAAAGAGAGGTTTAGCTGCATATGGGTGGCAAAACTGGGCTCTTGAATGGTCCAGTTGTGCTGCATAGTACTTTCCGGCTTGTTCTTTTTTGGCAAGATCCCCAAACAATATCAACAGGGAGTGCATCTCTATCAGGACTTAGAGTTTTGGGCCCTCACAGATGAAATCTTCAGAAGAGCATGGACAGTATATCCCCACATGCACTTTTTTCTTTTAGTAATTAAGGCAAGTTTGTTTACCTGTTCCTACCATAAAGTGCTGTGCTTCTCCAATAGAAAGATCGACAGCTAAACAAAAACATACTTTTTCTGACCAGAATTTAACATTTTGCTAGTATTTTTCCAGATTTATGGAGAAACTATATGATTTGTCTATTATTGTTTCTTGTCAGATGATTTTTTTTCTTTTCTTTTCTTTTCCATTTATTTCCAAATGACAATTAGAATAAAACTGACACTAAGCAAACATTTTATAACAATGCTAGCAAACTCTAGATAGCTCTGTACTTATTCATATATACAGGCACACACACATATGCACTTTATTAAAATACAGCAGAGCATTTGCCTTGATTACACCTCAGTGTAAGCGAAAAGCCTAGTGTAGCTGGTGTGCAGTGCCCTGATTTGAGCAGGGGGTGCCAGCAGGAAACTGGTGTTGATGCTCTCAGATGCAACAGAATTTCAACCAGAATGCAAAAAAAAGAATTCACCCAAGGATTTAGATCACTTTACTATGTTAGAAGGATAGATTAACTCTTTTGACTATATTTAAGCAGCTGAAGGATCACAGGAAGAGTGTGGAAGCAACCAAATCCAGCTAAATGGAAAATTGAAAAGAGCATTTCACACCACACTGCTAATAAATAAGCAAAGATTTTCACATTTCTGTATAGGACACCCACATAGGTGTGGGTACCAAAATATATTTTCATGTTTCATTTTATGTGTCTGTCACATAAATTTTACTTGGAGAGCCTGTGGAAACCCAAAACAAAGTGTATCAAGCCACCTCATATCTTGCTTAGCTGTACGTGAAAGCGTTCAAGTCCTATCCCTTGTTCCAATGAAAAGATGAACAGGGACTCTTAGGTAAATTTTTGGGGCAGCCTGGATAAAGTTTAAGTGCTGTAAAAAACCTAACTGGCTTAGATCGCAGGTTTCACTGAGGATGACTCTTACAGTCCTAACCTATACTGGAAAAGAAAATGCTACTGAAGCAGGCATCATGACTTTATAGCAGCTACGTGGTTTTTTTCAAACAAATTTATAATTCTCCTGTCCAGAACGACAAATACGATTATGCAGGTGTGCACAGATGTCTTTGTGTCACATACATACATTCAAAAGTGTCATTATACTACACACTTAACATTTTTCTTTAGTGCACACACATGTGCACACATATTTTCCAAGGCATCCTCTCAGCACAACACAGCAGCAAGTGTTCTTTTTACTCCACTTCCTAAAGTAAAACCAACAAAAATTCTATAAGACCCCTGTAAGCCCAACTGTTCAATAAGACCATTTTGGATTTTCTAAACTTTGATGGAAGATGGTAGTCATTATCATCTGACAGAAAATTGCAAAGGACTGTATGAGGCCATTCTCCTCACTCAACCAAAAGTTCTAGTAATATCAACGGAAACTTGACCTTAGTTCTATCCCATAAATCCCTGCAATATTTCAAAGAGCATTTTCCTTGTAAGACATTATAACATCTATTGTTTTGCACAAATTAAATGTTTTGCTTTCCAAAGTTGTGTACCTGTGTATTCATGTGTGCAGGAGATACGACCAATTGTGTTTTATCCAGTTAGGTGTCATACAGTTGCAATGCTCTCAGTTTATAAATCACTAAGTTTTTCACATATTTTTTATATGTGTTTCATTAAAAGTAGGATGATCAGTGATTCTGTTGCTATAACAGTGCCATTCAGTAGATTTTCAATCTTGTGTTATGCAATATTATCTCCGACAGACAATTTAAAGACTATAAAGTACTGCTATTAGCTAGAATTGAACTACTATATTCTTTACCATAGAAGTTTTTCACTGATGAAACTGGCACTGATCTTTTGTAATCAGTGGAGAACTGTTCTGTTCATAGCTGCCTTAAAGAGAGTCTTAGACTGTATCTATTTTTTTTTAAGTGCAGTTTCAGTCCTGCAGAAATGAGGTTTCCACTATGGGACAAAATACTGCACATCTTACAGTGCACACAACTTACTGATCTTATGATCAATCCATACTAAACACAGGACATTTTCCTATTAAATTCAGTAGATACTGGATCAGGCTCTTATACAATATTAATCCTGGGAAGAAGTGGTGCTCCAAGCTGGCCTAGCTGTGTTCCTGCTAGAACCAGGGAAAACATGCATCAGCAGCTGTCTCTCTGGGGTCCATATTATGACTAGAGTTATTTAGTATCTTCATCAGTGATATAGATGAAGGGATTGAGTGCAACCTCAGCAAGTTTGCAGATGACACCAAGCTGAGTAGTGCTGTTGACACACCTAAAGGACAGGACGTCATTCAGAGAGACCTGGACAAGCTCGAGAAGGGGGCCCATGGGAACCTCATGAGGTCCAACAAGACCAAATTCAAGGTGTGCACCTGGGTCAGGGCAAAACCTGGTATCAACACAGGCTAGGGGATGAACAGATTGAGAGCAGCCCTGGAGAGAAGGATTTGGGGGTGCTGGTGGATGAAAGGCTGGACATGAACTGGCCATGTGCACTCACAGCCCAGAAAGCCAAATGTGTCCTGGGCTGCATCTAAAGCAGTGTGGGCAGCAAGTTGAGAGAGGTGGTTCTGCTCCTCTATTCTGCTCTGGTGAGACCCCACCTGGAGCACTGCATCCAGCTCTGGGGTCCCCAGAGCAGGAGGGACATCGACCTGTTGGAGCAAGTCCAGAAGAGGCCACCAAGCTGATCAGAGGGATGGAACATCTCTCCTATAAGGAAGGGCTGAGAGAGCTGGGTTTGTTTAGCCTAGAGAAGAGAAGGATTAAGGGTGACCTAATTGCAGCCTTCCAATACCTGAAGGGAGACTACAAGAAAGATGGAGAGGGACTTTTTACAAGAGCATGTAGGGACAAGACAAGGGGGTTTCAAACTGAGCACAGGTTTAAATTAGCTATGAGGAAAAAATTCTTTACTGTGAGGGTGATGAGGCACTAGAACATGTTGCCTAGAGAAGCTGTGGATGCCCCATTTCTGAAGTGTTTAAAGCCATGTTGGAGGGATCTCTTAGCATCCTGGTCTAGTGAAAATTGTCCTGCCCATGGCAGGGGTGTTGGAATTAAATGATCTTTAAGGTCTGTTCCAACTCAGGCCATTCTATGATTCTGTCATTACAGAGTTAGGCCAGTATCACATTATCTGCTGGCTTGATCTGAGGCAGAGACATTGGAAAACCCTATTTTAAGAATGAAAAGCAAAGCAGGATTTAGTCTGTGCTCTGTGCAAGCTACACAGTACATCATGTTTACTGTCCACTAATTATGGTACGTAACACATCATGTTTACTGTCCACTGATAATGCATGTGTTAAAGCATGACCTTGGATTCACATCACAAAGGCATTTAAACCTGTAGCTAATTGATAAATATGATCGGTTAAACCACCTAAGAGATGAAATATAGCAGCTTAAAAATTTCGTGCCAGATATACTGCCCTCAGTCTCCCAGTGCAACACTCACACCGTTGGGAATCCTGCTGCGAGCAGGAAGAGGACAATATACATCCCCTTGCAACAAGTTTCTTGGCACTGCTCATGACCATAGAAGACACATGAATCACATTTGGTACCTCATGGAGAACCTGTAAATGGCCTTCTTTTATCAAACACTGTAAACATGTTTAGTTTTGCTCTTCACATGAAACACAAATGTGAAAAATGATCATAAATGATGAAAACATTTTCCTTATGCCCACCCACTAAAGCCCTAAACACCTCCGTGTGTTACAAGAAGATGACTGTTTTACAATATAAGTCTTTTAGAATACAATCATTTTTTTTCAATGCTAAATAATGCAACAACACATACATCACAGTACTATCAAGTAGTGTCATCTTCACCTTCACCCAGGGCGTAGTTGAGCTTTATGACTGTGCTGATAAAGTCACCAAGTTCTACAAAATCTGCAGTGATAATATTCACACCACTTTCTCCTGCCTTCTGAGTTCGGACCCACTCCATCATCGCAGGAAGAGCCCTAAGAAGAAAAGAGGAACAATAATTAGTCATAAATCAACAAGACAAATGCATTGAAGCAGGATTTACCAACAGTGACTCCCACTGGTTTCCAAGTTTCTAAGTTTCTAAGTTTTCTCCATGTGAGAAAGGACCCAGGTTTTTTGAAAACTCTTTATATATATATATATATATATATATATATATAAATATAATCTTAATTCCCTGTGGAAATAATATCTTGATTGTATTTCAACTTCTCAGTAGAAAAGAATGGAAGGAAGATCATATAGGCTCAGAGCAATTATTGATTTTGCCCAGAGACAAGGGAATGGACCAGATACCTTGTTGTTATCATCTGGCCATATGATTCCATGGAAATTGTTTAAGGAAAAAGAAATAACAGAGCACTCAAGCCATTTAAAGCATATTTGACACATTCAAGGAAATGGTGAAAATAATATTTTGAGAGACACTGGAGCAACCATGACTTCTACAGTGTAAGTACAGCATGTACCACACACCTTTTCTTCCCCAGTATTGATATGCCAGCCATGAATTATATTTAATCCTATCAAATCTTTTCTAAGATGTCATATTTTTATTATGTCAGATCCTTAGCACAGGAATACTGGGGTGCAAAAGATGTCTGCCTGAGTTTGTGAATGTACAGAAATTTTTCTGACTTTTTTCTGATCTTGAAAATACAGAATAACAATCAGAAGAAATATCTATGGGAAAATAAAAGGCTCCTTAGGCCTACTGAGGAAGTCAAAATCCAGTTTTCATAAGAAAGAAGTTAAGAGAATTCAAAAAAATAAGGTACAGATTTTTCAGAGAAAAGGTATTTTTCAGAGAAAGGGCATTTTTCAGAGAAAGGGTAATTGACCACTGGAACAAAATCCCAATGACTGTGACAAACTCTGCAGCACTTTGAGTCCTTAAATCAAGCCCGGATACTGTGCCAAAATTATACTCTTGGTCAACCTCAAGCTGCTAAGTTAAATAAAAGAACCTAAGGTCTGGGCAGGGCTGCAGTCAGCTTAGACTAACATT
>JAWWLV010000100.1:58417521-58435820 GCA_035041135.1 Platyrinchus mystaceus | reverse complement strand
CTCGTGGGGCACCAGGAGATGTCACTGCACGTCCAGTACAAGCCTCAGAAACCCCTTAATCTGCAAAGCATCTGAAGATCTGGTTACCAGCAATGTTAAAAATATTAAGGGATAGTTTAATTCACGTCTAAAATTTTGGTCTGACAATAATTTAAATCAAGCTGAACATGCTGAACCTAAATCTGCTTTCAAAAGCTTTAGATCTAAAGAAAAGAGAACTATTAGCAGACACAGATGATACTTGTCAGTGGCTACTAGAATCAGTTGGTTTTTACAACAGAAAAAAACCCCCAAGCAGTTATAATTATATCCCTCTGTGATTTTACAGGAGAAAGCACAACACTGACATTTTGCTTCATCAAGATGTGCTTGAATCTACCATAAGATTCACATCTAAGGCCAGCAAAATATTTTATTTCAATCATTGATTCAGTATGACTGAATGCACACCAACTCATAAAACTGAACTTAAGCACTTTGCTGTTTATGAACCCAGTCAGCACCTTTAGATTTAAGTCTATGCAACCCTAGGAAGCAGCACTCTGTTGAACTGTAACAGGCACGGGTCAGGTGTTAAATACCCAGCAATGCCTGAGCTGCTTGAAAAGATCTGCAAGCAACCAGAACCAGGACAGATCTCAGCAGAACAGTATGGACCACCAAGGTGATAAAAGGCAGCTCAGAGCAGCTGTAAACTCCACTGTGTCTTCACATGTGAGATGTACTGCCGAACTCTGGACAATGACACAAGGTTGAACTTAAAAGATGTCAGTATGTTGCCTTGGTATTTAATAGCATCCTATTTAAGCCCAAAGAGTTTGGGGTTTAAAAGTGAACTGATTAATTGTAGGCAGGCACAGATTTTTCCTTTCTTCCCTCTATATAAGTTGATAACCTTAGTATTTTGCTCCCCTTTGAGGCATAGTTATCTTCTTTTGGTGTCTTTCATTTGTTCTGAAGGTTTTTGGATGTAATTCTGTCTTCAGACCATAGAGTTTGCTGTCCATACACTTACCCATATTGATCAAAATACTCTTTTCCTTTTCCTAAAGTGTTCTTATTAAGCCAGCCTTCAACAAACAGTCATGCCTCCTTTTGATTAGTGTTTTATCTTAAACTCAATCTGCCCTGCCATTTCTTCTGCAGTTAGGCTTGACAGATGAACGGGTTATTTCTCTTTTACTGATATTTCATACAGGACACAGCTGCATGACCCTTTGCTCATATGCATATTGTTAGATAAAGTAATGGAAATCTTTTGTTCATGAGACTAGAGAGCATTTAAAGATAAGTCAGAAATGAATCACATTATCAAACAAAAAGCTTATTTCAACAGCAAAGCCAAATAACACAACCCCGTACAAAAAGACAGCTGAAAAAAAGTTTCCACTGACCTGAAAGATTTGATCTAGACTATGTGACTCTTTTTATGATAGAAATTAATACAAAAACCCATACAGATCATCTTTCTCCTATAGTGCCATCTTGAAAGTGGATTACACCAGTCACTGTAAGAAACCACATGTTGTTCAGTTTCAGTACAAATATCTCACATGCTCTCAATAATTGTTAGAATAAGCCTGACTTAACATTCCTCAGGGTGCCTTTGTGGTAGCAGTACAAACCCTTGTTCACCTCTTACTTTTCATTTCCAAATTTTGCCTCAAACTAGTGATTGCTCTCACTAAGGGTTTTAGTCAGGCGAACAAACCACCTACATGACTGTGCTCACAGAAACACAGCATGTGCCATGGTCTTCATAGATGTTTTTGTGCTGTGCTCTGTCAGATACAGGGGAAGCTTCTAGAAACTTCTCACAGAAGCCAGCCCTGCAACACCCCCCAGTACCAAAACCCTGCCATGCAAACCCATTCCATCTTGCAATGTTGATAAGAAATTATTTTACACATCAGCATATATGCCCAAGCCTCTCAGCCTTCCAACCCTGCAGCATCACTGCCTCTGTGTTAGGCAGATCCCAGCTCTCCTGCAGAGGATGCCATGCTTTAGTATCTCACTGATGCTCTGGAATCAATGTGGCACCAGTCTGGGTTCAGATCCCAGCTTGCAAGGACTGAGGACAACCCACCCATGTAAAAACAGACCATATTTGTAGGTACTCAAGGTTTATAATCTCTGCTGTTACCCCAATAACTACAGAGGTGTGGTCATACCGTAACAACATTTGAAGTCCATTGTGTTAGTGTAATGATTTTTCCTGAAAAACCAGTGTCATGCTTGTAATAATGACAGCAGTGCCACCATTGAAGTTGCACACAGGACAGGTTCTGGCTCTCCTGAGGGCAACCTCAAGCCTTTCAGTCCTCCAGTGACACAGCTGCCTCTGCTGTATATCACTGCAAAGATACAGTGAAAGCTGGATGAGTTGATCAGGAGTCCTTCTGTGGGGTGTCAGGACCTTGAGTAAATACTCTGAAGGCCACAGAGATGAAAAGTCTTACCTTAACATGGTACGAACTAAGAGCCAGGCAGCAGGAAAAACTGACAGATGCAGAATACCTGCAGCCCTTTAAACTTACTGAGTCTGCTGCCTTCCACAGCCGGTACAGTCCAGCCCTTACATCCATAATCCCAGCTCTCAAAAGGAATAATTTCTAATCCCTAAGAGTTTCAAAGCCACATGTAACCCTGAGGCACATGCACAGAAGGGTGCTGCTTGTCTTAGCCAAGAGCCAGACAGGAGACAGTAGGGGTGCTTTTTAGTAAGACCTGCACCATGAGAAAGAGAGGAGTCTTTTCCTATCACCCCACTACCTGGGGCACTGTTTTCATCCTGCTGCAGCTCCGCTGTCCTGGGTTGGGGTTGGCCAGATCTTACCCTGCAAGGCAGTGCAGCACTGCCCCACAAACCAGCATCTGAAGTAGACTCCCTTTTCCACATCGCTGGCAGAAGCAGAGGAGCTAGTGACACCAGTAGTGCAGGAAGGACTGGCAGGCTTTAGCTGTGGCACGGGAGGAAGGGAATGGCATGTTACCTGGGTTTGACAATGGATTCAGATCAGGAGTCTTGGTGAAAAAGTTTCTGTCCTGAAGGAATATGTAGAATATCTCATTTCCTTGCACTGACTGGAAACTAGGAGGTACCAGACTGCTGCCCCTCCCCTCCAGGATGATGGGAGGAAAGTGATGTGACTGATCTGATGAGGAAGGACCTCATAGGAAGGACTCTGGTCCAGCCTCAGCCACCATCACTGCACCTCAGCATCAGCAGCCAGATCCATCCCACCACCCACGCTGCCCAGCAGCTTTCTGGAGCTACCATTGCACTTGCCAAAAAGACTGCATGAGAAGGGAGAGAGTGGAGGAAACCTTCATAGTAGGGTCCTATTGATGCTGCACAATGCAATGTCATGCAGAGATACTTAATGTGGCTTATTCCTTCTGAGACCAAAGCATTCATCTCTAGGTGGCACCTCAATAGGTCAGTCAGAGGTACTCAAAATTTGGACATGACCTGGGTATCAGGATGTCTTACATCATGACTGCAAACATACGCTACATCACTGTTTTCAGCCCTTTTTTTTTTTTTTTGAGGAGCCATGTACTTTCCCATATAGCCCTGTTATAGTGATTTTCAATTACAACCTAGTAAAATCTAGGCTCAGCTTTGACATTTATTTTATTACCTCTATTTTCCCTGTTCTGCTTGCTTGCTTGTATAAGCAGAAATGTGCATAGATTTATTTTTAAATTTTTCTCTTTCAGCAACAATTTTCTGATGCACTAAAGGAACTCAGCTGAGAAACACTGACATAAACTACAAAACAGGCATAAACCTTTTCAAAGCTATTGAATATTCAAGGGCTCTCTTTTCTTTAAATCTATCAAAACTCTCAAGTGGACTTCAATGGCATTGAATTTTGTTTAAAAAATAGTAATTAAACATTCAAGTAACTTCAGTTCAAGCAGCAAAACTATGAGTCCTATTAAAAGCTTTCAGAAAAAATATGACCTAATTAATTGTATTAAAATCTGCTTTAAAAAAGCTGTTCATAGGTTATTTTAGTTCAGAAAGAGGGTTGATCATTTGTTTTTTTTTTAATGTCTGAGTCATCAAAGGCTGACAACGTGACAGAAGACTAATGACAGCAGTGCTCTAAGACAGGATCTCCCATGGTGAAACAGCCATTCCTCTCTGCAGAGCTTTCAGGGGAAAGGAGGAGAAAAAGCAACTTTGCAAACACAAAAGGGCTGTTTGCTGTTTAGAGTTTGATCACTAAAAGCAGAGAACAGGTTTTCTTTCAGAGTGGAAGGAGCCAGTAAGAGAAATCGGTCTCATTCACAGGGCAGGATGCTGGCTAGCACTAAGTCCCCATTACCAGTAACATCAGTGAGAGCTGCAGCAGATCCCTTTGCTCAGGTCAAAGGAACATGTGGCATTTCTTCCCCCCCCAGCAAAGCACACGGTCTCCCTCCCTGTAGCCTTTTTAGCAAGTCAGTATTACTGTTCAACAAAAAATAGAACCCCTCTGTATGAGGACATACTCACACGTCTGACTAGGAATTCCTATACTCCATAACTTTCCCCCACTCCATCCAATTTTACTAACCTTTGCAAGAACACTGAATTCTGGAGCCGTAACTCAGCACATGCTGACTTTGGCTTTTCAAGGATACTGAGATTCATCGCTCCAGTGGGAGCAGTGGATGTCTTGTGTGTCACTGAATCATAAAAATCACGACTGGAAAGAACTTCGAAGAGTCATTCAAGTTCATTCAGCCCACCTTGAGCAGATCAGCTACACAAAGATCAGTAATACAAACCACTCCTGGAAAATGTTCAATTTAATCAGTACTTACAAGCTCCCAGTGACAGAGATGTCACAACCTTTCTCTGTATTCAGAGCATCCTTGTATAAAAAACCTTATATATCCTCCGTGCCTCCAACTGGACTAACCACAAGTGGATGCCACCAAAATGATGGCATTAGGGCATGCTGCTCAAGAGTGTTCAGCATGTCCTCACTTTGCTCCCGCTCAAGATTTACTCTTCATCAGTAAATAAGCTTCCCAGCAGAGGATGAACCTTAGGTACCATTCCACACTATATCATTCTACCATAATTTTCTCTGCGGTAATACCAGTTTAAAAGGTCCTCTTTTATGTGCCAGCTGTTTATTTCTGCTCCCTGATCAAAATTTACAATTCTCTCAATTGTGCTAATAGACCTATAGAGGCAAAATAAAAACAGCACATGGAAATGGCCTGGATTAACAGAAACAAAGCAAATATTTTTGCTCCCTGTCCCTAATTCACTGACAAGATTTGATTTATAACAGGTCCTCCCAAACTGCTGAATTGAGACCAACAAGGAACAAATGAACTGAAGCACAGAGATTTACATGAGCTCCACATAAACAGGCTGGGAAAGAACTCCACAAATGCACTTCTATACCTCTCAGATCCTCTCTAGGCAGCAGTAGCATTGTCATAAATTTGGCACTACCAAGGTCAGACTGAACAAAACCAGAAAAGTTGGGCAACACTGGGTAGGAATTTTTTTCCCTGGATCCTGAATGAACATTCAGCTGACGTGTTACAAGAACCACCTACATTAACCTCCAAGAACACTGAATTTATTCTTCTGAAAAATCTGTCTCTAATTCAGTCATCTCCAAATGCTTTATACAGTTTGGAAACACATCTAATCAGATGGCACAAACAACTGTGCTGGGGTCAGATGAACCTTTTAATGTAACTGGTTTTAGCAGCATACTCTGCAGATGTCTTCTCTCCCTGCTTGAGCTGTTGTTGACTTTCTGGGTTTCATTTTTAAAGAGAGGCAGAAATGATATCAAAATGGATAGCCCTACCCTCCCTTCAAAGAACATTTCAGCTGAATGTATTGAACCTACATCTCTATCCTTGTATAAAAATGAAATGGGATATTTAATAGTAGCAAATGGTCATTTCTAGAGGTGATTACTGTTTTTAACTATTTCACCTAGAGCATTAACTAACAGCATTAGGAATGCAGAAAGCAGGAAAAGGATTCAGTGGACAGTGTAGTACAAAAGATCTCACTAAGGAGACTACTGTATTTTGGTTATTCTCTTGGTTAATGTAGTAGGGAATTAAAGTGGCAATGCTAGAGCTAAAAGCTTGAGCTGCTACCACACATAAGTGTGGCATTTAGCTTTTACATCAAGACTGAAAAAGGCCTTGTAAAACAAGATTTACGCTAGTATGGAAAATGCATAATAGTTCATGGATTAACAGGAAAAATACGACCTACTGTGAGGATGCCTCTGTTCAAAGGCTGTTTTTTCTCAGTGATCCAGCAGATCAAGTTAGACAAGCTCACCAACTGCTCTTCTAATCTGGACTTGTGCAAAGCATTTGACATGGTCATAGCATACCTGTCTCTAAACTGAGGAGACAGTAAATTGGTGGGTGGACCACTCGGTGGATAAGGAATTGGCTGAATGGTCACACTCTGAGAGCTGTGGTCAATGGCTCAATGTCCAAGTGAAAAGCTGTGACAAGTGGCATTCCTCAAGGGTTGGTATTGGGACTGGCACTTTTAAACATCTTTGTTGGTGACATGGACAGTGGAATCAAGTGCACCCTAAGCAAGTTTCCTGATGACACCAAGCTGTGTGGTGCAGTTGACACACTGGAGAAAAGGGATGCCATCCAGAGGGACCTGGACAAACTTGAGAGGTGGGCCCGTGCGAACTTTGTGAGGTTCAACAAGGTCAAATGCAAGGTCCTGCAATGGGTCAGGGCAACATGCTATATCAACACAGGCTGCAGGCTGATGGGATTGAGAGAAGCCTAGAGCAGAAGGACTTGGGGATGCTTGTGGATGAGAGGCTCTACATCAACTGGCAATGCACGCTCAAAGCCCACTCACAGCCAAATGTGTCCTGGGCATCCAAAGCAGTGTGGGCAGCAGGTCGAGGGAGGGGATTCTGCCCCTCTACTCACCTGGAGCTCTGCACCCAGCTCTAGGATTTCCAACACAGAAAGGACATGGACCTGTTGGAATGAGTCCAGAGGAGTTCATGAAGATGATGGCTGAAGCAGAGGGTTGTAACACCTCTCCTATGAAGACAGGCTGAGGGACTTGGGATTGTTCAGCATGAAGAAGAGAAGGCTTCAGGTAGACCGCGTTGCACCTCCCAGTACCTAGGAGGGGCCTATAGGAAAGCTGGGGAGGGACTTTACAAGACCATGTAGTGATAGGACATGGGGGAATGGCTTGAAACTGAAATAGAGCAGGTTTTATTAGGAAGAAATTCTTTACTGTGAGGGTGGTGAGACACTGGAACAGGTTGCCCAGAGAAGTTGTGGATGCCCCATCCCTGGAAGTGTCCAAGGCCAGGTCGGATGGGGCTTTGAGCAGTTTGCTCTACTGGAAAGTGTCCCCACCCATGGCAGGGGGGTTGGAACGAGATGACCTTTAAAAGGTCCTTTACAACCCAAACTATTCTATGATTCTATGTTAATCAGTTACCTCTCTGGAGATCACACAGTGGTGATCAGAGTGCTGTTCAGTCATCATTCTTTTCAACCTTTTGTGGCCCAAACACAAAGCGTGAACACTCATTTACACAGGTACCTGAATGAGACACATTTTACCTGTTTGAGATGGTTGATCCTGGTCCAGGTTTCACACAGAAACCTGCCTGTTCAGGAAATGCCAAGAAATAAGTGACAATATGGGTGAAATAAATAGGAATAGGAACTTATTCCACTGCTTGTGAAACAGAAAACCCCTGTTTTACTTAAGAAAATATCTGTCACCAGTCAAGGAAATAGCTACAGGTTTGGGACTTTTTACCTCTCCCATCTTCTAGTTCTTTAAAAAAAAAAAAATTATGATTTATTCATACAACCTTTACAGTTGAATTCCTTTATTAAAGCATTCAAAGCTGGTGTTAAGAGTCTGACTGCAGAGCTGGAACTGCTTTGTCACAGGAGTATGTTTTAGCCATTGCTAGACCATTCACAGACAAGGTTTCCTCTAACAGATGCAGACATGGGCTTTGTTTTCTCCAAGAGTTGCCACCATGTGTTACCTGGAGCCTTTCAAAGACCTGTCCTGCTGAGGAACTTGGTTGGGAACTCAAGGTATGGAGCTGCCCAGCTACTCCTCAGTTCAGAGTTTTACTTCTGGCTCAGCCCCTTCTTACAAAACTTACATTCAAGAACATGTAAAATTTGAATGTTGAAAGAAAGAAGACAAAGTTTGAGAGGAAAAAAGGAAAAATGTTAGGAATGGAGAAAATACCCTGAAATTTAATGTGGAGAATAACGAAAGGGAATCTAACACAGCAAAGGACAGGAGATGGGTTTTACCAGCATTTAGCCCTGCCCAGAACCTTGGAACACAGATGAACTAGCAGAGGGATTATGAAAATCCCACTTTCAAGAAACAGCAAAAGATAGTGTATGTAACACTACCAGAGAAAGCAGAGCAGCTAGGTGAAAGGCAGACTTTATTTAAGAAACATCTGGCTTCCAGCACCAGCACTCTGCTGTATTACTTGTAACAGAATTTAACACATCATTGCAGTTTCCACTGAAATCATTACTAAAATAAATCTAAATTACTTAAGTAAATAGATAAAATATGGATTTTTTCAGATTACTAGTGTAGCTTGCAAAACTGTTTTCTTCCTACAGATACTTTGAAATGAAACTGAATCTCACCAACACTGTAATTCTTTGCTATTGAATACAGAGACAACTAAAAGGTATGAAACTGCAGGCTGTTTGCCATAGTACCTTATTCAGTATATTCCAAAATACATTATTCAGACAGACATATGTAGAAGAGTTCATATGGAAGACAATGTTGAAAAATGCAAGGAAAATAACCATATTCAAATAAGAGAAAGTTGGAGTAAAGAGATGCATCTTGCAGAATTCTCAGGAGTTTTATACTTTTTTATTGTTTAAAAGTTTACAATGAAGCAATCAACCTAACAAAGTTTAAATGGCAAATTATGACAGAAATAATTACCTGTGGGAAAGAAAGCTACAGGAAAATACCAGTTTTTCATTCTTGCCACTGTCTGTACCACAAGAAGTAAAGGATATAGTAAGGGCTTCAGGCAACACATCCAAATAACAGAAACTGGCCATAATTACAGATGATAAATGATGTTTTGATTAAAACAAGTCAGAAAATTGGATTGTTGAGACTAAATTGCATAGGAACTTACAGTTTTTCAGTTAATTAAAAAATATTACATGTCTAGGTGATCTTCAGTGTAGCTAATTAAACATTATTTTCTCACTCTGGTGTCTTAAAGTTTAAAATTTAAAATTCGATGTCTTTTGTAAAAAAAGCTATTTTGAAACTGTCAAAACACTTCAATATTTCTAAAACATTAAGGTAGAAAATATCAAGCTTAACCATTGTCTTACGTATTTTCCTCAAATAAAACTAGTCTTCAAGTTTGACCCCATTTCACAAATTGAATCAACAGTGTTCGCAATTCTGTTTTCCCAGCACATTTCCATTTAACATCAAAATTCCTCCCCGCTGTACCTCTCTCCATCTGAGATACCACTTCTTTTGCTTCCTGCTGTCTATTCTTTTCTTTACCAAGCCTTTTTCTGCAAAGCTTGTTTTACAATTTCCTTGGCAAGGTGTGTACCAAAGGGATACGGAGAGTTAAGGATCCTTATTGCACCACTGTTGTGGCCACCCAGGGTTTTGGCATCCAGCACCCCAGGCTGGTGCCCAGACCATAGGTTAAAGGGGTCTAGGGATGTCATACACCTGCTAGTTCCTCTACAAAAATGGCTTCATCTCAGCACAGAGGAGGACTAGGCTGCTTATTATAATTTATACATTTTCTGGCTTCTAGCTCTGGCCCCCCACAGCTAAACCAGCTTTGATAATCAGCTGGATCCCAGAGGCACTATCCTTCTAAATAGCATCCTGGGCATTGCTGTGAATCATTTACCAGGAGCAGCCTTCCCTAAGCTATTCTTCTTTCCTTCTACTTACTTTCCTCACAACCTAGAATTAAAAAGCCCAGAGCATTCATATGATAATTATCCCAAATACAGTACCCAGGAGATGTTACAAAATAGTCACTGCTCTTTTACAGTGAGAAATATTTGTTCTGGATACAGCTGGGGCAGAGAGGCTCACCAGGTTATCTTCCTGCCAAGCTGGTCCCAGGTGAGGAGGAATTGTCCTTCTAACATAGACTTCTCTGACTCCTCAATAACCATGAATGAATACTGCAAGAGCACCTGTTTCCCCATCCCCAGGTGGGGATCCCCATCCCATATGTCTCAAGACCAGAGCACTCCTAGGGCTCCTGCAAGCAGACTAGGAGGGAGCAGAACACTGTAAGGTCCTGTCTTCCCATCTCCAGTCATAAGGCAAGTGCCATGGACAAACCTGTGCATAACTGCCTTTGTAAAGCCAGGTTAGCAGCCATGATGTTCTCCTGTAGAAGAGGACCTGGGAGGAACCTACTAACTAATGATCTCTGTTCCTCTTTCAAAAGCTGGCAGAGCTCATCTTAAAAGTAGTCAGCTTTCTCACTTTTCCAGCTGTAAGACTGCTGGAAAACTTCACTGCAGGGAGCCTTCTCTCACTTCTAGCCTAAATTTTTTTATTCAGTGTATACATGTTGCTCTGCTTGAGAACACCAGCCTTTACCCCAAGCTGTTCTTCTCCCTCTCTGCTATCTATTCTCCTGTGATATTTACAGACAGTAGGCAATCACACAGCCTCTTGGGCTTCACTGTGCTAGGACTAACAAGACAAGTTCTCTCAATATCTTCAGCAATTCACATCCTGTTTATCCTAGTTAGTAGTCCCTCTCTGCATCTGTGCCAATTTTATCTACTCCCCAGAACATGGATGATCAGAACTGCACTGAACATCCAAAAAGATATCCTACTCACACCTCGAACAGTAGTATCACCACCCTTCTGCATATGCTAGGAGTGTCTAGGTGTTTATCAAGAGGATACCACCCTTTTTTCCAGATTTTTCCAAATAAGGGCTCAGCTTTAGCCAACTATGGGTGACACTCCAGCATCTGCCTTGCCTGCTATTCCCAGATGATGAGATGCCACCTTACCAGAGCGTGCTCCCATCACTATGACCTTGCATTTTATACCACTGAACTTCATCTCATTTCTACATACTGAGGTATGCAGATCTTGCTGTATGTTTCCCCTCAGCTTTCCTTTGTTACAATATAGTCTCTCACTTCATGTTACCAGCGAACTCCATTAGCAGTTCTCTACAGCTGACTTCAAGTTCCTTCATGGAAAAACTAAAGACGACCAGGCTCTTTGAGGACCCTTCAGCAAGTCCAACTTAATTTTGGATTTCCAAATTCCATTTCAGTTGATAACATCCCACTTAACACTTTACCAGCTGCATTATACATTATTTACCAACTGCACCCAGCCATACCAAGTGTGACCAACAGGTCGAGGGAGGTGATTCTGACCCTCTGCCCTCGTGAGACCCCACCTGTAAACCTGCATTCACCTCTGGGGTCCTCAGCACAGGAAAGACATGGACCTGTTGGAGTGGGTCCAGAACAGGATACAAAGATGATCAGAGAGGTGATGCACTTCTCCTTTGAATACAGAATGAGAGAGCTGAGGTTGTTCAGCCTGGAGAAGAGAAGGCTTCAGGGAGACCTTATAGCAGCCTTCCAGTACTTAAAGGGGTTTATAAAAAAAGAGGGAGAGTAACTTTTTACATGGTCAGATAGTGATAGGACAAAGAGGAACAGTGTTAAACTAAACAAGGAGAGATTCAGAATAGATTTATGAAGAAATTCTTCACTATGAGGGTAGTGATGCACGAAAAGGTTGTTCAGAGAACCTGCGGATGCCCCATCCCTGGAAGTGTTCAAGGCCAGGTTGTATGGGGCTTTGAGCAACCTGGTATCAGGTACCTGGTGGAAGGTATCCCTAGCCATGGTGGGAGGGTTGCAACTAGACGATTTAAAAGGTCCTTTCCAAATTAAACCATTCTGTAATTCTTTGCTTACTGATATCCCAAAATTTTCCTGTAAAATTTCCATGGAATAGATTACAAAATCAAATGAATAATGACACTATCCACCTTCGGTAAAACCTCATCAACACTTATCCTGCTTTCCATTAGCCTCTGTATCTTCAATTATCACTTTTTTCCATCTAAGCTCTTCACTCTTGTGAACACTGGGGCAGCTCAAACCATTCCCCTGCCAATTTTAGATTAGGTCATTAATGTTTGCTGCTCTCCACTCTAAAACACTGTTTTCAGAGGTCTGCTTTGACATATGCAAGGCTCATGCTAGTCTTTCAGCTTTTCTGCTATGAAGATTAGACAGATCACTCTGCTCTCTGCTTGAACTTATTCAGTTCCTACAGCTACTGTGAAACATCTTCCCCAGTGATACCAAGAGTGGCAAAAGAAGTCTCCAAGAGGAATCCTGACAATTCAAACACTGGTTGGTAAACTAAATTCCAAACTCCCCAAACTGGACATGAAGATATCTGGGATTAATAACAGTTATTTTAACCAACTCACTAAGGTAGTAATGGTACAGTTCACTGTACAAAGGAATCCACTGGTGGAAATAAAATCTGCTTCTTTCACTCTGGTAGACAGTTCTGGTGACCTCTAAGACATCCTTTTTAACATTCATTACTGGTAGATTCTGAAATCAAATACAAATAATCATATTTACTTTTAATTCAATTTTATTGCCAACAGTCTTGAAAAGTCAAGATGATACTATCAATGGCAGCATAACACAACTGACAGCGAAGTCCAGATCCGTCAAAAAGCTGAGTCAGACTCTTTCACATTGCATAGTCAAGAAACACTACTTCTAGACTACAGCTGCCAACATGCTCTCTGCCTTGACTTCAAATAATTTTAAATTTTAGAGAGGGCAGTTGGGTCGTTTAACTTCTAGACAAAATAATGAGATTGAACTTTCTCAGAGAAAAATTAAGAATAGATTCTGACTTATTTCTCCTGCAAAAAAAGTATAAGACCCTGAAACGCGCCACAGTATTACTTTGGACAATAGTGCTCCCTGAAGAACTCTGCCCTACTACAGTGCTTAATACCATGCATTCCATGTTAATTAATACTGTCAGTAGTAGTTCTACTTTGCTTGGTTGGTGGTATTCACCCTTTAGATAGTAGATTAAACTGTAGGTTCTAATAGCCATAAGCAAAACTAAAATTAATATTAGGAATGAGAGAAAAAGTATACTATTTGGAGACTGTCAGTTGATCAATATCAAGGGGCAGGCAAAGGTTGGATATTTCAGTGCTAGACATCTGTTGTGGTACTAAATAGATCTGAAACAAGGAGATCAAAACCAACAACTGCTGTTGTGTTAAAACTCCAGCATTTAAAAATGTGGGTTTGTTTCAAATTAGAAAGCAAAACCAAAATGTTGGCCTCTCCCATCAAAAAAAGTTCAAGACCTATTTTTTACTACAAAAATGAAAAGCTGTGAATATAGAAACAGCACTAAATATTGCAATTAACACTGTAACATAAATCTAATGACAAAACAGAATTAATAGAAGTGAAAATGGAAATGTTTTGACATAAAATATTTTGCTAAAATAGACTTCTCCCTGGGGAAAATCTCCAAAAGGAGCATTCCTGGAAGAAGAGTAGACACCTGCAGTTTTCAATAAAAAACTGCATCAATGGGAAAAAGAATAAATGGATTGAAACAATTTACATAAACATGCACTTGATGCCACATCTAATAAAACCAACAACTGTAGACCAAACTCTTAAAAAAGGAAATAAAGTATTAACAAATATACCACTGATGTGAGCTCAAATAGCTTTAAAAACAAAAATGTTTTTTGGTGATTTGTAGCACTCTTACTGGTTCTGATTAGCACTAAATATAAGCACATATTTTGAGAAGTCTCATGTTTCCAGTAATATTGGTAAATTCTGGATTGATCTCATATTTTATTTAAAGACAATTCTCCATCAATGAACCACAGTTGCTAACCATCAGGGAAAAGGTAGACTAAAAAATACATTATATAGCTAGTAAAAATTTACTAGGGGACTGCAGAGGGTGCATCAACAATAAACTAAAATCCTCCTGGAGAAAAGCCAGGACAGGCACTTGGTTGAGAAATATTATAATAAAGAGGCAATGAAATAACTGATTAGTTTGGATTTAAATAGACCTTTAAAGGTTATCCGAGGGACATCACTTGTCACCGATATCCATCAGGACTCTGAGCTGTTGACCACTACCCTCTGGATGTGACTATCCAGTCAATTTCTTATTCATCAGTTTATTCATCAAGGCCATTTCTCCAATTTAGAGAGAAGGATGTTGTGGGGGAACATGTCAAAGGCTTTACAGAAGTTCACACAGATTATCCCCCCGTTCACTGATCTATCACAGAAGGCCACTGGGTTAGTCAGGCAGGACTTGCCCTTGGTGAAGCCATGCTGGCTGTCCTAAATCACCTCCCTGTTCTCCACGTACTTTGGCATAACTTCTACGAGTATCTGTTTAATCATCTTCCCAGGCACAGAGGTGAGGCTGACAGGTCGGTAGCTCCCAGGGTCCTCTTTTCTACCCTTCTTAATAAAGGGTACAATGTTTCCCTTTTTTCAGGCACCTGGGACTTCACCTGATTTCCATGACTTTTCAAATAGGATGGAGAGCAGTCTAGTAACTCCATCAGCCGATTCCCTCAGGGCTTCAGGATGCATCTCATCAAATCCCATGGATTTATATACTGTCAGTGTGACCCAATGCACTGGTATATTGTGCATCGACAGACATATTATTTAAGAGGTGACATGGATTCACAAACATTGGCCTGGAGAAAATATGAACCACTTACAAAAATTGCAACAAGCAGATAAGAGTCTGTATTTCAGAAGAGATGTACCCTGAGAAAAGCTGTGCCGCTGGTACAGTGATTGCTGGCTTTTAGCAGAATAGGAAGGTTACTGAGAGGGAACTTTAGAAACTGACCCTTGTCAGTCCATCCAGTGCATTATTTCATAGAATCACAGAATATCCTGATTTGGAAGGGACCCATAAAATGATTGCAGTCTAACGCCTGGCCCTGGACAGGACAACCCCAGGAATCACACCATGTGCCTGAGAGCATTGTCTGAATGCTTCTTGAACTCTGTCAGGGTTCGTGCTGTGACCACTTCCCCAGGGAGCCTGTTCCAGCACCCAAACACCCTCTGGGTGAAGAATCTTCTCCTAATACCCAACATAAACCTCCCCTGACACAGCTTCATGCCATTGCCTCCAGTCCTGTCACCAGAAAGATCAGCACCTTCCCCTCCTCTTCTTCTTGTGAGGAAGGTCTCCTGTCAGTCTCCTCTTCTCCAGGCTGAACAAGCCAAGTGACCTCAGACACAACCCATATGGTATCTTCTCTAGACGCTTCAGCATCTTTGTAGCTCTCCTTTGGATGCTTATGTTCCAGTTACTAGAGAACAAAGCCATGTCCTTCCTGAGCTAGAAAGTATTTTTCAAGCAATAGCCCATCTATCTGTCTTATAAGAAATAGCTCAGAAGAAAACAAAAAATCCAGATGTTTACCATATGGATTAATGCCTCCACAAATGCTCCTCAGACTGCAGAGCTCAGAGGAAAGATATTTCCACCAAGAGAAAACCATTCAGCTAGATTTATGTCTCTCCTGTTCTAACACAGCCAGACAGTAACAGCAGTGAAATGCTATCTGATGGAGAGAGGGAGACAGCAGCAACCACCACTAGGCAGATCATTATCAGCCAAATGCTCTTAGCTGATATTCGCAAAAGGCTCAGAAGAACTCACTGTACCTAGTGTGAAAATAGGGCAAGAGCACAGTTCTCATTTCCAGTGCCATAGTGATGACCTTACCCCTCTTAGCTGAGCCCTGTCCTTTATCTTTGGCAGAGGGATGCTTAACAGATGGACCAGACTGGGCACAGACACTCGTCATGCTCCTACTCTTCACAGAAACAGTGCCAATACCTTGGACAACACTCAAATACCTTGATGACATTCCGGCAATGAGCTTTAGAATCATCCGCCTAGCATCTGACAACAGCCTGAAACAGCATCCCTGGTACGAAACATCCTTTCCTAAATCTTTACCATTTTTAAAGGTTGATGGTAAACACTCTGTTATCAGATTTATGTTTTCACCTTAATTGCCCAAACCCTTAACACCATCTCACATGCAGCTGAAGTGGAAATGAAACTTGCTGGGCTGACTGATTGAAGTAGCTTAGAGAAAGCAAGCAAAACAAAGTAAATAGGGCATGTGTGGGAGGAGTGAGATGGAGAAAGGTGGATAAGACAATGATGTGACAACAGTGGTCTTTGCATAGAGGCAGATCCTCCCTCCTGATGCAGGGATGGAGGCATGACCCCCACACAGCTGACAGCTCACTTAAGACAGCAGGAAAAGTTGTGAGGAGCCATGTCCTCACTGCTTCAGCATTTTCCTCAACCAAAAGCAGGGAACAGAGTGGTCCTGTAGCTGCATTTTTCTGGGAAGGAAAACCAAGGCAAAATGTAACGCACTGAGCTCTGAGAACAAAGCCTGCATGCAAGAAGGCAAGTTTCTTTGCAATATCCTCTCAAACCTTGGAAAACAAAACAGTAAACACACTGGACAAAATGACCCCTTCTCCATTATTCAAGCAACACTGTACACTACGATACCTGTAGGAATCACTTGGATTATAGTGTTGCCTCCAAGCTCTAATTTGAACAGGTCTCACTGGAAAAGGAGAGAAGCAAGTTTCAGGTATCAGAGCGTAGAAAAAAGGTGGCTGAGACTGTTGATCTGCTGGGAGATAGGAAGGCTCTGCAGAGGGATGTGGATTGATGGGTTGAGGCCAGTGATATGACGATCAACAAGGTGAAGTGCCGGGTCCTGCCCTTGGGTCACAACAACCCAGCCTGGGGGTAGAGTGGCTGGAAAGCTGCCCAGCATTAAAGAACCTGGGGGTGCTGGTTGACAGCAGCTGAATATGAGCCAGCAGTGTGCCCAGGTGGCCAAGAGGGCCAATGGCATCTTGGTCTGTATCGGCAATAGTGTGGCCAGCAGGACCAGGGCAGTGACTCTCCCCCTGCACTGGGCACTGGTGAAGCTGCACCTTCAGTCTTGTGTCAAGTTCTGGGCCCTTCAGTACAGGAAAGACATTGAGGTGCTGGAATGAGTCAAGAGAAGGGCAATAGAGCTGGGGAAGGGTCTATAGAGTAAGTCATATCAGGAGCAGCTGAAGGAGCGGGGGTTGTTTCACCTCCAGAAAAAGAGGTTCAGGGGAGACCTCATTGCCCTCTACAACACTGTACAGGTTGTAACAAGGTAGGGTTGACCTCCTCTCCCAGGACATGAGGAAATGGCTTCAAGTAGCACCAAGGGAAGCTCAGATTGGTCATCAGGAAGAATTTCTTCACTGAAAGTGTGGTTAGGCATTGGAACAGGCTGCCCATGGAGGAGGTGGAATCACCATTTCTGGTAATGTTCAAGAAATTACTGGGCATGACGGTATTACGGTTTAATTGGCATGACAGTGTTCAGCCAAAGGTTGGACACAAGGATCTTGGAGATCTCTTCCAGCATTAACAATTCTCTTATTCTAAATCCAAGTAGGAAGGGAATAAAGATCCATGGCTGTCCCTCTTTGCTGTCTGTCCAGCAGCAAAATTAAGGTGTCCATTACCCAAGATCTGATTTGATACTTGATTTACTGCACAACAGTGCATGCTGGCAGAACTGAGAGTTCCAGAATGTTGTATGAAAGATAAAATTAGGCTGGTTTCAATACCCCACTGTGAAACAGAGGATGGCAAGGTTCATCCTTTTTACTATAGCTCAGAAAACAAAAATGTTCAATGGGAAAGTGCTTACATCTCACCATGGATTGTTCTCCACTCTAACCACTTAGTCTCCTTCATATCTTAATACTCTTTTATGATATAATACATTCTGGATGACAGTTGCTTAGTTACAAAAACCCTCAGATCCACAGCTACAGTATTAAAATATTGCCAAAGGTCAAATCCCACTGTATGATCATTCAGCATCTTAAAGACACGATTTTTATTATTTTTCTTAGTGTCTGAAATAAATACTAGAAAACATCTTAATATAACAATCTGTGCTCTGTTGAAGCAACTGTACAGCCAGGGACAATACATGCAATTATATCATTATAATTATAGACAAACTGTTATTATCTTTGACTACATCAAGCCTCATATTCCATATACCAAAATTTCAAGTGTTAAGATCAACATTTCTATAAATAAAAAAGCAATTT
>JAWWLV010000100.1:58400999-58413759 GCA_035041135.1 Platyrinchus mystaceus | reverse complement strand
GTTGTTTTATTTGCTTTTTGGGTTGTTTTTTTTTTTTTTTTTTAATTAAGGTTACTGTGGGCCTCCCATCTTGCATATCTGTGGTGTGGGGAACAGGTTAAGGAATAACTTCTCTTTTCCTTCTGAAATGTACTGCCCTGGGAGACTGCTCTACTGCAGTGTGAATGTGTGGATCCCCCCCACCACAGGCAGTCATGATGAAAAGCCATTAAATCAACCATCCTGGCTACAGAGGAATATTTCACTGTGCTCTTTCACAACATGAGCTAAAAAACAGCAGAAAGGAGCACGGATTGCTGCAGTGTCTGCTCACAGTTTTTCTAGTCTGACAGATGCTTGAGGGAAACCAGGTTTGCCCTCTAAGGTAGCCATTGCTCTTCAAATCATAAATAATCTCAGGACTAACAAACAACTGCAGAGATCAAAACCTGGTATGTTTTATTGAATCTGAAAGGATCTAAACGTCGCTCTATTATCCATACGTAAAAGGCGACTGTACAGATGGAGGAAAATAGCAATAGAAATTACTACAGGTTTTATTTGAAAATGTCAAAGAAATATTTCTCAAATGTAATGCCTAGTTTAGGAAAAAAAAACCAAGCAAACAAACAAAACCCCACAAAAGGATTACTTGGAAAATGTGACCTTTTCCCACATTTGCATTCAGATCTTTTCAATGTGCGGGAAAAACCCCATCTAAGTTCGGTTACAAAACTGCTGCCAAAAGCAAGACACTGCATTCTTAAAGTAAAGCTCTTCACCAGTATTTCTTAATAAGGAGAAAACAGTATAATATGTATAAGTCTATTCAGTAACTGATAAAAAAATTCCATATATTATCTACCTGGACACAGTGATGAGATTTAACTTCTGTATTTATTCTGAAAAGGACAGAATAATATTTTTAAAACTAATTAAGAGATGGCTCAAAGTAGCAAACACAGCACAGCTGGAACATATATCTTGGCTCCTTTAGTATGGATTACATACTTTTAACTTACTGAAACTTTAAGGCAGTGAGGTTGAAGAGGCCTATGCAAGTTCTGCTAATTACACTTCATCTTCTAATTGCTCACCTATTTACTTTTTAACAGGATCATCATAAAATAAGGAGCAGTCCTGAATATACTTGATGTCTACCTTTAGAGCAGTTAACATACAAGCTCAGTTTCTCTCTACATTATCACCCATTCCAAGCCCGGAGATAATTTTAAAGGTCCATTTCTTTCATAATGGCTACAAGAGTTATGCAAAGAAAGAAGCAAGTACTCATGCAGCAGACATGATTACATATTTGTGGCTCGTGAAAAATCTTAGTTGAAATTTGGAAAAACAACATTTCCAGGTTTTTCAGCCCAATTATTTACTGACATTTCAAGTAAGTTACAATCTCAATATTTGCTGTAGAGAAAGGCATAGTATGAGTTCAAAGGCTCAGGACATTCAGAACTCAGTCAAACATATTCAGCATCTTTTTGAAGCCTTTATTTTTCCAAACAGCTTCAAGAAAGTACATTATGAGCTAGAGAAGAAGAAAATGGGTTTTAATGGCTATTTTATTGATGCAGCAAGCTTTAAGAACAACCTGTTAGTTTCCTGATTGTGCTTCATGTTCTAAAGAACACTCCGAAAGATGTTTAGCAGAGAAAACAAATCCCTGAACAGCAAGGTGTTTATCTGTAAAACCCATCAACAAAGTAGTATTTCAGCACTGAGAAGCGCTCTTCAGACTCAGCAGAAAGGGAGATTCTCCAGTCCAATGGAGCCTATGAAACATAGATGAAGGATACACCAATAGCTGCAAGTGAGGTCACACGAGAACTTCTGAATCACATTCCACTGCTCATAAAACCTTCTATGTCAATGTTTTGCCATTTCAGGTAAAGTTTTTATCTAATTTTTTAAGTTAACAGTTGCTTGGAAAGCTGCCATACAAATGGCTCAACATTTCTCAAAGATGAGGCATGTTTTCTTTGCAGGCACTGTGTCATTCATCTCATAGAAGAGGACAGTATTTCCAACAGACCTCCCTGGCACAAGCACATCCATACAGAGAGCAGAACATTAACAGGCCAGCTACCCCCACTGTAAATTTTTTTTACACTCTGCAACCCTTTACTTTTAAGGAGAAAAACCCCAAAACAACAGCTCTCATTTCTTGGCATTAAATTTCAGCTTTCCTATCAAGTTGTCAAGACCATAGTGACACATATATGCCTTTAAGCTGAAAATTGGCTGTTATTTAACAAAGTCAGAATGGTATAAATAATGCATGTCTTGCATAGGCAGCTTTTCTTGTAAAGTAACAGCTAATAGCCCGTCAACAAAGTATTCCATGAACAGAACCTAAACTGTGGTCTGCAGTCTCTTTCCTATATGGTAAATGAGAGACTGTTAGGAATCAAATTCACTCTAATGATGTCCTGATACCTTCCATATAATGTTTGATGGTATGGAGACAGAGAAACCATGCAGCTTTAGGGTGTGTAAGCATAGTTAAGGATGCTAAGTCTGCAGCATCAGGCTTTGCTGATGAGCCGGGATGAACAAATTATTTATCCAATAGCTGATGCATAAATAACACCTTAAATTACCTAGATCATGCAGATGGATTTGTCCACATTCAGTAAGGAAATCCCAGGCAAGATTGTCACAGTTAGAAATCAAATTAGCTAAACCTGCGCTCAGAAAAAAAGTAAAAATTAAGCCAATCCCATAATATCTCACTAGGCTTTAAGCAGCAGATTTTCTTCAGGATAAAAAAGCTTGTCCTTGAATGTGTTTCTCTTCAGGATTTTAGAATTATGCCCAAGTTCTGATTAGCACAGTAGCATGTGAGAAATGCATCTGCTGGTGTTTCTTTAAAAGGAATTAGAAAAAACAGCACTACCAACACACACACTCAGCAGAGTCAGCACACCTTACCAGCCACAAACTTACCTTTCTGTGATTGTTTCTCTGAGGCCACTGGCAACCCCTTTCACCACCGTACTAGCCTTTGGTGTCAGCACTACTTGAGATATAAAAAAGGAGCCCTTCTTTCTTCTTTCAGTGATCGATGCCTGGAGGAACTGAATCAGTTTTTCCGGATCCGTTGTGTTTGCCCAAGGAGCTGGCATCATCTGGCCTGGCCAAAGAAATGCTACCTCGACAGCCACTGGACTGTGGTAGAACACCAACACTTGGTGTTCCTTCTCCCACAGGTACTGCAGGGTGACTTCATGGGCAAATATAGCAGGACACATTTTGTTTCCATATGTGTCTTTGAGCATCTGGACTAGCTTTTCATGGTGGTACTTCTGCATCCCGTAGAAGTGATTGAAGTCCAAGAAGACCACTTCTTTGGGGTGATCAGCAAGAAACGCATTGATCTCCTCCAGACCCTCCTTGACTTTGGCACTGAACAAACCATGAGCGAAGTAGAGCTCATTGTCTGGGTCTCTGGGCTTGGTGGAAATTCTAAGATCAAAATACCTTATACCTGCCCCCAGCTGGCTGGTGAAGTTCATGGTCTGTGTAGCCAACCACTTCCTCATCAGCTTCTTAGCCACAGTCCCAAAAACTGACACAAAATTCTGAACCGTCTCTGGCTGTTCAGGCCCAACTGGAGAGGCTTCGTCGATGTAGAAGCTAAAAGAGTCATGAGACCCTAAAAACACAACAGAGGAAAAGTATCAGAATTGTATTCTTAGATTAAAAGTAATTAGTGATTTTTTCCTTAATAAACATTATTTTCTGACTTATACCAACACTCACCAACCACCTCTCCTGCCCTTTCCCTCAACAACAGTACATTTGTCTGGCAGCATTTACCCCTTCGCGCTTTGCACTTTGCAGGAACTTCAAAGAAAGGTAATGCCTGTTTCACTCCTTGTCTGATGCTTGGTCACTCTCTTCCAGCCCTTACATATGCCTTTAAGCTCAATGAAGCCAGTGGGTTCTCAACATTGAAGCAGTTCTGGTAGCAAAGATAGTCACATAATAAATCCCTTGAGCCAACAGGGAGAGTCTGGCCCTGCACACTGAATCATGCACCGTCTAATTTGCAGAACAAAACAAACCAACATCATTCCATACACACCTTTATAGCCAACTAAAATAGGAGTTGAAAAAATGCCAAGGACACGTAATCTTTCTGACCTTTATTTCAAGTCTCATCTGCTCATCCACAAGGTTACTGAATGCTGTTTTCCTTCTTAAATTTACCTCTAAAAATCTTTCCTTTCCTTTGCTAAAAAAGTACAACAGATGGAGCCAAGGATAAAATTCAGAAACTCTGCTGCATGCTCTTGACAAGAATGGGATGTACTTCTTAACATGCCTATGTACAGGAGTGATCATTTTCTACAATATAGTTGAATACAAATATGAATGGCACTTTGCTATGCAAAATGTTCTGTCTTAAGGTATGTCCATTTAAAAAAAAAAAACAAACAAAAAAACACAAAAAAACCCACAAAAAACCCCCAAACAAACAAACAAACAAGGCAGTAATTAATTTTGCTTAGCATTTAGACATCCACATGAAAGCAGCTGATAAAGCTAAGGACATCTGCAAGTGATCTGCATGATCGTTCCTCTGCAAGGGGCTTCATCTTGCTTTATGGAGAGGTAAGCTGACCAGAGGAGATGTTTATCAGCTTTGCCTACCCTCAGCCTGCTGAATACCTGGTAGTGAGACCTGGCAGCTTACATAAAATCACCATCCGTCTGCTGGCACAGCCACACTCTCACTATTCCAGCCAAAGAAGATGCTTCTGATCAGACTCACAGCAGCAAGCAGGTCTGCTCCTCAGCCTCAGACACTCTGCTTGCAAACCTCCTTCAAGGTCAGCAGGACTTGCACATCTGAAATGGATTGCAGCACTAGGCCCTCAGACATCCAAATCCTACATCAAAATGAGTTCAGAGTGCTAGGTTTGCCTGTAACTGATGCTTTTGTAGGTGCTTTTCAAAATTACTTTCCAAAACATGCATGCTGTAGCAAGTAAGTACCTCATTAATGAAATCCTGCCAGTCAGTCATTTCTGAGAGCAATGCTATTTCACCTGAACTGGAATAAACCCTATAAACGGAAGCGACAG
Source organism: Platyrinchus mystaceus (assembly GCA_035041135.1). Lineage (NCBI taxonomy): Eukaryota > Metazoa > Chordata > Aves > Passeriformes > Tyrannidae > Platyrinchus > Platyrinchus mystaceus. The sequence goes on along the minus strand of JAWWLV010000100.1, from coordinate 58,408,675 downwards.
CTATAACATTTTCTCCTTTAACAATAAATGGAGTCACGACAAATCACCTTAGACTCTGGCTTGGATTTGGCTCTGTTTAATCTTCAAATTTTGTACACCCCTGCTTTACGTGGTTGTCTCTTTGAACTTCATTTTGCTTTAAATATTAGATAAATTTTCCATTTTGATGAAGCTTTCTGCTGCTAAGTGTTGAAGTGATAACGTATTTCTTGCAGAACATGATTAGATGATGCAGTATCTGGTTACACACTGATATCCTCAGGGACTAGATCTGCATACAGAATTCTAATGGTAAAACAAATGATTAGAGCAGTGACTTGTGTATCAACAGTATTACAGGGAAAATCAATGAAATACATTAAATGTTCTGCTTAATGTAATCTGCACTAATGCAGAAATCAAAGTAAATCCAGTCTTATTTAAAACAAGGCATAGCTACTGATATTAGCAGGGGATGGACTTGGCAAACCCTCACTTTGTCCATTGAAGTCCCTTCTATTTTTGTAAGGGTTTATGTCAGAATAAGTACATGTGTAAACATGATCAACTGATTAGAGCAGTAGGCTCAAAATGGTATTAAGATTAATTGAACCACTTGTCCTTAATTTTCTGATGTACAGACACTAGCAACCTGAAGTTGCAGAAGTAGTAGATAAACTTGACCAGCACTGCCAGTATACACATATTGGCTTAAACTACTACTTAAAACTACTTAAGTCAAGAGAGGCAGTGCAATTATCACAACAGAAAACCAAGGTGAAAAACTTATCAGCAGGTAGCTACTGGTAATGCAAGACACTGAGAAGAAAGTAGGCTTGGGGAAACATCGCAGTTAGAAACACCTGGACATTACAAGCAGGGCAGTTCAGAAAAATATATTTTCCTAATTAAGGCCTTCGTGCACACACTTGAGCCTAAAAATGGGTATTTCTGTGTGGAGGGTATAGGGAAAAGTGCACAGTGCACTGAGAATCTCCATGTTTTGTAACCCAAACAAGGAAGCCCAACAGTGTAATACAAAAAGGAAACAAGGCTTGACTTAACTTGGTTGACACTGAACGAAGCAAATGTCAGCTGTTCAGGAGTATGTAAAGATTCCTTTTGACTGAAAAATGTTTTGTCTTTCCACATGTATAAGTAATTTGAACAGGTAATTTAAATATTTATTTCTACCATGCACTCACCTTTTGCCTTAATCCTACTCAACAGCACTAGATAGTTTACTCATGTAATTCACAGAATTCAAAATCCTTACACAGAGCAAATTGGAGTATGACCTTTTCCACTGTTGTGCCAAAAATCATTATATTCCTGGTAACGAGAGAATCCTATACAGACATACACTTGTTTTTAGCAACCATGTTTCCTTGCAAACCTTGCTTTTGTACACGGGGACATTCCCATCCTACTTTTTCACTGGGAGGTCATCTTGAATGTTCTCCTTACCACCAAATCTCAGCTTCCATGAAGAGAGGATGCAAATTACATTTAGGAATATTAATGCAATGATAACTGCAATCTCTGGAAGGTAGCAGTGCTTGCACATCACCTATCTTCATTATGGTAGGTCTCCTACCACAGAGACTTCACAGATTGAGACCTGGACAAGCAGAGGGGAAATGACTCATCCCAAGTCATGCAGGGAGCAAAAGGTGATATTCTTCTTCTGTGCAAACATATCTTCTCGCTACTTTACTTACTGTCTAGCACTTTCTTAAAATATTGCACATTGTTTTCCCACTGTTTCAACAACCCAGCATATCACTGATCTAAGAAGTCACAACTGGAGGCTTGCAAGGGTTTGTATATGTGTATATGCATATGCTACAGAGTGCCCAGTCAAGAAGACAAGACTGACAAAGCCTTTAAACCATTGAAAGAAGCTTCAAAATTAGATGTTTTCAAGCAGAGACTTTTAGGCATCTGTTGGAAGATCAGAACAGCAGAGCACAGGCAATCTGGAGAGCATCAAAAAATTATTTATTGCAGGTACTCCTTTAAGTTGCAAAGGTGCACTGTTCAATCTTGTATGAATTAAAAAAAGAATGGCTAAGGACATGAAGGCTGATGACAGCCTTAGATTGAGTGACTATGACTATTTAAGAATTTAAAAAACGCAGGAAAGCAGTGAAGGCAAAAAGCAAAATAAAGATCCTGCATTTCAGAGCAACAGTCTTGGCTTGTTCAGGAAATTGTTAAGTGGTAGCCTGAAAAAGCTAAATTACCAAGATACTCGAGAGAAAGGGCTGAACTTGGAAGGCAACCTCTCTAAAGCATATGAACTGAGTGTGAGAAAACAGGGAGGCAACGCAAGAGGCCAGTTTGACTGAATGGGTAAATCTGGAGTGACCTCAAACCTTGGAAAGCCATTGCAGAAGCTGTAAGCAGGGACAGGCTGCTGGGGAGAAACAGAGGAGGATGGCAGGGAGGGAGTTATGAAAGGCACAGCTCGGAAGGGAAACCTGCAAGGGATGGGAAAGGCAACAGATTGCTCCTGCAGATACGTCAGCAGCAAAAGGAAGCAAGGACAATGCTGTTCAACTACAAAACAGGGCAAGAGACTTCCTGAAATTTGGGATGCCATCCAGAGGGACCTGGAGAAGCTTGAGCAGCGAGTCCATGGAAACCTTATGAGGTTCAACAAGACCAAGCGCAAAGTGCTGCACCTGGGTCAGGGCAACACCTAGTACCAACATAGGCTGGGGGATGAACAGCTTGAGAGCAGCCCTGGAGAGAAGGATTTGGGGGTGCTGGTAGATGAAAGGCTGGACACGAACTGGCAGTGTGAGTTCATAGCCCAGAGAGCCAAATGTGTCCTGGACTGCATCCAAAGCAGTGTGGGCAGCAGGTCAAGGAAGGTGATTCTGCCCCTCTACTCTGCCAAGACCCCACCTGAAGCTCTGCATCCAGCTCTGGGGTCCCCAGCACAGACAGAAAATCAACTTGTTGGAGCCAGTGCAAACGAGGGCCATGAAGATGATCAGAGGCCTTGAGAGCCTTTTCTCTGAGGACAGGCTGAGAAAGCTAGGGTTGCTAAGCTTTGAGAAGGGAAGGCTGCTCAATAGCAGCCTTACAGTACCTAAAGAGGACATATAAGTAAGAGGGAGAGAGACTTCTCACATGGACAAGGAAGGAAAGTTTTAAACTTGTAGAGGAGAGATTTAGATTAGATGTCAGGAATTATTTACTATAAGGGTAGTGAGGCACTGGAACAGGTTGCCCAAGGAAGTTGTGGATGCTCCAACCCTAAAGTGTTCAAGGAAAGGTTGAATGGGGCTTTGTAACCTGATCTAGTTGAAGGTGTCCCTGTCTATGGTAGGGGGGTTGGAACTAGACGATCTTCAAGATCCCTTTCAACCCAAAATATTCTATTATTCTATAAGTAATCATCAAGAGACACTTAAAATGTCCACACCAGCAGTGATTCAAAAAACAGAAGTGGCCAGTTTCAACCAGCAGTAGCACTGCTCAGCACTGAGACATTAAATTTAAATAAACTTAGATGTGGCCATACACTATTTAGATATTCAAGAATAAATGGTGCAGTATCACTTATATGGCTAGAAAACAGCTGCTAGTACTTTTACTAGGGAGAACTGTCTCCTATTTTCTTTGCTGAATTCCTGTAATAGGACAATCAGGAATATTTAACCCACTACAGCTCAGCTACGGACCCATTTACAGCTTCCCTGGAGGGCTAAACCCCACATTTAAAAAATAATTGGGCTCAGTGCTGAAAGAAGTCCCTTAGGGAGAATGTACTGTAGTTCAGAATCATTTCTTCAGTCCCTTGGAGGTTTATACAGAGGCATGGCAAAACTATTACTTTTGGTGGCTAAGCTTAAATATATCATTCACAAAGCCAGCAAGTGTAGCTGAACTTTGCTGTGGCCTGCCCTTGCTTCCCTGTACATCCCTTGTAAAAACAGACTGGTAAATAGCATCCGAAATTGAATGGCACTGACCAATATGCTCCCAACAGCAGCAATCACACCCACAAGCATCAGAAAAACCACAAACAGATAGAAGCAAAGTTTCACAGTTTTTAGCCTGTTTTACTCTCCTGCCCTGCTCCCACAGATCTCAAGCTCCTCTTGCATCTGTGCTAGGAGCTATCCAACAGCTGTTGGAAGTGGAGTCTTTTGCTGCTGCTTTGGATGACACTAAAAGTTTTACCTGCTGTTGTCGTTCTGTATTTAGGACATGTCATTCCTTGGTGACTATTGCTGAAATGTCACATGCAGTGCCACCTAACTTCTCATTCTTATCACTGAAGGCTTTATAGTGACAGATAGCAGATCACAACATATGTCTTGGATAGGCAGGACAAAGTCTATGACCTCCCATACACAGCAGAACGATGCAGATGTTCTTGCAATCTCATTTGGTCGGTTCTCACTGTCTTTTTTGGCCTTAAAATTCAATCAAAGAAGGGAAAAGCCCTGTGAATCTTCAGCTAGTCATACTGCCGTTTCAAGGAATAGCAAAACCTACTCATGAACAATAGAATCAGAGCACCTCAATATTACATTTAACCTTCTTTTTAAGATGGCTGAGCACTGTTTCTTTCATCAAAGCGATAGAAAATCTTGAAAAGTCAAAGGATGTTGCCAAGAGTAATGCAATTTAGACTTCACAATCCAGTTCCCTTTAGCGTGCAAACTGATTGGGTGATACAAGCTTTGTTTGATAAAAACATTACTCAGGAGAGCAAAGCAAAAAAAAACAGGAAAAAAATTAAAGAGATTATAAATTGCCCAGTGCCTTAGTGTCACCACAGGAAACTACTTCACTTTCCAGTTGCTCTTGAAGTGTTCATGGCTGGTTGTGAGCTCCTAAGCCCAAGTGAAGGTCACAGGACTTAGCCACCTATGTGCACTCAGCAGTCCATGATCTAAAGGCGTGGGAAGAGAGGTAGACACTACCTCAGGTAGTGCAAAAATCCAGATAATGAACAAGTCCGGAGAACAGGAATACTTGCATGACCTTACAAAACCAACATTAGTATACATCTATACATTATATATCTACTGATACACTCAAAAAAAAAATAATTCTACTCTTCTTCTACTTCTATATCATTTGGCCTTGAAGACCTTGGTTACAATGTAGGAAAAGAAAAGGGAAGGAAATGTTTGCTTCCTCTCTGCACCATTACTTCCCAGAACTGACAGCCTCCGCTTCCATCCCCACCCTCCTCCTGCGAGAGATAAAGGTGCATTTTCTCTCTACCACCAGGTGAATTCTGGACCAGCCATCACAACTGCATGTAACTGTAACTCGGACCTTGGTCCTGGGCCTGGGAACACAGCACCAGGAATCTGCACTGTGCTGCCTTGTTGGGACTGTTATTGCAGGCAAAGTTGCATGTCAAAGGGAAAATCTCAGAGACCAGACAGGTGCACAGGAACTATCATATTAACATTTTCACATGCTTTGCTTGCAAGGGTGAACAGAACTACTTTGTATCAACAACCACTAGAAAGGTATATCTTGTCAACCTCTGTCAGAGTTTCTAATGCTACTTCTGACATGGGTGGAACTCTACATTTCCTAGACAAACCATCTCAGCTGGAGCCCCTTAATCCACAAGAAATTTCTCAGCACAACCTCAGCAGACTTACCAGTTACTGGATCGATGGACACAGCCTAGAGCTGTGTGTGGCAAAGTACAAAACTCTCAAAACCCAACACAAAGCAACTGCTCTTTGATTAATATATTACAAAACAGAGACTTTATCCTTCAGACATTCATCACGTCCAACCCTCCCTCCTCCTAAGTGAAAGAAAAAAAAAAGTATGCACAGATTAAAACAAATCATTGTAGAGTGATCAAAACCACCTCTCTTAATCAGCTTCTTAGCTAGGAAGAAAGAAGAACTGGAGATGGCATTCCATATCTAGAGACCAACTTTCAGACTGGAATGACCCCATGTTTTTGTCCTCTCTATAAACACATAAAATTTTCATGCAACAAGAAAGGATTTTAAACAATAGCTTATTCTTAGTCCTCTTACACCTCCTTACCACCATTTTGTTTTGTACTTTTGAACATGGCTATAATTGCCTCCAAGGGGAGCCCACGACCATTGACATTGCCAGTAACTTCCATGAACAAGACAAATCACTCTTGACTCGGGCCAGAGCTGTTACCATTTTAGTTGCTCTTCAAAAAAACAGCTTGTGGAATATGGCAGTGCCTGCACCGGGAAGTGTTTCCGTTCACTGGAAACAGCCAAGATCAGTGCCTTCCTTAAGTGCTGCTTCTTTTCCATAAAGAACTCGCTCCTAAAAAATCAAATGTCTCGGAAGGTGGGGAAGCATCCACTTGGTATTAAGGTCCAAGGTAGCTGGTAATTATCACAGTATGACAGGCAAGCTTGGCTATAAATCTGATTAGGTTACTCATTATTCAATTCCTACTAATACGTTTGTTGTATAGAAAAGTACCCCCATGCAGTCTCTTACAGTTCCCTCCTGAAAACACAAAGACCAGCTCCTGTTCCTTTCAAAAGATTATACCAGTTAATTCCACATTTCAAATTCTCAATACTCTGTTGAAAAGTAAAGAAATAAGAAAAACGAAGCTGTAATTATATTTCTAGCTCTCCAAACAGTGCAAGCACATTTACAACTATGGCCATCACGAAGTCAATTTTTCTAAAGAAACTGGTCTTTAAAAGAGAAGTTTAGTACATGCTGACATCCTGAGAGCATGTTTCCCCTCTTACTTGATAACTTCCTTAGTGTCCTGCAATTGTTTGTGGAGCATGAGGTGAAGTAATTTTTTTTGAGAGGCTGCAAAGTGTAGATAGCCTCCTACCTCTTCCCAGTTAAACCACCTCCAGACAGATTTCCTTACAGACTTCATGCAGGCAGCACTCAGAAGGCAGCATGGTGCAGCAGCATGTGGATGGCAAGGGCTTTCCAAGAGCCACAGATTACTGTATTCTAAAAGTTCACTATGAGGTGAATTACTAGTTAACTAAATGTAGGTTCTAAAGAAGACAGATTTTACACAGATAAATGTAAGACTGACACTGCTGGAAAAGCACATCAAGGTCAGGACACAGCGCAGGGCAGAGCAGCCTCATTCTCATGATTGCTCAGCTCAGCAGAGTCCTTGTTCAACACTGCAGTGGGACAGCAGCACTGTTCACCACCTCTTCCCATCCCCATCACCCCCAGAACCACATCCTGCTGCTCACCAAGCCCAAGCCAGGACACCAGAACTCCTGGGGACACCCAAAGCCAAACAGCATGGGGAACATTTCTGCATTATAGATGTAAAAGTGGAAATGATCATGCTGAGGACTAATTAGTTGGAATGCCTTCCCCACTATTTTTTTTCCAAATGTGATCTAAACTCTCATCTGCACATAGAGGAAAAGGTGAAGGAGGAAGGCAGTGATACTGCATATACCACAAGCAAAAAACCTCTGTGTTGAACATTTGTGCACTGCACTGGAAATTTTAAAAGGTGCAAAAGCCTTAAAACTTTTAAAACCTGCCCACAGTAAGCCACTAGAAAAGTCATTTTTATTTGTTCAGTCAAGTGAAACTTTAAACACGATTTCACAGTGGTTTGCAAGCAGACACATATAGTGGCCAGTCTTCGCGAACAAAGATCTGGGAAAGGTGTTTTTACCTTTCAAGCCTGCGCAATGGATTTTTTA
>JAWWLV010000100.1:58388774-58400899 GCA_035041135.1 Platyrinchus mystaceus | reverse complement strand
GGGACCCGGGATTCGAACCTGCGGCCTTGGCGCTGAGAGACCAGTGTCTTAACCGCTAGGCCACCAGGGGTCCCCAGCAGACACATAACAGCTCTATAAAAGAAGGTTCCCTTCACCTGTCAGGCTAAAACCCAGCAGAATTCATGAAAGAACTTAAACTTACAAAACTTAGTAAATCAGCTCTTAATTTTTGACACAGCAAGAGTAACTACTAATTTAAAAGAAAATCTTTACACCAGGATTGACCAAGCACGTAAAACTTACCATTTAAAATCATCAGAATTTATAACTTCAACAGCAGAATGGACACGTCACTACTGCTTGCATGATTCAGCTCAAGTGCTGTAGCACATAGACTACCACGGCCTTCTTGTTTATGCATTTGGCTGCATTTATGAGAATTGAACAGAATATTCCATATCACACTAATAAGCATCACATAAAACATTGTTTTGAATGGACAACTATAATTTGAAGCCAAATTTAATCACTTGGAAAATTCATGGGGGCAGAGCTGTAGCTGTGGTCAATTATCCGGACTCCACAAATGACAATTCTTTCAAGTTTTTGCTTTTTTGTGAACACTGTAAACAAATGTACTGTTCTATCTTTTCTTTTTGCTCTGCAAGCTCATTGCTGCATGTTCACATGCTTGAGAGACCTCTATCAGATCTCACATTTTAGTTAAACACTAGTCTCAGAAGTACCGTAATAGCTACTTTTCTTCTTAATTTAGGGACTTGCAGACAAGAACGTGAAGCAAGGAAAGAGCAAGGAAAAAATAGCAAGAGGTATATCTGAATCTAAGTATAAAATTAAGGTGCCAGGAATAGTTTGGGGCGTATTTTGTTCCAGTACCAGCTCAGTCTGGCTGAGTATGTCATCAGCATCCAAGTCATATCTCCTGGGGCCATCAGCAGCACTAGAACTGTGTGCCAATAGCTTTGGGACTAGTGAGAGGCTGTGATGATCCCAGGCAGCTCTGCTGAGCATGAGAAATGATGTCTCCCTACAGTGAGCACCTTCTGACCATAATTCATAACCCTAGTGACAGGACCCTTTGACAGGACAGCACCCAAGAAGGCTTCTAAAAACGAGAGTGTTCATATCGCTCCCTCTCAATGCACACATAGAGCAGAAGTAATTCAATATTCACACTCTAAAATAGCATCAAATCGAAAACCTGTGCTTCTTGAGCTTTTATTTTATTTACTTTCATGGAAAACATCCTTTAATACTCTTGGTAACAAGAGAAATTTCCCTTAAAATAATTGCTTCTGATTACACTCATATCTCTCTGGCCTCTTATTGTATCTTTTTGGAAACACAGAAGTTTTTTGAAACCTGATTTTGTCTTTCCCTCATCTCTTGCCCATCTCTTCTTCTTTTATCTACACTTTTTTTTTCTCTGCCATATTCAGTATATCCTTCTTGTGACTATCTATTGACACATCTATTTGCCTCAGTATAATTCTTATTTCATTGTGCTCTGCCCTTTTATTTTAAAAACAGTAATAATTAAAAAAACAACCAAACAAAACCCCAATCCCCAATGCAAAAAACAGCACAGTATTTTCTACTAAATCTGAGCATCACTACTGAGCAGTTCCAGTGATCTTGTAGCTGACAGAAATTACTCTCATAGCATATGTAGTTTCTGCATTTTTACATATAATTTAAAGTCCAATAAAAGGAAAACCAAGAGGTCTGTCTGGATAAAATGAAACTGCATTGCAAAGTCAGTGGAAGAATGATCCCTTAAATTAGGCTTCCTGTTACTTTTAAGGTCTCTACAAGAAAGCCACTGCTATCTGAGATGGATCACCACAAGAAATTTAAAAGGATAGATTTTTCAATTGTTCAAGTACCAAACTCTGCTGCAAGAACACCTGCAATGCAGAGAATAAGGACTCTGCCTGCACTGTAATGAGGGCACTGGCAGTCAGTTTAACAGCACTTTAGAACAGGATGTCCCAGGGACAATACTGATAGAGCCTTCTATTACCATACCATAAATCCAGGCTAGCTTCCTTTTCATTTTCTGAGTTTGAAAAGCTGAGGCAAATCCAAGCAGTTTACCCAATTCTTGGGGTAAAAAGCTGGAAGAGCAGATGGGAGAAATATTAAGCCCTTTTATGAATCAGTTTGCAAAGGCTTTCATATAGAAACTCTCTTAAAATACAACTTTTAATAAGCTGTCCACATAGACTTAGCTGACTGACCACACCAAGCCTGAGAGGTAACAAAAGAATGTAATGTACTGCAAAGGAAGAGGAAGAAGGGGGAAGCATGTCAGGTGTTTTATATTTAGATCATTCCCTTTGCTATGTATCTTATCTTAGGTTGCCTCAAACCTTCACATTAGACATTGTTCTATTTTCGTGAATTGCCTGGCAGATTTGACAAAGAAGTACAAACAAAGTAACTCTCTTAGCCATTCTGCTGAATGCAAGACATGTCTCCCAACACCAGATGCTCTAAAAGAAGTCTTTCTCATTCAAGGAAGGTCTCCTCCACCATAAGCAAAGACATTGTAAAGTCTGACTTCATGTGCACTATAGGAAAATAGTGAAGCAATTTCCCTTGGACCCTGAGATGCAAACCGAAAACACTATGTCACCTGTGCCAAAGCATTTTTTTCCTACCAAAGTCAAGAAAAACATCCCTAAGCAATTGAAGCCTGAACTTTAGGAATTCACCAACTATGTATGTACAAATGGAGTACCCTCCCCAGCCCAGGGGATCCCCCACAGTCAGTTTGCTTTGCTGTAACTCAAGAGAATGGGCAAGTGAAGCAGCATCGCCATAAGGAAGCACACAGGCCCACTCAGCTGGCCATAAACATAACCCCTCCACCAAGTTACCACACCACACTTTCTCAAGCCCAGTGGTCTGCAAATAACAGCACAGATCCTGCTTTCTTACATACACCACTGCTTTACAACATGACTACCTCAGAAAGTAACTACAGAGAAAAAACCATTCAGGGAGGCCTCACTATCTCCTCCATATGATCAGTATTTGACTTGCACATCCAACTGCAGAACAAGAAAAATAGTCTCATTCAAAAGATTTTTGCACGTGAGTGTTCAAGCCAGTTGTGGCTTTCATAAGACATCAGCTGCAAGACATTATGAATCATCAGGAGATGACACATTCTGAGCTTGCTGGCACCCAGAGTCCATGGCAGGTGTCAGAGCAAGTCCTCTTCAGTCAGTATATTTCAGTCCCTTCTTGCACCATGCCTCTCATGGAAGATCTCCAGTCATATACAGCCACTGTAAACTATCCTTTCTAGGAGCATGAAGAGAAGATATTGCAGACTTGCTGCACACTAAATGAAGAAAAGCAACTACAACACCCATAAAACCCTGGATCAATGCCAGAAAAATAACCTATTGTGGTAAGGTGGCACCAGGACTGGAAGACAATGAGCCAAGAGGCTTTATAGGGGGAAAAAGTGGAGAAATGCACCCAATTGGAAAAGGAGGACCCAGAGAACACATTTAAATAAAATTATTTATTTGGTCACTGCTAAACAGAAATATGCACAAAAGTGAGCTGTGTTTTTACTCCTTGACTTTGAGGTATGGATAGGCAGATCACCTCTCTGCAACCAAACAGGAGATTTAAAAATAAATCCTATCCAAGCTGAGCGTGGTTCAGGTAAGCACTGTCACACTGCAATGAGACAGTGTCCCCCTTCTGCAAGAGGTTATACTCAGCAGAGTTTTAAGAGCCCTGCAGGTAGAGGTATGGGATAATCTGTTACCCCCTCTGTCCCTCAGGTTCACAATGTGACTTCTGAATAAGGTTAAGCCCCAAAATATGAGGTTAAATAACACCACTTCCAAAGTTTCATGCTTTTAATTGTAACTCTGAATAATCTTCCTAGCTACAAATGTATCTCATTTCATTTTTGGCATAAAAACCAAGATACATCACAAAAGAACAAAAAATAAAACAGCAAAACAGCAGAGATGTCAATCTCAATCAACAGGCAGGAAATGGGACACACCTGGATGCTATTTTATCTTGTAGATCAAATAAAAACAAACAAACAAAACAAACCATCACACTGTAATACAGGTAAGCATTACAAGTGCCACTGTTGGAAGAGTCTTAGGTAGGATTGCAAAATGTGTCTATCTTCCACATCACCTGTACAACCTCTCTGGCCCAGGAACATAAAGACACTATTAATGTCATTTTGCAAACAGAATGAAAGCAAGTAAAGACAGACAGAATAGAGAGAACTCAAACTGCCAACACCTGTTCTTCTACGCATCTCTTCTACCGTCACTGAACAGGCAATTTAAAGGCCCACATAATCAATCAACCTACAGTTCCATCAAACACCGTGTAACACCTACTAATCTGATTTCAATCCACTTCTTGCATTATTTGCTGCTAACATTATCCCCGCTTGATTCAACACAGCAGTCAAATAAGCCACTAGACAATACAGAAGACTACATGAAATTAATTAAAGCAGTTATAAAGTAGTGTTTATGCTATTCCGTTTCCTAAGTTTTCAGCCTACAGTCCACACCAGATTCCCAGTTGGCATTTATCAGTACAGATCTAATGACCCATTAGGCCAATTTAGACTGCTGCAGATCTGGCTGTTAGTGTTTACCATTTAGCATTAAGAAGTCAATGAAAAAGCACAGGTGGTACTATTGATTATCTGAAAGAATAGACAGATGATCTGTACTTTGCCCAGACTCAGGATACATCTAATTTACGCTGAATATGTTTGTGTCTTTAAAAGCAATTATTAGTTTGGCTGTTTCATATTAACACTATATAAATATAACATTTCATAGTATTTTCCTAACATGTAATTGGCTACTATCATCATCCTCTGATTTCAACTGTTTTACTTCAAGTTAAGCACAAGCACAAGTCCTGTGAGGAGAGGCTGAGGGAGCTGGGGTTGTTTAGCCTGGAGAAGAGGAGGCTCAGGGGAGACCTCATCACTCTCTACAACTACCTGAAAGGAAGTCAGAGCAAGGTGGGAGTCGGTCTCTTCTCCCAGGCAAACCAGCAGTAGCATGGTCTTAAGCTGTGCCAGGGGAGGTTTGGGTTGGATATTAGGAAGAAATATTTTACAGAGAGAGTAACCAGGCATTGGAATGGGCTGCCCATGGAACTGGTGGATTTTCCATCTCTGAAGGTTTTTAAGATGAGACTGGATGTGGCACTTAGTGCCATGGTCTAGTAACCACAGCGCTGTTGGATCAAGGGTTGGACTTCATGACCTCAGAGGTCCTTTCCAACCTGGTTGATTCTATGATTCTATGATTCTATGATTCAATGCAAAACTTACAAATTAGTAACTGCATTTTAAGGACATTTCAAATCACCCAAATATGGAATGTTTTCAGTCTTGCATGTGGCCCCCAAAAAACCATGTTTTCTCTTTAACATCGTGGCAATGACTGCAGTCCACTTAGACTGACAGTATTTTGGCGTCAATGAGACACTTCCACAGCTTAGAAGTCAAAATGCTGTTATCTGCAGTAATTCCAATGCTGGTGATATTGGTAAAGCTGACAATATTAGTAAAGCTGACATTTCCAGTGCCTGCACTTCCTTTGAATTCTCTAAAAATTTACATGTCACCCTTTTCTTCTGGGTTGAAATTGTCCTTATTATTCAGTCAGAAATACCAGAGATCAAACTGACTTAACAACCCCTTCCTCTCCACTCTCTAGCTCTATGCCACCCTGAATATTTTCAAGACACTTGCAAGGACTTGCTCCAGAGGGTCCATTTCTGACCTAGTTGTGAGAGGATGGCTTGTGTGAAAGGAGACCCTTTGCTTTAAATCATTAAGTAATTCTTTAATAAAACGGCCCTAGCTGACAGCATCTCCGTTCAACAGATTCACTGCATTGCCAAACACAGTGGCAGCTCTTCCACACTGCTGCTACTGCTGTTTTTCAAGGAGACTGCCAAAGCTGCACTGTTATCACTGGTTTTATTTTTTTCCTCTTTGCCTTTCTTCCAGTTATAGACATATACATAACTTCAGTAATTTGACAAATTTTGAGTAACTAAAGTATTTTGAAAAATAAAGTCCTGCTTACTATTTTTAGGAGCAGTTGTACTGGGAAAAAGCCCCTTGCAGTTACCTAAAAGAGGACTGAGTTGGCAAGAGACCAAGATCTTCACATTTAACTTTGTTTAAAAAGCTTATCCACAGCCTTAACCTCTCTGTTGGATACAGAACTGCCCTACTGCTGGGACGTCACTGAAGCTTTGGAGCATGTGAAGACAAAGTTCCCAAGACTCTCCATCCCTCCAACACACAGCTGTGATCCAGAGTGCGGTGGGGAAGACAAATTCAGCACGTAGCTTTGGTGGAAATCTCCTCATCATTCAACAGTCATTTCTGCAATACTGAGGTATTAATACACCCTCTCCCATTAAAACTCTCCTAGTAAGAAGTGCCACATAGGAACTAGGTATTGCTGGATTTTTAGTTGGGGCGGTGCTTGGTGCAAACACACACTCAGTCAAAGACTTAACAATATTTTTGCTAATGCCTATCACAGAACACAGGAATGTCTCTCTTACCCACAACAGCCCCTCCCCAGCCTCGCTGCAGTGCTGCCCTTCAGCCCACAAACCTGCACACCGTGGGCAGCCAGGCACCCCTCGGCACTGCTGCCAGTTCATCCAGCTAGAAAAAGCCACGACAGCAGCTGAAGAGCCTGTACTCCACCCTCCGAGCTCAGAAGCACACGGTGCTCCAGAAGGTGTTGTGAGGACACTGCACTCCCCTTCCGCCCTGGTATCATCATGAGCAATCACACAGATCCCACATACAACAGAGGAGGCCTGTCTGCAGAAGTTCAGTTTTGTGCTGTGCTCATGACTATAAACTACTCACCGTTGCATACAGTTAAAATGTTCAATATTTTAAAAAGAAAGTATACAAAATAATTGCATGGCAAATTATTTCTCACCTATGAAAAACACCTAGCCTGTAATCTTCTGTTATTAACAACATTGTTGACATATAAACAAAGAATAAAATACCTCTTATCAGAGGGCACTTTTTAAAATCTAAATATACTCACTAAAATTAAACTTTGCAGGAAGCTCCAAAATCTTTCCTACAACCAGTAATCAGACATTTTTCACATTATTTTACTATCATACCTTAATTAGCTCTAATTCACAAATTATAATCACTGTCTAGAAAAATTGTGATGCACTTGTTCTGAAGCAGTTGTGCATCTTTATGAACATACAGTGACTTTAATCTTACAGAATTCATTAATGCAAACGGAAAGATATTTTTTCCCATCATGAATTGTGACATACCTGTTTTCCACTTTGAGCACTCTGGTTTCCTGAAAATCACTTGCAAACTAATAGCTAAAAGTATTAAAATCTCTGTTCATTGAATACAATGAAGAAAAAAGAAAAAAAATCATTCCTTTGCTATAGGGACTAGTATTTTTTTCAAATACATTTCAACAGGACATAGAAACTAATCTTCAGCTCTTTTGAAAAACCCTTTGAATGTATCCTTCTATCTTTCTGTTTCCAAAGACCTTTCAAACCTTGACTTGTGGGAGTCTGTCTATTATTGTGAGTCAGTGACAACTAGGCTTTTCAAAGTGAGACAGACAGTTTTAAGACCGGTGGTGCTTAACTACAACATACAGTACTATTGCTATTGAAGAAACACAATTTTAAAATTGAAATTAAAGATTTCTAACCTTTATAATAGTGACATAACTGTTGGTGCTACTAAAGTTCAGATCTCATTACTACATAGTTCTTCAACATCCGCAGTTGATTTACGAGCATTGTTCCAGGCAGGCTTATTGGAGCTCAGTTATCAAGTGCAGAGTTTATGAATTTGCTGGATCTTCTAGGCGAACTGTAATCTTCCCTAAGTAGTAACAACAAAAACCAAACTTTGTGCAGGTAAGTGAAAGCCAAAGCAATAATCAGCACAAAACCTTGAGAAGAAAACTGTCTAAATTGCAAGCTACTTTGCCTGAGAAGAAACTGGCAATTCAATGTCTTCTTTATTTGCTGAAGTGCACTTGAAGCACAGGAACTTATCACTCCAAGTACTTAGCTATCCAAAAAAGCAGAAGATATGTTCCACCTTTTGCCTCATTTTGCTTGTATACCCATCTGTGAAGAGGTACAAATCCACATGAAACACTAATTGTTTCCCTCTTCCACAAGTCAGCATCCTTTGAAGAACTCCAGAAACAAGACAGTTCAAGTATTTGCACACAAAGTGCCAGATTTCATGGCACTGATTGATTTCACCAGCCAAGCAAGAGCAGAGGCACAAAAGGGCACTAACTACGCTCTGGACAGTCAATGATGCATTCAAGGATGATGAGGCAAGTGTGAATGCAGGTGCCAGGCATGGGTTTGCATATGATGCCACACATCAACAGCCCGTAAGGAGCATTATGATCCGTACTGAATTCCATCCTGTCTGCTGCATACTCCATTAGTGCCTTTACACAAGCACATCACCCAAAAAACTCCCTAATCCCATGCAGCAAGAGCAGCTGCAATGGAGGCAGAATCTGGCCCCCGGTGTGGGAGGAAATTGAATGGGGAGCAGAACAGCAGTCCCACCCTCATGCCACCATTTAACAATTTTGCTGGTATGTGACCTTTTGTTTGCTGTCAAATCATCTCCCTAGCAGTCAAATCATATGTTTGTCTATTCATCAGATCCCCTGAACATTCAAACCACATATACAAAGGCTGTTTGGATTCTTCCTGCCTCTATTGTGGCAGCTCAATAACTAAGACAGGGAGCTCCCAGCTGGGTATGAGCAGCAGAGAAACACTGCACAGCCAGAGGGGAAAGAGATCTTGGCAGAGCACACTAATACAGGGAGAAAATTAGAGTCTGAAAACTCAACGACAAGTCATCCCTTCTGAGTGTCATAAAAAAAAAAAAGATGCTCAAAATAATTACTACAATAGCGATGTTTAAATGTTAATTTGTACAGTACTCTGCTGAGCTTACAGTTCTGACTGACATTTTGGCTGGAAAAGGAACCTTACTTAGCAATCTCTGTTTGCTGAATTAAAGAATTAATAGAGGCAGTTTGATAAAAATGATGTCACCCTGTTTGAAACCAAGCCAAAGGAATGATATGCTTTCATGATTTTGCCCCTGCAACTGTATGGTGATATTTAGATCTACAAATTTTCAGGATCAATTCAAATCCTCACCATTAAAAATCAGAAACTGGGAATTCATTCCAAAATTCTAGCACTAAAACTGCCTCCAGACAAACAGGTTCTGTTTGCACGAGCAGAAATTCATTGGATATTTAATTTCTTCACACACAAGAACATTCACTTAGCTGGTCCACGTTTATCACACCAGCTACTTCATCCAGTTGAAATCACTTAAAATTAAGCCTCATCTAAAATGGCACTGGTCATCTGAATTCCTTCTGAAATGAAAAAGAGGGACCTCTGGAGCGTATTTACTCTGTTCACATATATGTGACTATTATAGATTAGGACACTTTATTAGTGAAGGTGATTCTTTTTCTCCAGTCTCACTCAACTAAAATTAGGTGAGATGAATCCCAGCATACATATCTCTACTATTAATGAATGCATCTTTAAAGGAAGGGAAATATTATCCCTGTGCTACTAATAGGCAACTTAGGATCTCAATAGTCTGGAAGTTGCACTTTGAAAAAAACTGAAGTCCATCTACACTTAATTTAGAAGTTTAAAGTCTAAAATTGTGACCCTGAAAACCCCCTTGTGAAAGATAGGTAAAGAACAGTGAGTCTTCTTTTCTATCTCACTGGGGTATAATTATAGTAGGTACACCTGTATGGGATAGCTTGAAGAAGTCCTCAACATGTCTGCCTTGCTCAAAATACAAATCAGAGAAACTTCTACAGAGACGTAATACAGGGATGTTTTTGTTATTGATGAGCTGGTGAGGTGAGTGGGGTGCATGGGAAATTGGGAGGAGACACAGTCAGGACAGGTGATCCCAACTGACCAAAGGGGCATTCCATACCACGTGACATCATGATCAGTATATAAGGTAAAGGGGAAGAAGAAGAAAGGGGGGGATGTTTGGAGCAATGGCATTTGTCTTACCACATAACCATTACATGTGATGGAGCCCTGCTTTCCTGGAGTTGGCTGAAAACCTGTGTCCCCATGGGAAGTGGTGGATTAATTCCTTGTCGGTTTTTGTGTGTGTGTGTGTGCTTTTTTGTTCCCTATTAATCTATTTTTACCTCATCCAACTAGTTTTCCAGCTTTTACTCTTCCAATTCTCTCCACGACCCCACTGCCAGGGGAGTGAGTGAGCAGCTGCATGGCACTTAATGGCTGCCTGAGGTTAAACCACGACAGATTGGAAAAAGACTCCCATTCTCAAACAGTGTTCTCCCCCACAGTAATACAGAAGAAAAGCACAGGAGAAAAGATGATGGTGCTTTGTGGGAAGTGCTGACTCAGGTTCAAGAGCAGGGGTCATTACCACAGGGATGCAGCAAAAACCAGCCCTGCACAGCTAGCAGGACTCACCTGTCAGGCTGAGGCAAGCTGGACTCTAAAATCCGGTGTGAGCACTGTATGTTTGATGTTGTGGGCAGGGAGGTGTGGGCAAGGACAAAATGAGGGAGAGCCTACAAGACCAGAGTTGGTGCTACAGGTCCTGCAGAAACACCCGTTAGGAAATGCACCCCTCCTCTGCATGTTTGCTGTGCATGAGTGTGTAGGGAGGAACATACGTGGCCTCACACAGCCCAGAGAGAACCACCACAAACCCCATCTGAGTGCTCTCTGTAAGCTACATCCTTGGGGAGAAACAGCGTAACACTTTCTGTCAGACAAACTAAAATTACACAAGCTGTCTTGGTATTTCTCCCACCATGACACGAGAAGAGTGCTCAGACTTTGATGTGCTGAGAGAAAGCATTTTTTGGAACATGCTCAGTACAACCCAGGCTGGAATTCACTTGATATCCAGACAGTAACACTTTCAGATTTCACAGACTGAGCTACTCAGAGTGCATATATTCTTAGATGGCACTAGTATTAGTGTCAGGTTGTATTTTTGTACTTAGCTTGAAGTCTGCTGCTTCCATTTCAGGCCTGGGAAAAGGTTTTCTATATCTGAAAGTTTATCCAATTTTTTCCAATTATAGCCACTAGTCGTCAAAAATTATTACCTTTTCTATGTGCCTGGGACTATCACAGGCATAAGGAAATTGCAGCAATAAGGGAAGATACTGAATTTGGTGTCTGAATGGAGATTGCCCAAAATGAAGAAAAATGAAGCCACATTACCATTTAGTTCTCAAATGTACACACCATACCCAGAAGACCTATACCCTCAACCTCTAAATATTGCTCATTTTGAACTACTATATACAACTAGGCAGAGACTTTAAAACACTGAGAAGTCATCTGTTTCACTCAGCTAAATCAACTCCTCAGGAAGTAACAGAAACAAGAACAGTGTTTCAAAACACTTATAAAAACATTCCTGCAACAGGACCAACATTACACAGCAAATGCTAAAATGCTGGCAAAATAATTTGGTAATAGGCAGAAGAAGAGAAAAAAAATCTTATTAATATAATGAAAACACCCACTGTCAGCAACAAATGAACCCTGGAAACCTATAAATGCATGGAAAAAAGGTAACAATAATGTTAGATTGAACACCTTTGGCACAAATTTGGAATTAAGTTGTTAAAAAGATTTCTTGAAAGGAAGGATGCTAATAAAAACCCAAACCTCTTAAACTTTTAATATTTTTTTGTGAGCCATAAGTTTCTTCATTAAGCTAATCCCATTAATGCTTGATCAACAGACTCAATGCCAGTTCTTAAGGATACAGGTAACACCACCTGGCAGTCTGTGGCAGTAGTTTGCCTTTTCCTCTGCCAAGTAAATAACTACGAAACTCAAGACTGCTCTCATATCAAAGGCTCCATTTTTCAGATGGGAAAGAAACCCCAGAGGATGTGTAAACTGTCTTGCTACAGAGGTGGCACTTGCTGGAAGGCAGAGCCCCTCTCCCCCAGTGACCTCCACCAGCCATCCCTGCTCACATGCACAATTTTTCCTTTTGA
>JAWWLV010000100.1:58362095-58388764 GCA_035041135.1 Platyrinchus mystaceus | reverse complement strand
AAGCTCATGGTCCAACAGAAAATACAGACATCTATAAATAAAAAGCATTACATGTAGGCAAATGTGCTGGTATTTTGTCTATGTGCATCTTTCCACCTGCACAGCATCGGAAATTAACATTTTCTTAATTTGCTTGAAGAAACGCACAGAAGGTTGTCTCAATCTTGTGATTTCTATGGGTTACATTACCTGACTTGAATGCCAAACACAGTTTGATATTTCCAAATATAGACCGTGCATGTATTTTCCTGAAGTCTCACAGCAAAGGGCTGGACAAAATTTGATTGTCCTTGTTCCCAAAACTGATTATGCTCAGTGGCATATCCCCTCCTATACACTCACTCCCCATCCCTCTGCATTCTCTCAGCCTTCTGTTAGCAGCAAAGAAACAGGAGGAGATTATAACTAACATCAGGCACATTTCAACTAAAGCCTGTAATTGCATTTTCCCATAAATCTATCAGTTATTTCCTAATAATTATTTATTTATGCATTTGTAGCCAAACAGACAATAGCTTATATCACAAAGGGTGCACAAAATTGAAAGGTAACTATACAGTTTTGTAACCTGACTGTATTCCTACTGCAAAATGTGGGTTTAGCTTTGCAGAAAACATAATGCAAAGGTACAACAGTGAATTGAAAGGTCAATCTGACCTTCACTTTGACAGGTTTTAGACATTAAAGGTTAACACACACAAAAGATGTTAGCTCCGTTTCAAAGACCCTTTTCCAAGCACTCTTTTGTGTACAGAAACAATGTTTCTGTATAGAATCACAGAATCATTTAGGTTGGAAAAGACCTTTAAGATCATCAAGTCCAATAACCAACATTGTTGGACTCCGAGTCCACTGAAGAGTGGCATGAGTACATGCAAGACTTGAAATGACATATTAACTGGCTTTAGATAAATTAATGCAAGCCTCTCAGAGGACACCTACATTGATATATGCAGTTCAGACTGCAAGACTGCTGTATGACACCGTGTCCACACACTGTGCTCCTCTCCACTCACCCTGGGAGGGGCTGGCAGACCCGTGAGGGCTGGCGTTTCACAGCCGTGCACAACGTGATGCTCCCATGTGCCTCCCGACCCCCGCATGCTCCCACCATGCGACAGAAATGGTTTCATTAGTGATACATCACAACCTCATTTTTCCTGACTAAAGTTCATCTTCTTTTCATTATTGATGCAGTAATTAGCTAATGAGGAGGAACTGCCATTGGTAAAAGACTAAGTTGTAACACAAGAACTCAATTGGCATGAACTAGGTCAAAACCTGAGAGGAACTGTATCATCTGTTGTTTAATGGGAGACTTTGCAGCTCTGTCACACTGAAATTTCTGCAGAGTTGCTACATTTTTCCCTCTGTCCCTCCTCCCCTGAAATATACACCTCTAAAGAGAATGAAGGGGTCAATTTTCAAAGACAGGTGGAAATTTAATTATATCAAAACTGGGAAATTGTGAATAGAATATTTTGATCTAGGTAGTACTTGTGAGCCGCAACGCTGAGAAGGACATATTGTATTCTCAAAAAACCCCATTCCTGTTCTAAAATAAAAGCAGCACTATTTAATTACTTCACCGATTTCTCCTCTGGCAAAAGCATCAGCTAAGTAAATAAAATATTTTAGTGTAGATCTGTAAAGCCTTATGGCTTTGACTTTGGCCAGGTTGACAAATAAAACTAGCATAAACCTCAAAACCTGGGAGGCAAACAGTTATCTCATTAAAGTGAAGCACATTAACTTGCCATCAGCTCTGCTGCATGCTGTGCCGTGAATAAATTAAATGTGAATTCAGAAGAATTCTGACTGTCTGTGTCTGACAAGCTTTATTACCTTGCATATACCAGCAATCATCTCTCCAGTTTTGCAGGGAAAAAACCCCAAAAAACTAAACCAAACAAAACAAAAAATCCAAACCAACAAAAAAAAAAACCCACAAAAAAAAAAAAAAAACAACCACAAAAAACCCCACCAAACCAAACAAACAAAAACCCAAACAAACAAAAACCAAAACATTAAGGAAGCAAGAGCAAAAGAGTCCAAGTTTATCTTTTCTGGCAGTGGGGTGGCTAAACTTCTAATGCCAAAGAGGGTCTGAAATAAATGCTTCAATGGCAAACACATAATTGGAATTGATATTTTGGACAACCACCAGTGAAGCAGGTATTTTAGTGACCTACCATTAGCAGCTTCTCCTTGTG
Organism: Platyrinchus mystaceus; assembly: GCA_035041135.1. Taxonomy (NCBI): domain Eukaryota; kingdom Metazoa; phylum Chordata; class Aves; order Passeriformes; family Tyrannidae; genus Platyrinchus; species Platyrinchus mystaceus. Next base: position 58,386,551 of record JAWWLV010000100.1, on the reverse strand, counting down.
GCCATACCTACTGAGTGTCTGTTACTTATGCAAACACAGCCTGTGCTCACTCCAACAGAAATGCAACCTGAGCACCAACTCTGGTGGATTTTGGCTCAGCCAGGCACAGTGGAGGTCACTGAATAATATCTTTTTCCTGAGGCAGAAGGAAACATTTCCCTATCTTCTGAAACTCTTTGCCCCTATTTCTTGTAGTGTTACTAAGCTCCTTTTCCTGGAGCACAAAGAGGCTTCAATATGTTAGTTGTATTTCATCCACTTCAGTGAAACAACACTTGACTATGAAAAGCAGGAATTAGCATTTCTTTTCCATCATTTTCGTTAAGTTCTATCTCATTTAAAAAGATTGGGATTTTTGACCATCGTCATATATTTCAAAATACAGACATAATGGAAATCTGTGCATCTTAATCAGGCAAAACCATCAGAAAATCAAAACACAAATGAGGACAGAAGTGAGACAACCATCACTCTAGCTGGCTCAGGTCTTCCAAGTCATAAACATACATGCAAGTATTCAAGACAACAGGCCCATGATCCAGCACAAAGAAGGAATGTGTAACTACATACCCAGGAGTTTTGCATCTGTTCTTACATATTATCATTGTCCAGATCTGCTTAAAAATAATTTATCAATATATGATCTGTGGCATAAGCTCCTGAAGACCTTATGGCTGGTTTAGCTCAATGGATGAAGCATTATGTGGTGACCATCAAAGAGTATGTAAGAGCAGAGTTTGAGATATTGGCATGACTACAAATAGTAGCATATGGTAAGAAAGACTTTGAGGTCCTGCAGCACATCCAGAGAAGGGCAAAGAAGCTGGTGAATAGGCTGGAGCATAAGTCTCATGAGGAATGGTTGAGTTAGCAGGGTGGTTTAGCCTGGAGAAGAGGAGGCTCCGGGGAGACTTTGTCACTCTACAGTTACCTGAAAGGAGTTGTAGCCGGATGGGAGTTGGTCCCTCCCTCCAAGTAACAAATGACAGAACAAGAGGAAATGGCCTCAAGTTGTGCCAGGAGAAGTTGAGGTTGGGTACTAAGAGAAATTTCTTCACTGAAAAGGTTGGAACAGGCTGCCCAGCAAAGTAGTGGAGTCACCACCTCTGGAGGTATTTAAAGACATGTAGGTATGGTGTTTAGGGACATGGCTTAGTGGTGGACCTGCTAGTTAGGTCAATGGCTGGACCACAGAGGCCTTTTCCAACTTAAACAATTCTATTGTTTTCCTCTATTATACAAAGTATCTTAGCCTCCAGCAAAGTAAAATCCTGTATCTCCATGTTTTATTTAATGTGCAGACACATTAAACCACATAGTGTCAGAAAGCCTCTTGGACAGAAGCACACTGGATTCCCATTAGTTCAGATTGATGGGGAATTAAAAATTAACCTTTTGTTCATCAATATTTCAATGCCCTATTATGTTCCATTCGGTAGAGAATGTCCTTAGCACATGTCCAATCACAGCAAAGCTAGGGAGGATGACAAGCATTTAACTGAAGAAGTGCAAGTGTGATTGATTACACTTTTTTGTTTTGTATTGGGTTTTTTTTGCTGTTTGTTTTGGTTTTTTGTTTGTTTTGTCAGCTTTTTTGTGGTTTTGTTTCTTGTTTTGTTGTTTATTGGTGAGGTTTTTCTTTGGAATTAGGTATCTTACAAATACTACCCCTGCCTAGAACTTATGTGTGCTAAGCCATGGGCAGTGTCTGCCCTGGACATCTTACAGTCTTCAAGCACAAGAGATGGACAGACAAAAGAGTGCAAAGGAATAGAAAGAAAACTACTGGCAGTAGCCATGACTGGAGAGAAATTTCATTTTTCAAATTCCTGTTCATGTTAATGTTGGTTTTACATACCTCTTCCCAGTACAGGAAGAGTAACCCTCAGCTTTCCTACATGGAAGGGTGGTCTAATGAGGACCTGACTCAAAGTAAGACCATGCTTATCTCTGGCAAGTGTTTGCTCATGAAGATGTCCCTCCTTATTGCAAGGGATTTGGATGAGACCACCTTTCAAGGTTGCTTCCAAACCAAATTCTTCCGTGACTCTACAATTCTAAGTGACTGTACAAATTCAACAAAGATTTAAAATAACACATCTCATAACTACCCTTTCCAGCACACAAGCCCTGTGCCCATGTGCAGCATAGAGCAAGCTCAGGCTCTTTGATCTTCAAGCCCTGTGAGTATGCACAGAGGGGAGAGGGTCAGGTTGGACCAACCTGTCTCTATCAATCCATTTTTAACAATGTGTTTCAAAGAGCTAACATCCCTAATTCAAGAGAGAAACCCCAGTGACTAAGGCATCTCTCTGTAGTAAAAGTGAATGAGCAATCTTGAAGACCAGATATGAGTGATACTGCTTTCACTCAGATCCAAGGAGATAAGTTAGCTACAAAACTCCGTGTTCGGCTGGCTACGGTATTTGATGAGGAGAAGGTTAATCTTTCAGGTACTTTTAATAACCACCTCTCAAATCAGTGGCACAGCTGGTGTCCAACACAAGACTAAGGACACTGAATATTGCCAGCTCCAATATACCAATTAGATAGTGATGAACTCTGAGCAGAAAAGCCATACTGCATTTTAACCTCTTTACCTGAAGACCTGCACATAAGATAATTAGTGGAGGAGATCACTATAGACAAAAGCCTAGCTCAAGAGCTGGAAAAAACCAGGAATGAATAAATTATATTTACACACACACACACATATATATAAATATACATATATATATTTATATATATATACACAAAATTAAAACAATTCTTCATACATGCATAAATATTTATAGTTAAAAAGTGTGCAGGACTTGTTTGAATGTGAGCCTAAAGACTTACTCTGCAACATGTACAGACACCATTAAAAGGCTGGGATGGATCGTTGCAATCATTTGTTACATCCTAATCCCATTCACTGTCCTGTCCAGCAATTCAAGAACATGTGGTGAAATTAGCAGGACACCCAGACTGAGACAGACAGTAATCTGCCCTGTGTTAGGGAAAGGGGAAGCATCCCATACATGGTCACATAATAGGGTCACTTTTAAAATGCCTTGAAAACAAAAAACTTCTTGTCCTCAGGGGCCTCCACATACATTTACATAAGGTTCATATGGGCCACCTTGGGGCAACACGTACACGGACCTCAACACTGACCCAATTCTGACTTCTCAAGACTGTGGTTTCTTGAATTCCAAGCGCATTTGAAAATCCACATTTAAACTTGTATTAGTTCCCATGAAAGTAAAATCATGTATGCATGTTACCTGAGTAAAAAAATAAAATCCCAGACTGTCAGGTAAGCACTTGCTAAAAAAGTTAAATACCACAGAAGAATATGTGCATTCTGCTAATCTCCACTTGACATTAAGCACCTGAAAGCCTGAAAAATACATATAGTTATTTGTTTCTTCTGAGTCCAGTGCCAGTGTCATAAACAAGGACATTTTTGCTTGTCTTCATTACCTTCACTCTTTTGCTGATCACTTACCAAAAAAGTTCACTGTCTTTATGTGGTTTACATGTTTTCATTCATTATGTTATAGCTCAGCTGTTCACAGTCCTTACACACATTCCAAGCATAGATATTCACCTTTCAACTTATGTAAACTTGTAATCCACAGTTTGCTTCAAAACAGTGAATTTAGCTGTGACTAATAGTACTGTCCGAATATTGCAGCTGATTTATCAGTCAGACTATTTACTCTGCTGTGAGTAGTGGTAAGTAAACTCCCTCAAATTATTTTCTCACACATAATTGCTTCTTGTAGAAAGTTTATGTAAGTGTTTGGGGAAGTTCACTAGGCCATTGCAGTCAAGAAGGATCTTTTTTTGAATTTTAATTTACTATACCCCAAATGCTTTTAAGCTACTGAACCAGGATCACAGCCACATTGCACCCTATTAACAGTCTGACTTTTTCCTGTTCTGAGCGTATGAGTAAGCTTTTAAAATTTGAGTTTCTGTAAAACATCCTCGGAACAAAGTTCTACCTAAGCAACCCTGATGCTGGAAGGATTACACTTTAGACAGAAAGACTGAATAAAAATTACTGCTGAAAATAATGTGGTTTTCATTGCTACGCCCTGTTCTGTCTAATCCAATCTACTCCACTACAGTCTATGTTCACAAATTCATTCTAAACTGTCCATACTTGAGATCTTATTCTACCACAGGGAAAATAAACAGCCAAAGAAAAATCCTTACCAAACATTGCTTTTTCTACCAAAAAAAAAAAAAAAGATTAAAAGAAAATACCTAATTCTAATGCTACAAAATAATAGTTTGATTGTTAAAAGGTTGAAGATGAAAAATTTCACAACTAACGTCAAAAGGAAGAAAGAGTAAGGAAGGGAAAAATTCTACAATCAGTGGGATTGCACTATCTATTGTGTACATCAAAGAAGTAAGTCTAATGACTATGAAGGAAGAAATAAAGTGAGGAAAAAAAATCTAGTTATGAGAAACTGTTGAAGCCATGATTAAATGCCCCTGATTAACTGTGCCACAACTATTGCTCCTTGTTCAGTCTGGAGAGCATATTGTGCCAGCCCACATATTATCTGTATAATGCCTAAGTATATTCAGATATCACTGCTTGCTTCTGGCTCCTAAAACCCAAACTTCTGCTCCTAAAAGCCTAAAAATGAGTCAGTATTTCAGGGCACGTACAAGTAAAGCAGTCATTTAGTCATCCAGGTGAAATTCTTCCTGAAGCAGACAGCAAAATTGACATTGCAGTGAAATATACTTTCATAACCTTGTCAAGAGTAGCCTCTGCCTTTTGAAAATTTTTTAAAATTTTTATTTATTTAACAAAAAGAAGTGATAATGGTTTGGTTTCTGACAGAGATTTCAGAAGCCTCTGCAAAGTGGTGATACTACCATACTTTCCAGGTCATGCAGGTAATAAAAAAAAGCTTATTTTTGTTAAAAGACATGTCTGTTTCATAAAGACATGTCCATTTTATAAAATATTTCCTATTACTTAGGTCAGTAAGGCATAAGATTATTTTTTATGTGTGTTCACCTATCAATCCATGCTTACGCATTCTATTGTTCAAGAATGCCTGAAAGCTAGTATCTTAAAGTAATTTTATGTGGTTCATTTACAGAACAGAAAAACCCAAGGGAATTAACAGGCAATATCTACAGATTCACACCAAAATGATACTAGAACTCTATATAGGCTGTTCAACAAACACAGCCTTATATAGCCTGTTCCACAGGAGAGGTGGATTTAAAACACTGGAAGCAGAAATGTACTTAGTACTTGAGTATTTCCAGTTCATCTTGGTTCTTTGCTAAGAGTTTCCACCTCACAAGTCTTATTTCTCATCTAAGTCTACACTGACCAAAACCTGAAATATGTACCATAAGCAAATCAAAAGATTTTTTTTAAAGAATAATAAAAATCTATATTCCAGAGGTCACAGAAAGAGAACCTATCAAAAAGAAATCTGTTAGTTTTTTAGAATAGTTTTAAAATAGAAGCTTGTTATGTATAGTTTTGGAGAACTACAGTATTCTGTACAGAGGCATTCAGCTCCCTGCAAACAAATCCTTTACAAGAAATGTCCTACTGATACAATGACCCAGCCACAAAAAAGTCTCAAGATCTGGAAAAACTCACAGAATAAAATCAAACTTTTACCTCAGATGCTTTCTGAACTAGAATGGACATTTTTAAGGTCCTGAAAGAGAATGCATCTCTCCATCCAGCATCACCAAAAGACTTAGAAGAAGTATTTCAGTGAAACAAAAGCAAAGTTTATGTCAGTTTAATAGCTGGAAACTGCAAGAGTATACAAAACAACTTGCAGATCTGCTCGCCCCTGCTCTTGCTCTTCCCTATTACTCTGCATATGGTCACTTCTGGAGAACAGCATTATGGGGAGATGGCAGTATACTGCTACTTATACGTCACTTTAAACAAAACATGTTGGTTTGAAATAAATGCTTGAAATATATTTTGCCATTACTGAAATAATACATTTAAATTGGATCATGACTAAAGTAAAACTTTTTATTTTTGACTCAGGAAATGCCTACTTTTCCATCCCAAACGGAGTATTCTTTTTTCGTTGCCTTTCGTCAGCTTCTAATCAAGAAAAGCATCCGTTATTTTCCAAGTTCTTTTCCTCATAGTAAAGCATTTACTAGAAAATAGAGAGCAAGAGTTAAGGGTATTTCAGACCAAGGTTTCTTTACAGACCTCCAAGGCCACAATAGGTAATGGTTATTGATGGTGGACTGTTGTATAGCATGGAAGAAATCAGTTTAAGCCATGTAATAATTCCATTCAATAGACTCTACAGCAGCTCTGAAACCTTGTACTAAGATGGAGTGTTTTTTCTGGAAAGAACTCTCACTTTTAACATATTTCACTTCTTGGTCTATCAGTTCTAGCAGTCGCATTGGTAAAAACGTGCAGTTTAATTTCAGGCTGAATATATATGAAGTAAAAATGGCAATTATATTTCACTTCTTGACTATCTCTAGAGTATGCTGTGATAGTTATGTTCTTACCAGAGAGCCATTCTGAAAAATCATTGCTCATATTCTTTAATCAGACTCAGAAACATTTTCATACCCTGTAGGAAGATCCAGTTCCATCAAAAATATGGCTCTCACAGGGTCTCTAACACCAGCCTTCTTCACAGTCTTGATGTAGCAAATGGTCTCCTCAGGATTTCATAATTTCTAGTATCAGAATAAAATGTGTCATTAAAAGCTTTAAAAGGACAGCTCATGGAATAACTTATGGGACATCATCTTCAATTGACACCCAAGGATACTGAGACTAAAATTAAAAGGCAGAGCAAAGATTTCAGCTTCTTTTCCAGCCATCGCCAGCTTCCTCTTCCTCCTTTTGGCTTGGGTAAGAAATTGCTCATCATTTGCTCTTCTTGGTGCTTTGAAATCCTACTTTGACATACTAAACAGCAATACCCTCTTCCCAGGCAATCAGAGAGCTGCGATTATGGAGCACAGTACAGTCAAAACCACACTTTTATACTGAATGATACTGCCACATACCTGAACCTCAAACATTCTTTGAAAGGCATAACGCCTTTAGGATTTTGTTAGGGATGGAAAGGCTGTTCAAGTGGAATGAACAGAGTAACAAATACTGTGGTGATTGTGCAGTTTTGTCTTGGTTCTTTCTTTCTTTTGCAGATACAGGGACAGCTTAGGAAGTCATCATAACTCTCTGAAGGAGAAGATGGTTATTTGGTATCATGTGGGCTCCCCAGTAGGCATAGCATTTTAACACACACATTCAAAAACTGTGCAAACTGGAAGTAACAGGAAGTCTTCTTAAGTATGTATTTTTACTAAATGTGCTTCAGAGGGACACTAATCTTTTTTTCTACACCACCAAATCTTTTGTTTTGTCTTCATCTTACAGAAGTATTTCTGCAACACAAGATAGGACTAGCACCCCAGAACCACACATGGAGAGGCCAAATTTTCTGGATTTTGCAGAGGTTAAGGATGAAATGCTGCCAGAGAAGCAAAGACATTTAGGCAGTACCCAAAAATAATGGTTCAGTCTGCCTAGCTCAAGTCTGAGGGGAAGTGAGCTGCAAGGCAGCACAGCTGTTAGGGAATTGCCCTGGTAAAGCACCTCGTCAGGTGTCTCCCACAGCCCCAAGACAGCCAAACTCAAAGTATCTCTGTATCTTGAAAAGTAATACTGAATTTAATTGTTAATATATTTCCTCACATCTTCCCTGCTTTACCTTTTTTTCTAGGATAGAACATGCTTTGATTCCAGTAAAATTAAAGCATGAATTTACTTCTCACCGGAGTTACACCAATGACTAATTAAGGCTCAATGTGTGTCATCCTCCAGTTTAGAAGAGGTTTCCTGAGGTGTAAACACTCCTACCAGTGGGTTTATTCATATGAAAAAACCTCACTAATAAGGGAAATAAGATCCAAAATTTTCTGCTTGATAAGTAATGATTTCTGCATAATTATCAGGCCATATTTCAATTGGCTTAGGCTCTGCCCCACACACACCTAGACACAGGCCACAAGTCACAGATCTTGGCTCTTTACAAGGCAAAGCTACTCATCACAAAACTTCACTGAAAAGCATTTTGACAGTTTAAGATGCCCCCTGCAGAGAAGAGCTCAGGGAGCAAGTCAAGCCATGTAAAAAAATTCACTCTTCCAGTGCTTGCTCAGGCTTTTTAGGTGGCATGGGAAAACCAACCTTACCAAGGCATTAGCATCATCAGTACTCACAGAACAACAGTTTTAGTAACTCAACCAGAGTTTTAATTAGCAGCAAACCCTATGAATTTCCACTACCCCTCCAAACTTGTCCCTGATGAAGAAATATAAATGCATCTTAATTGCTACTCTCTAAACTACTTCTCCTAAATACTTTATTCCAGAACGCAAGCTCAATTCAAGAGAAAACAGTGAAGCATGGATGAGCATTTTTCATTTCTTAAGAAGTTTCTGGAAGTGTTTTGTGGAGAGTTCCCTCATGAGTAAACCATCACAGACATGCTGCCAACCTGCATCAGGCAGGTTCAGCAGCTGCAACCTGTGCAGATGACGACCAGGGCTCCTGGAATCCATCTGACATTATCCACACGCAGCATAACCTCCCCAAGAGGCTCAACAGTTAAAGATGCTGGGAAAGAAGGGAGATTTGAAGACAGCTACAGATGATGGCGAAGATGTGTCAAGCTGTATCTTCAAGAAGACCTCAACAGCCTTATCCCCCAGCAGCCCCCAAGTTTTTTTACACATGAACTACTGTGTTTTACAGCTCATTGCTTACAACTGAGGCTGGTTGAAAAAGACCAGATTTCAACTTAGGTTTCCTGAAGAAGAGTAAAGGATGAAAAGAGAGGGATGCTTAGGTTGGACAGGACACCCATTGGGTTTCGTGATAACTCTGTTTAGCAACACCCTTCTAGCCACCAGTGCAAAGCACTGCACTGTGCAGGCTACTATGGGGAAATGAACTCCAGCTCAGCCAGATCCAATACAATACTCTTTCCAATCCATGTGTAAAGGAGTTCAAAGGGATCATACCTCACTTTTCTTTAAATCATGTAGAAAGTTCATCCACCATTCATACATCTTCCTCTTGTCCGCTCTTGCTGAGCTCAGCTCTTTTTTCCATGTGCTCCGCTAATCCTCATACTGACACACTATCTCAAAGGGCTTTATCATTTCATTTCCAGCTTTCATTTCCATCTGTATTTCCGATAACCATGAATATCATATCTCACTTCCATGAATATCATATCTCAGCCACACCAGACTACGATCTCTATGCTAAACATTGTGTTTCTGAGTATGCTGTTAACACATCCAGTGGTGATTTCTTCCCAGCTCCCTTACAAATGAAAATTCCAGCCACTGCCATCCTCCAAGTCTCTTCCTGAACTTAATATGTTTTAAATTCCTCTTCTGAAAAAACAACTGCCTTTCAGTTTATTTTTATCTAAATGAAGTTCATTTCTCTGTGATGCAATACAGGCTTACTGTTCTTCTCATATGCTTCTTTCCATTGCTATTACTTACATATTTCACTAATGAGCTTGTTCTCATCTAGGTTATTAATGAAAAAAACATTAAAAGAAACAGGACCCAAACACTGCAGCAATGAAAAAAACACCTTGTCCAGAACCCAATTTTACCAGTTCAGTGCTGTCTTCACCTGCAAGTTCAGATTGACTGGATGTAAACACTGCTACCAAGATTTATTGTGGTCTTTTAACAAGTATCATACACAATGATCATACAAAATTAAAACAGTAAAGACGTTTTAATCTGTTGTTTTGCCTTAGTCATTAATCATCTTCCACGCCCAAAGAAATTCCTTGAAGCTTATTTTTATACAGTCATCATGAATTCACTGTCAAGTAGAGCAGCAAGAAGTGTGTAACAGCAGGCACAGGCCTATTGGCAAACATCATTTTAGGGCTTCAACAATTTCATATCCTGATTTAAATTTGGCAGCTATAAAAAAAAAAAAAAATATCTGTCAACAGCTTTCACTTTAAATATCCCAGCTTGGCAGTCATGAATTATTTCAATACTGCAAAATTGCTTGATCTCAGCACCAAATCGTCAGAATACAACCCCACTCGGCTATGAGCTTGCAGAAACCTTTTTCCTGCATGGTTTATCACTCCCTTTACTTAAACTTCACAGCAAATTCTGTCACTCTAACATCTTTTAAGTAAAAGCCTGGGCTGCAATGGTATACAGACAGTTCTCTCCAAACAGCAGTTCTGAGAACAAAATTTACTAGATAGGAATATTGCAGCCATACATATATTTGGAACACACGTGAGAACAGCAGAAGTAAAGTAGTCTTTTCAGAGCCCACAAATAGACTTAGCAGCTGATGAAATGCCTGGGTATATCCCGGCATTTAGCAGTAAAATGTGGGGTTTGTTACTGTAAATTTCAGTTATTTTCCCCAACAGCAGCATAATACCTGTGTCCCCTCTTTCTGAGCACACATTTTTCATAATTTTGATGAAGTTCTGGAAGCAAAATCAGCCAGCGAAAGACTCCTGGGCTATGCTCTAGATGCTTTCTGAAGCAACACTTTGCAAAGAGATGGAACTAAATCTGGCAGTGCTCAGCCCCTAATCTCCAGGCAGGGATTTGGGGTGGTAACCTAAATGTCTTGTTCACATCCCTCCAGCCTTCAGTGTATTTATTCCCCTTTTAACATTATTCTCTCTCGCATGATTTTGGGTGCATGGATGAAAATGCTGATGCCTTCATACATTCAGGCAATGCTTAGGGGGCTTCGGAGTCTCCCACCTCGTCTCTCTCCCCACCATAAGACATTAAATACTACAGAGATTCACAACCTGCTCAATAATCTTCACGTGAAGAAACAATCTCACATTCTGATTCTTTGCAAGGGTACAGTACACAGAAAAAACCAGCCAGGTGTGGTTCACAAGATGAAAGGGGAAGAAGCACAGCTGGATGGCACCAGGGAATATCCAGCTTAAGGTCGAGCTGTTGTTTGCATGTAGCTTCAATGGACAGCAGTAACTTTAATGTAACTCAAAATGTGTCGCTAGCTAGCCTGCCCTTCCCATGCAGAGCTTGCAAACCTCCCATTTATCTGGAGCTGCTGCAACAGTGTATTTGCTTTTCAAATGAGGTCAGAAACCATCTTCTCCAGCTCACCCTCTAACGTGTGGAGATCTGTCAAATCATTTATAGTCTGGTCTCACCTCTGACTGGTCCTGCTTTTCAGAAAGCACCTCAGAGATGGGCACTGTGATGCAGTGCTCCCCGTGCCATCGTGTTTGATGACTAATGAACATGTGTTGCTTTCCTGTGAGAAATGTTTCCTTTCCTTGCTGGTATGACATAGTGCAAACCACACAAGTCTCACGTACAAAACATAAAAAGCTAATGTGTCAGCTGCCATGAGAAGCTTCTTTGTCCTCTATGCTTTGGAAAAAATAAGATCTACAAAACTCAGGTTCATTTTCTATTCCTGCCTCACATGCCCCATTTGAATCAAGTAATTTAGTTTTCTGGTCAATAAAACATGGAAATTTCCTGTCATAATACAGAAAATGAATCCTTTGCAATTTGCATTCAGTATGGAGGTTATGGATATGGTTGAACAATGCACGCACTTTCCATGCTCCGACCATACATCTTTGGCTCTAAGTTCACTTCACAGAACCTAACACCTCCCTCTGGAAGCATCAGGAAAATCCAGGAGTCAGAAGCCCTCTACCAGCCGCACCACCAACTGTCAGTGTTTTCACATGATGACATAGAGCTGTGTCTGCTGCACATTTTGGATGGCCTAATGTCACAGTCACCCAATCTAGTCATTTGCACTGTGATGTCTCAAGGATCTCAACCTCTACTGCTCTTCTCAGTGTCCAGTCCAGGCATCAAAAACTCCATAAATCCTTACCCTCAATGCAAAATAGAAATTCATGCAGTGCTTCTCTTCCGTTCTCCCAAGAATTGTTTAAACTACCTGTTTTCAAACTCTCACATAGTTAGAAATATGATATGAAAAGCCATCCAAGATCAGAGACTGAAGCAAGAGGTTTGGTCTTTTGTAAGAAGCTGTTCACAAGAGATATGATGATCTAGGCATTCCAGGTTTTCAGAAAACTGACCAATACTGCTGTTATGAAACAACCACACACAGCGTAAAATACACCACAAATATTTTAAAGCCCTTTCTTGAAGAGTATTTTCTGTTTCAATGTCTGTCTCAATTCCATAGTAATTCCAGAAAAGGATCCCTACATCTGACCTGGGAGACAAAACCCAGAAATTTCAACCTTTACTTGTACCAAGAGTTCTCCAGACTTCAATTATATTAACATCTTAAAAGATAGTTTAATAAGAATTTGAAAATAAGCCAGCTTGTTTTTGAAATATATAGTTCTAAACTTTAAAAAATATTATTATAAATAAATGTTAATACATCATATTTTCCACAGTAAAAAGGAGCAAGTCTGTGAAAGGCCCACTAGCTCAAATACCATTATAATATAGATCAAACCCAAAATATTACTTAGTGGTATTTCAGTAGGGCACTGTCTCAAAATATTCAATTAGACTATGTGCTGTTTCCTCTCTTCTCTACGTAAGGGCCTGATCTAGCACTATTAGTCATCCCAGTGTGTCTGTCAGTTGACTGTGAAATGCCATAGGTAAAATCCTAAAACCCGATTTTCGCTTTCTGTTCTCCAATTTATATCATAAGGTCATAAGGAAAGACAATAGAATTTTCTGATAGAGTTGAATTGTAAAGCTTGTGATTTCTTCACTTTGAAGATAGGTTATTTTTTCTTTCATGTAGCTATGTAATAATGGTTCACTTAAAGATTACAAGCAACATAAGCTGGTGCTCTTCTTTCTGAGAAATGCATTGTGTTGTGTATTTTAGAGGGCCGTATTTAAGCTCATCATCTAATCAGCATTGCTTTCTTCAGCTGCTTGGAGCAATTTATTCATCAACTCAGTTACAGTCTACATAGTGCACAAAGTAAAAAAAAATCAGTGTAACTGCTCAGATTTAGTGCCACTTCATACAGATCTGCATTTACACATGGTATAAGGCAGTAGAAAACCAGAGCCAGTCAGACTAATGTCAAAATTTCTCCTGTCAGTGAGTGAATCCTGTTATCCAATAAACTGCTGGAAAACAAAACAAAACAAAACAACAAACAAAAACCCCACAAACCCAAAACAAAAACCCAAACAAACAAACAAAACCCAAGCCATGATCTGAGTTGAACTTACGTCAAAAGTTCACTTCAAATATAACATTTCCCTTCTTTCTTACTGGATCTTTCCTGGTTTGCCTGTAAGTTGGTGCAAATTTTTAAAACACATTACTTTGTCTTAGATAATAACTTTTAAGCACTGTTTTAATCTAGTGGGAAGAGAAACAGGACTGTTAGCCTATTCCAAACTACTTTCAAATGTGATTTCCATTTAAAATACTACTTCTCCATATCAATACTGGCTTTACATATTCTATAAGTATTTCTGGTCTGTATCCCACACTTAAGACACAGTTCAAGTAACCCCTGATGGGAATTGTGATGTAAAAAGGGATTGCATTTTGCTTCTTGGATTCTGTGGTCCAGGAACAGCACGCTCTTAGACAACAGCAATTTCAAAATGAAAAGGCATTATCTACCACTTGAGTTGGAGAAGCTGCTTTCAAGGAATTAAGGTTGTTTATCAGCGCTTATGAATACCTCTTGAAATATGAAAACATTTAATTATTAAAACCTTAAAATGACAACACTATCATCTGCCTTCTTCCTGATAAAATTCAAGCTAATTCACAGCCTAGGATAGGTGGTTTAAAAATTAAGAAATCTTATCTCTCTTAGGACATGGGAAAGCAATACCAAAGAAAGATAAAATCCAGTTTTGAAAATTACACTGGTGGTTTAGTGACTTACTTGAGAAACAGGCTGAGCTTAAAGAAGCCACCACAAATGTTAGTCCCTGTAGGGGAGGGAGCACAATGCATGTGATTCAGAAAGATACATTTCCTCTAGTGCAGAGAAGTGTAGGTATATATGGATTGTAAACAGCCAGAATTTACTGAGCATTGGGAGAATGAAGAGGATGTCCAGACATACCCCTACACTTCTGCAGTGGTGGTGTTCAGGTTGCATCTGCTTCCCCCGGCGTAGGTTCTGTTGCTCTATCCAGTATCTAGTCAGTGTCAAAACCCTAAGAAGCTCCAGAAACAGAGACACAAATTTGTCCCAGTCACGTTTTCCCATCATGTCTACATCACAAACCCTCTGGTGCTCTCTCCCCTCAGCAGTACCAGCTCTGTATTCTCTAGTAGCCGAGGGGAACAGGCGAAGTCCCTACTCCAGCCTCCTTTACACACTAAGGGGCATAGTCTGTAAGCTCTTGACAGCTCTCCCTAGAAGCCTGCTGGCAAAACAGATCATCAGGTTATATAACAAAATTTAGATGTAACTTTTTGGCTCAGAAAGTCCACAGGGCAGAAGAGCCAAATGTAGGGGAAATATCCCTTTATTCTCAACCTTTCCTGAGGTTGTATACAGCCTTTCCTGCGTACAAACCAGAGATGAACTAGAGTCAGGGCACTGAACTATCTGCACCTTTGATTTCCTTCAGCACTTCTCACCCTGGCCATAAATCTCCACTTTTGCAACCAAACAGTGTAACCCCAGCTCAGTTCAATCCTCCGTGTGTTTACTTGCCCAAATACGAATAGGGCTCTCCTGCAAAACTGAAGGCACTTTCCAATAGCAGAGGTCATTCCTGGTTTTGTAAAGGATGCAGCCTCACAGAAAACTGTAAGAATTCTGTGGTGGACAGAGTACATTAACATGCTGCTAGGAACTGAAATCCTAAAATGAACTGGACCAGCCAACCTTCCAGTGACTTATTCTGAACCCTACAGAGCAGGAGGATGTGACAGGGCCAAATACATAACGGCCCAGAAGCCAACCATTTCTCTGCAGTACCAGCACTGCATCAATCCCAAGCTCTCGAGGAAGTCAATGCTGGTTTTACTGGTTCACACTCATACTGTTTCCAGTCAGAGGAGTCTGGAGCATTTTCAGCCAGTGCATTAAAACCGACCTTAGAAATCCCAATTTTCTTCACACTCCACACTGTGATTTCTAACGGGATTCCCGCATCTTGCACACTAGAAGCATTCATTTGTACATACGCTATTCTTGTCCTTCAGTGTCCCTTGGCTTGTTTCCCCTATAATACAGCTACATCCAAAAATTACTGAAGCTGGCTTGTTTTCTCCTTATGTATTGTCAACTTACAAAATGTTCCTCAAAACACTCACTAGGCGCCTGCACTAAATAACACTTGTCTAACGGCACAAGTCCAGCTCCCTCTCACAGGAAGAGCCTGTGCTACCAGATAAGCCTTGAAGCATGTCTAGACATGCACTCCCCATTCCCATCCTGGACAGCACTTTTTTGAGGCTCTCTCTCCTACTTGAAAGCATAACAGCTGTCAACTTTTCACCAGAAGCAGAGTAAGCCAGAACTCCAACTGAGCAATGCTTTGCAGATTACAGTTCATCAAAACTGAGGTACTTCTGAGCCACTGGAGAAGCTGCACTTCAACCCTGGAAATGGTGAGAGAACTATACTAGCCAGGGGAAAAATTGAAGCACTAAAAAAACCTCCCAAACCTCAAACAAGAAACCAACACACAAACATGGCCCAAAACAGACAATTCCAGGTTTGAGTTCACATACTTACACAGACTAAGTAGTCCTGAATTCAAACATGCAGGATATTGACCAAAAAAATACACTGCTGACTCCTGTGGTGTATTCTCACAGGCAGTAAGCAGAGTTAATTCCAGCTGCACCTGCTGAGAAGAGGTTCTGGGGATCCAGTGAAGCAACACCCTAAAAGTGTTTTTTTAGTGCAGTGAGGATGCAGACAATTGCAGACAAACACAGCACCTGCTATTCAACATCCAAGTTAGATCTTTGCCTCTAGAGAACTTTCAATAAACATCCTCTTCCCCCTTTTTGTGGCTGAGGGTAAGTGGGGAATTTCTGTTCAAAACCAGCTTCATCCAACCTCTGCTAGCCTCAGTGTACTAATAATTCACTTCTACTGCGGTGCCATGCAGAGTGCCAATGCAGTCCTCACTGCTTTCCAGCAATAGAAAAAGCAACTGCCAGGTGTCTTCTGCATTAGCTTCAGAGTGATCTCCTGATCAGCCCATCACATATATATGAGCCACTTCTGAGGTGCAGACACTTCAAGTCTGAGGGAACCAATCCAAAATTCTCACATTTTTTGGATCACATGATGGGAACATGCATCTTCACACATGAGATACAAGGGATAACACCTACCCAGCTTGTATGACTTCTGAGGTAGTATTTTTGAGCATGATCTATACCAGGGGTCCTCAAACTACAGCCCATGGGCCAGAAACAGCCCCTGAGGTTCCTCTATCCGTCCCGCCGCCCCCCCCCCCCCGCAGATGACTTCCTGCCACTTAATCCGTGCCTCGTCCTCCACCTGCCCCCAGGGGGCGCCTCTCAGCTACAAACCGGCCCCCAACAGTGTTTGAGGGCCAGTGAAACGGCCCCCTGTTTAAAAAGTTTGAGGACCCCTGATCTATACAATTAGAACAGTCTTGTAAATTTGAGGGCTTCAACAGAAAGAAAGACTAATCCCAAAACAGGAAACATGTTGGGATTCCTGTGGAAGCAACCAGAATCAGTACCTGCTCAAACTTCTCTGCTGACAAACCAACTTTTGGGTAGCATTCACACAGCACTCCACCGAAGTTGGAAGCACTCCACCAAAAGTTGTTGTGAGCTTTGCAGCGTAAGGCAAACACTCTTTCTCCCAAAGCAGTCTAGGGATCAGTGAAATGTTCCACAACCCATGGAGCAGACTTCCTAACCCAGCACCCCTCCTGAGAGAAAGGCCAGCTTGACATCAGTGGTCTTTTTGAGATTACCCAGCCCAGTCTACAAAGGAGAAAACATGGCAGAGATTTCTAACAGCTTTCTTAAGACCATTCTGCAGTGTCAGTTAATGAAAATGGATCAAACTTTTTCATTTCTGTTCTGTCCTTCAATGGCTGGCATCTGAATGAAACACCAGAAGACAATTCCAGTCACACACTGGTTCAGAAGATGTGCAAACACACCATTTGGTTTTGGCATGAACACCCAGACCAGTTTGAAGCGTGTATTTTTGAAGCATGTATTTTCAAGGTTAAAGTTCTAACAACAGGAAATAGGAAAACCAACAAGCTAATAAACTTTGAGGCTCTAAGACATCAGTTTGATTGCATAACTCATTTATTTTTTCCTACTCTTAGTTAAATCCCAGTTTAGCAACCTTTCATAACTATAAAACCAAGTTGCATGGCTGTCAAAGTATAAATACATGCCAGAGGTTTAACAGGTTTAAAGAAAAAAAAAGTCTTCTACTAAAATACAAATACATTGTGGACGACGGCATGACAAGAAGATAAAGCATAAAGTATAATATTCAAATCACTGGGTTTTGTTTTGTTATAAAAAAAAAAGACTACATAATTTACTCAAAGCCTACATTAGTTCAGTGCCCTTTATCCTGGTTTTTTTAAATTACAAGCAAAATTTATAATCCAGTAAACTTCATGGATAGGTTTTCCCCTTCATAGCAGCAGCACATGTCATATATCTCCAGTCATCTGAAACATCCTAAGTGACACGCACAGAGGGGAGCAAATCCTGCAACCACAACAAAGCAAATTCATTTTTTCTTCCCATCCTTTCTCTTTTTCTAGCTATTCTGCAATAGTTTATTTCACAGTTGAAACACTAAGTATTTAAACATGTGATATGTGATCTAACCAGATTAAAGAGATTAAATGAAGCAAAGATTAACTTTATTTAATATGAACAGAGATGGTTTCAAAGGTGCCAAAGCATCTGAAAACAGTTTTAGCAATTTGTTTAAAAATTAGACCATGATGAAAACTGTGAGATGGTTTTAAAACAGAAATCTGTACTTTCTAACAAGAAATAATATATTTTAGCTGTTCTGTACAGTTAGTGACTGATACTATACAGCCGTTCAAAACAAAGGAAAAGATTAAACCAAGGTTTGCTACGTAGATCAAATAAAAAAAAATCAACTTTACAAAAGTTTAGATTAAAATCTAAACCACCAGATTTTGAACCACCTTTATTTCAAACTATATAGTTTGCAGTGTCCCATGGGCTATACTGCAGGGACTGCACAAGGAGATCTATTCACAAAAGCACCCATAATTTGTACCTACTTTGAAGAAAAGACAAGATGGGCATGAAAGGTATTCTCCCTGGAACTGGCTGCTCTTTGAAGAGCAGAACTGTTAAACACCGATCTGTCTACTAAATCTGAATACTATTTGTAAGTGATATACAATTAATTTCTAAATAAGTTGCTAGAATTTTAATTATTATCTCTATGCAGAGCAGTAGAAGAGATTGCATAGCCCTCCTGGGGGTCTTAAAGTTACAATCTTCATAACTTTGTCTACTTTGCACCTGCATTTTTAACTACTTGCACAACTGAGTGTGTCTGAGGATCTTCAAATCCAAGTATACTTTGTAAGAAAGACACAGTTCAAGTTGCACTGTAGTAAGAACTGCAGAAAGTTACCAAACATAAAATACATACCACCAAACACAAAGTTAAAAATTGTCAGAATGTAAGGGCAGGCTGGATACACAGAACAGGCAAGAAATTTTCAGACAAGAGATAAAACAAAACAGCGGCTCAGTGAGTTGGAAAGACAGAAATAATTCCAGATGGCAACAAAGCTGTTCCCTCTGCCGCACCTGCCATGGTGGCGGGATGTGAGGGAGGTCAGAGAAGGCCGTTCTGCTGGAACAGAGCCGCAGGAGACAGAGTGGACAAGGACTGCTGGATTAATAAACAGCCCCTGTGGGAAAACCAAGCAAAGGCAGCTTTGAATTACCTCTGGTCGCAGATGGGCAAGTAAGTGAAGGGCTTGAACTGTTTGATTTTGCAGCAGTGTAAGGAACAAAACAGCTTCATTTTGTGTGTGCTAGAAACATGTCACAGCAGGAGAAATTAACAGCACATGCCGCAGGAAACTGTATCACACAGAAATATTTCTGAAAGGGTTGGAAATGACACACTGGCATGTGCAGGGCCAGAGAGAGACTGTTTTGGGAGAAAACTGATTGATGTAGAAAGAAAAACATCAAAAAGGAGGAAAAGAGAGATCCTAAAAGAAGTTAAGAAGGTCAGATATAAGGCTCTTTGCTCATTTTCTGATCAGAAAATAAAGCATAAAGTATTTATTTCTGATAGAAGAACACAAAAAAACTAGTGCAGGGCACACTGGAAAAAGAAACAGCTCTTCTAGATACTTATATGGATGTCAAAAGCTTAGGGGTGCCTTGCATTATGGGCTTATTTATAAATTTACCTGCATCATCAGTCCACGGTTCTAGACAGAGCTCATTTTGTACAGAATCAGACCCTGGCACATGAAGCAGAGGTACTCTGTTGAGTCTGTGCACTCGCTAGTGGACATATAAGGGTGAAAGAGGTCCCAAGTGCTTCTCAAAGACAATCACTCTTCACATTTAAACCAAATCCAAATCATCAGATGTTCAAATTAAATAGCTTCCTAATAACATTTAAACAGTGAAAATGTTGTGTGCCTAGGTAACCAACAAGAAAAAACTTCTAGCCTTTTTTAAGATGAAAGAACTTCCCCGCAGGGCTGAGAAGTGTTTGTCCAAGAAACAAAGTAATCACTTGAAAATTTGCAAGCTATTACAGGTATTTGGAACAGAGCTGTTATGTTAACTCAGCAGTGCTGTTATTCACAAAAATGGCTAAAATATTCCAGCTACACTAACACACATGCTTTTCCCAATGTCCCCATACCATCTCCCATCTTCTAATACATCTTTGATATAACATACATCATTTCTTTTTGTAAAATAACTCCCTATGAGGTCTTTCAAAGCATGATAGTGGAAAATACAAAATTCAAGTCACAGAGCCTCCTTCTAAAGATGGGTAGTGTTAAAAATTCCACCTGGTTGTAGCATCTTATTTAAGATGAACCAAGTTAGCTCTGCTTTGTCTAGCAGTTGCTTTCCAGCTGATGGGCAGAGAACTTTATATGTCAAAATACAAACAAAAAAAAATTTAATCTGAAAAACAAGAGCTGCAAATCTCTTTTAAGGAACTACATTAAGCACATATAGCAGCCAAGCTGCTGTCATGGTGAAAATAAATGATACTGAGAATTGTGTTGCTTATAGCGCATCCTTGAGCACCAAGAGAACATGATGAGGTCAGAAGTTTCATCTGCTCAAAGAAAGCAAAGAACTCTCCTCGGAAACAAAAGCCTGAAGAACAACTGTTGAAGTTTTCCACTCAAGGGATATTCTGGGTGTTAAATTAATTCAGAAGACTTTATCTACACTATATGAAAGACAGTCCCTAGCATGGACTGCTCATATGACACATCTTAGGCTAGCACCAGTTTTGTGGAGGACTAGTTATCTGAGGACATAAATACTCTTTTTCATCATAAACTATTCTTACGGATTTCTCAGAGGCTTGGAATATTAGCACCGGTGGAAAAGGCAACAAGTATTACACATATTATTTGCACAAAACCTCAGACTGATATAAAATTAGATACATATTTACAGACTGTCAATAATAAAGTTTATCAATCATTAAGTGGATCAGTTCATGAGGAAATGCTGCCTACTCACGTCTATTTACTGCACTGCACAGAACTCATAGGCTCAATCCAGATAAAAAGAGCACATTGACGAAGCAGAGTATAAAGGCTCTCCACACCTCACCTTTCAGCCTCAATTTGGGGGCACAAAGATTTAAGTTCTATAAGCATGCTTTACCTAAAAAAAACTGTTTCTTATCCTGATCAAAGAGGCACAGGCACCAAAAAAGCTACATTTTGCCAATTATTGAAAGATGTCCTCTCCCCAAACACCAAAATCCTCCGTCTTTTTCTCAGCCAAAGTGTTGCAAGTTTAGCCAGGTAGATTCTTTACTACAAGAAGTAGTTTACAAACACTAGAAGACATACCCCTTGGCCCAAAGTCCCAGGAATATCCTGTTTCAATACTTTAATAGCAACAGAAGATTAACTATGTGTGGCATTTTCTGCAAACTAAAGGATTATTTTATTTCCAAATAATGTATACTATTATTTTCTACTAATAGTATCACCTGAGGAAAATCCGTCACTTTCAGTGTAGGAGAACACAGACATAGACAGCACAATGAAAGAAGAAAACCTCATGCTATAATGCATCATCCTCACATTGGAAGAAACTCAGATGGAAAAGTTTCTGGCAGACAAGGCTGGCACACGTTATATTAGAGACCTCAGCCTCATCTACTGGGTTCCTAGAGTTAGGAAAAAAAAAGTACCTGGCCAGAACTCCAGAGAAAGAAATTAGTAAAAGAACTTACTAATACCAAAATCCAGCGTTATGAAAGCATAAGTGGTGCTAAATAATATAAATTTGTGCCTGCATAAGCTTAACAACTGACCAATAAAAAAGTGTGATCAATGTTTTTAAACATACTGTGAATGGAACATTCCTTCAAAATATTGTTTACATACAGTCATGAGAGAATATTGTGGGTTTTGTGCTTCTCTTTCCAACAGTTAAAACAATACAAGCATGTCTGTGCAAAGACAACACAGTGTATCATCTCAGTTCTAAGCACTCCTACTAAACAATGAGAAATGTAGTGACGATTTCTAATAAAACAATATTTCTCCCCTGGTACTGAAAAATTCATTCTAACATTTTCAAGCTAAGTGTTTTCTTCAACATTTGCAGTGGACTGACTTTTGGACTCTGGCTCCATAACTGAATTTCATCTGGCTGAATTAAGGTCAAAAACAGTATTCATACTGTGTAAGGGAAGTTTAAATCCTGCTGGGGGGAAAAAAAAAAAAGGCAATGTAAATAAAATGCTATTCACATGATATGGCAGTACCTCTATTAATACGTTAGCACTTACACATTATTTTCCAAAACAGTTAAAAATTCACGAGTTTAAACAATGACAATTTGATATATGAGGGTTTGCATTTTACACGTTCCTTGCACTCCTACTTGGACACTATTTATATGTTAATAGCTATTATGCACACGTATCATTAACCTTCAGCTGTAGACATATGGGAGAAAACTTTCAAATATTAGGAATGTCTGAAAGGTTATTTCTTCTTAAAGGATTATATCAATCCCATGTTAGCCTTTGTACTTAATGTTGTATATTTCCACATTGTTAAATATAATAATAAATCTAAATGTTAGAAGATAATATTTAAACTGCACTGATACCTCTGGTCTCTGTGCCAGGCCCCCTAGTTGAGAAATTCATAAGAAACATATTGCCACCCTTCCCATACAACTCTTTTTGCCAAAGCTGGCATTTGAAAGTTGAGACAGGCAAATAAAAGGTTTATGTCAATTTACACTAACAGAAGGACAAATTTCAAAGGTCTTAATACTATGCCGCTCCAGTCATATAAGTTTTGTTGCTAATTTCACAAAAAGCAACCCTCTGTTCATGGCTGTTACGTGAACAAATTCCTTCTGCCAATGTAAGGGATCGGTCTCTGCACTTACAGCCTACAGAACTTACCTACTGCTTAATGCTGTATTGGGATTAACTGGCCACTGTAGGTTTCTTTCGTTTTGTCTGTTTGTTTTTATTTAAACATGTTAACAAGGTGTGAAAGCTTGTATTACTACTGCCAAAGCTCTGAGAAACGACCACTCTGAAAAACTGCAGACGGTTTTTACAATGAGGCTGTAAGAAAGTAACAGAGAGATCTTGGTGAGATAGATGCACCAATAACTAAGCCCCATAATTCTTCCTTCGGTCAAGGAAGCCACTTAGAGGTGATGCACATCAAAGGCAATTTTTTGAATCTAGAAGCAAGGAAGTTTGATCATGATGCCCTCAAACCAGGAAAACGTCTCCAAAACGTTTAACCTGAAAAGCCAACATGAATCAGAAACAGACTTATTTCTCATCATAGCCAGTATTCAGTAAGAGCATTCCGCAGTTTGTAGGTTAATGAAAAGTTATTAACGCCAAAAGATTTTTACAGCTCCAACGTAGTTTGATGTATCAGTTGAGGACGCTGGATTCCCATGCCTAAGAGGGACACAATTTTATACAGGATATATTCGATCAACAGCAAAAAACAAGGTAGCAAGTAAAGTGCTAGACACAGCTTGTCTAAACTGTAAGAAACTAAGACGTATACTTTTAGAAGGGCACATCTATGTTTAAATGAAACTACAGAAAACATATTCTAGCAAAAAGCAGCTGCAAATACATTGTCGTAGTGTCTTTAACATTATAAAAATTCCTGTAACATGAGCAGCTAATACACAAAACTTGCAAGAAGTGAACATTTTTCTTGAGAAGCTTAAAAGGTATTAAAGCTTCTGCATCTCTGAAACCTCATTCCTGACAGGCACCTCAGAGAGAACGGGATGCTGGTAAAGAGATCTTGCAAAACGAGGTGCTCCCTCAAAGCCGAGATCATCTGAATCAATTACTGGCTTGCATTCCGAGATGCATTTTGCCTAAGTCTACAGCTATAGTTATTACCTTACAGAAGAAAAAGGAAAAAAAAAAAAAGCTGAGAGAGCAGGAAAGAAAGAGTTCATAGCCTGAGCACCACCACCTGCCATTTCTCATCTTATTTGAATGTGTGCTGAGATCGAACGTTTCCTGACGGCGACAAGGCACGAAGCCGCGCAGTGCCGCAGCCCTGCCTCCCCTCCCGGCAGCCGCAGCCCTGCGCCCGGCCGCGCTCCGACCGACCGAGACGCACAAGTTTATGAAGAAACGGGAGGTATGTGGCATTTTGGAGCTACGCGAGGTCTGCTAATAGGGCTGTTACTCCAGTCTGGCGGTGCAGGAACAGGCTCCCTACCCATCCCGGCTCCAGGTACAGCCCCCGCCGCCTCCCAGCCGGGCATAGCCCTGTGCCGCCGGAGCCGCGTCCCGCGGGAGCTTCTCCGCGCACCTGCCCCGCACGGTAGCGCGGCAAGGGACAGCCACGGAGACCCGCGGTAAGGGACAGCCACGGAGCCCCGCGGTAAGGGACAGCCACGGAGACCCTCGGCAGCACGGCCGGGGCGCGCCGCCTCCCCAGCTGTGCGTGCGGAGCACTGAACCTCGCCGAGCGCTTCGCTTTCCCAGCCGTGGGAAGGGCAGCCGGGAGCACCTACCGGGAATGGCCAGGTTGGTGAGAGGGGTGCTGTGGAGGCTGCCGGGAAGCGCTGCCATCCAGTCGGCGAAGAGCAGCTCGTTCTTCCCCTGCGATGAAGCCATGCTGCTGCTGCCGCCGCTGCCACAGCCGCCGCTCGTT